>JAGSMR010000074.1:2307500-2737500 GCA_029286605.1 Sericinus montela | reverse complement strand
ATTACATATCAACTTAACACCATCCAGACAAGTCACACACTCCATTTGCGACGATACAAACTATTTAACCCTTAACTGAAACGGACAAAGGTCGGAACGGACCCATTATGGTGTTTCCCTACGTTTAAATGACTGCCTCGCAAAATGTTGGAGTCATCCCAGCGTTGAACGTTTTCCATGTGAATTACAACTTAAGAAAATGCAAACCCAAGTCTGTTGAAGTATTCTTTGTCGGGTTGCAAGATTTAATTTTTTTTCCTTATTTAATTTATTTTTAATATTATACATATATTATAAATGTGAAAGTTTTTATTTTTTTAGGGGTAATGCCTAAACCACTATTTTACACATTTTAAAAAATTCCTTCACTTTAAAAGCTACATTACCAACGAGTTACACAGGCGTTATTTTTTTTAATTTGGTATCCCCACTAAAATTAAAGTAATAAATAAAGAGTAATAAATATATACATAGATAGGGACAACATCACATACTTTAATCTGATCCCAAAGTAAGCATTCACTTGTTTAATAGAATCAGAAGCAACTAAAGTACCACAAACACCCAGACCCGAGGAAATTTAGAAAAAGTATTTTTAGTGTACAAAACTCATTTATGGAGAACGTTAACAAATTTACCATTATTTGAGGTACGCTGCCATTTTCTCATTTGTTAGAAATTTTCGAATACTATGCAGATCCCTTTGACACTTTATTTGACGTGCGATGCTATTTTGTAATTTCTTTTAACATTCAACTATGTATAAGGCTAAAGAATTAAGGCATAACAAAGTTTCAATAAATAATTCTCGGCAGCCAGCTCTCTGTTCAAGAATAGTATCAGTTAATGATTTCTTGTATTTACGCGAATACTACACATTTAAAATAAAACGATTTTCGGATTTTATCGCGTTTTTAAATAGTTTTTACAAACTATTTTTATTTCCCGACGTTTCGGATGCTTTACAGCATCCGTGGTCACGGGGGGACTGACGTCATGCATAATAATTATTTAATTATTATAATCATGTGTAATAATTGTAATTTTAGTTCACGTCTTTTAAATTAAAAGTCACGATAGCCGAGTTGTTGGGTGGTCGGACTTTCGAGTCGAGAGACCCGAGTTCGATCCCCAGGTGGCAGTACCAATGACTTTTTCAAAAACATATGTACGAACTTCATCGTTGGCTTGGACATAAAGGCGGCGACGGGCTCACCACCTGTCACGTTGTCCCGAAAATATCTTCGGTGGAAGGTGGGTCAAAGGGACTTAATTGTCTAGACTTGACCTCTGTCTACCCCTGTATTGGGAATTGCGTGAAGATATTTATTTATATTTATTTATTATCTTTTAAATTACTACACCGATTTAGATAAATTTGTCACATGTATCATATCTCACGCTGATGTGCGTGACTCAATTTTGCAACAGCATCATAATCACAACAACCTGTGACCTGCAATTCTGCTGCTGGATATAGGCTGCACCTTACGTCTCCGACTGAAGAAAAAGGATCACATTTTGCATTGTTAACAACGGTAGCAAATTAATTTGAGTATAATTGTAAACCTCTTTTATGTCGGAGTCGATATTAAAATGAGTTAAAATGTGCTAAAATTCCTAAAATATCTAGAACTCTAATAAATGTACTGGAAACATACGATAGTAATGGCAAAACTATGCATAAACTATGTTTTATGTGAATGTTGATTATTATATACCAAAGTAGTAAAGTGAGATGGATACTCAGAAGTTATTCCCGGAGAATATAGTGAATGTCATAAATTATAACACTTTATTAGCTTCGAGTTGATTGCTGCATTAAAACTTGCTTTCCTTGTACAAAATTGCGATGAAGCGGCGAGTTTATAAGTTTAAAAGGCTACACAAGCATCGTATTAAAAGAAAAAAATAAGACTACGATTATTACATCACTTTTCTCAACGATGAAGCCGCCGTACAGAAGAGTAAGAAGATAATTTGCATTTGCTTCAATCTGATTCACAAATACCTTCATTCACTCGTGTTGGTTTACAAGTAGTTTAGTCTGAGAATGCGGTACATTTTTGAGAAACTTTAATTTCAATTAAATTATTGAAATTCAGTTGCACACTTGTACACATTCACTTAATTAATTTGTATTCTAATGGAACCGACCGCTTTTGTCTAATGGAATTTTGCGATTGGTGCCGTGAGGCGAAACTGGTTGTGAAAACAAATGTGTTAAAAAATTAAAATGAATAAGATATAATTTCTCCTGGAGAAAATAATCGCACGTTTTAATTAAATTAATTCCTCGTCAATAATATATAATCCAACGATTTAAATCGTATATAACTTTGAAGAAAAACTTTGAAGAAAACCAGAAAACCTTTGAAGAAAGCCTATCACCTAGAGACCGAACGCGGGGCTCGTACTATTGGGTCTTTTTAAACTTATGTATGATTTATATCGTTGGTTTGGACATAAAGATGACGACGGGTTCACCACCTGTCACAATGTCCCAAAAATATCTTCGGTGGGTGGGTCGCAGTTCTTAATTGTCTGACCACTGTTTACCCCTGTATTGGGAATAGCCTGAAGATATTTATTTATGCGTGTTGCCAGTGCTGACCTATGGAACAGACACTTGGTCTTTCACTGTTTTCCGTATAAGGAGGCTTAAACTTACACAGCTTGCTTTGGCAAGGGCTATTTTCAGTTTTTATTTACGTGATAGAATCCAGCAGGTTTCTAGAGCAAAAGTTAAAGCTTTCAAAATACTATTTAAAATACGATTGTATCCTAAAATACGATTGTCGTGTAAACTCCCCCATCGAGAGAGACCGTTGTCCAGTAATAAACTATGACAGGCCATAAAAACAAAAAAAAATCGATAAACTATTGGAAAACTCTTAAGAATACTAAGAAATAGAAATCAAATTGTCCATTAAATAAAGCAGATTTATAGCATTAACGAAAATAACTTCCAATGGGCCATTAATTCCCCGACCTGAGAAATGGCGTTATTTCGGCTTTTACGGGTAAGTATAAAATACATGGACTGCATAAAAGGTAAAGAATGATGGATTATTTAAGGATAGGTATAAGATTAGCCAATCTGGCTCAAAGGCTGTTTGAAATATATTGTAAGAAAGTGGGATATTATTATATAATGAAAATAATGCTACATTCAAATCCCTGACTTGTAAAAATGCAAAGCTTTAAAGAAAGTATAAGTTTAAGAAATACTAGTGGGCACAAACACGTTCTTATGTCAAGTTGACAGGACTTGACTATCCCATTATTGGGTATTGTATTTCTGATACTAAGGTAGTTAGAGGTCTAGGAAATGAAGTTCAATCGACCCACTTTTTACCGTAGCTTATTTAGGGCAAAGTGGTAGGTTGTAGGCCTAACGCCCATCTTTGAAGTATCCAAATCAAAGCCAAATCAAAGTGTAATATATGTATATAACATATATATCTGCACAGATAAATATTAATGTGCATTTATTTAAATGAATGCATATATAGGGCTTTGTATAAGGCAAATATTAGCGGGATTTGAAACCGCAACCTGAAGGCGGGGTTACTAACAACTCGGCTATTGGGTATAGAGCATTTTCATTTGTTTTATTTAAAAAAGGTATATAGCCTGTTCTTTAAAATTATATTGTATTTGGTAAACATTTTATATTTGCCGTTAATAACAATAATATTTATATTTTTTGCAAATATTATTAATAATTGAAAATATTGTAAATATAAACAGTTTTGTTTCGGTTTTTTCAGAAAATATTAATAATAATATGCGCGACAAAAATATTTCTTTTTTTTTGTAGTCCATTGTACGTATTAAAAGAGGTAAGTACTTTATATAAAGTAAGTAATAGTAACATGCGATAGGACATGAAGATGTAAGAAACAATTTAAGCGAAAAATTAAAAAGAAAACAAAAGCAAGAAAACAGAAAAGGAAACGACAACGGTCAAGCTTAAAGATCTGAACATTTTTATTGTTCATAAATTTTGTGCTACTTATATTAAATTTTAATTTAATCTTCTATTTTTGGGATAAAATAAGGAAGTATTTTCCAAAACGGCTTCAAAGAAAAATAACTCAATGATTGAAATTAATCAAAGAGAAATGATGGCCATTAAATTGAAGTAGGATTAAAACCAATGAGCTTGATTCGATTTAAACCATTTTTTATATAAAACTCGATCAATCACTTGTTCTACAGCTTCAGAAACATGCCAATAAAATGTAGATATTTTTATATTCTTTTGTATACTGGTGTAGTAAGAGTTAATTTAGTCCATATTTCACCGCAGCTTATTTTGAGATATGACAGAAGATATGAAAGACGTCTTAGTGTCCAAGTCAATACAAATACGCCTTCTGTAATTAAAATACCATCCACTGTCTCCACAGTCTATTCATCAAGTTGGTATCGTAAGATGCGACTGTGCGAATGCTAGAGTTCTCCGATCGCCAATCAAAGGTGGATCAGTGAATAAGGTCGGCAAGTATACGAAAGTTACATTCAGTTTTCTAAAAGTTGTCAGCTTCCTTATTACGTCACATATCTTCTTGTAATGTCAGATACATCGCTCCAGTTTCTAAGTCAACATTTCTGGAATTGAGTTCGTCGTGTGTATCTGACAATTTCTCGGTAAATATATCTTTCATTGTGAGAATAGATTCCGTAAGAAAAACTATGTTTAAGTAATACAAGATGAATTTTTTCACAGGGAATTGGTTTTGAAACATTTATAACAATCACTTAATGCTAATTTTGTGACACCCGTGTTTCTCTTGTACATGAGTTTATCAAGTAAATGTTTTGTTGTGTGGTTATGTCGTAGTAATAAAAATAAATACATTGATAGAGATTACATCGCATTATTGCTCTGATCTCAAAGTTATTCGAAAGTTATACTATGTGTTCGAATGTTACTACAAGGGTTATGGAATCAGAAACAACAAGGTTATCTCAAACACCGTCCCAAGATAATGCAGTACGGAACGAGATAGACCCGTTCAGGAATCGAATCCGGGACCTCTGGATGAGAGCAATGTTTCCTATGAGTAGCCACGAAGAAGTTACGTTACTTAAGTAAAATAAAAAAATAAAATAGATAAAATTTCTTTACGCAATTCCCAATACAGGAGTAGACAGAGGTCTAGTCTAGACAATTAAGTCCCTTGGACCCACCTTTCACCGAAGATATTTTCGAGACAACGTGATAGGTGGTGAGCCCGTCGCCGTCCTTATGTCCAAGCCAACGATATAATTTGTACATAAGTTTTTGAAAAACCCATTGGTACGAGCCTGCCACTTGGGGATCGAACTCGGGTCTCTTGACTCGAAATTCCGACTACCCAACCACTCGGCTATCGTGACTTCTGTAGTCTTCTTTAGTAAAATAAGACATGAATATAGCTGAGCTGAGTAAGGCATTCACTTTTATCGGGAAAAACAAATTGATACCCATTTCTTCCATTCCTTTTTACTTTTGTTTTATCACTACTATTGCATAACGTCAACTAAATTTCAATAAAACTTTTTAGGGGTCTTTGGATTCAAATATTTTCGATAGCTTACTAAAAGTAAATATACCAAATATCATACTTAAGTACCAGTAATGTTCTTATTTTCACCAAATGACATCAAACTACTAAATTACGGGTTGACTGGCAGAGAATGCCTGAAGGCATCCTTTGTAAAACTTTCTTTGTAAGGTTTGCAATAAATGAAATAAAATAAAAATAAACAATAAATTAGGTTATAATATTTAATTTTTTTTTGTCATGTGGTAAAGGTTTATACTTGACTATATACTTTACTCCCCGTGAGTGTAGTAACAGGTAACTTACCGACAAATTTAGTAATAAAATTGTTGAAAAATACGACACCATCATTTACTAGACCGATGATAGGCAGGGAAGTCCAAGGCGCAAGATTTTTGGTTCTGCGATCGCCAATCCGCTTGCTCTCACATATGGAAGAGGCGTCTGCCTTAATAACGACAACATTCTCTTCACTCATCACTTATATGTAAACAAGTTTTAATGCAATGTGGGTACACAGGACAAATATGTCTAGACCTTCTACGCTCTAGTCTTGAGAAAATATGCGAAGAAAAAAAGAGTATATGAATACAAAACAAACAAAATTATTTAACTCTATTTCAAAATGAATGATGTATTTCGACCCTTGTCCGTTTTGGTAATGGACTTCAAAGTTCGTGGAGTTTGTAAGTCGACGGTAAATTTGATAGACTCGTGCTTTTTAAGATTGTTTAAAATTTACCGTAGTCGTGTTATGCCTATTTTTCAATACAATTGTCTCCAAATTTACCACTTGCAAGGGTTTTGCATATGTAAATATATATTTATGTATGTATAAAGCTGCTATTTATCTTTACTTATTATAAAGCATACAATAATAAATTGGCATCAAAGGGTTTAAAATTCCATAGACTTATGCTATATTTGTATTTAGCTTAAACAATTTATACTCTTAGTTAAAACAATATGAAGATAGTCAGGCTTAGTGAAAAAGAAGTGTTATATGAATTGTATTAATGTATTTACCAATGAGTATTAAGTATAAAGCTACCCGCATGTATCTTAAATTGGAAGACCTCCGTAGACAAGTGCCATACGACTGGCTTTCATGGTGTCACCAGCTCTGGAACCAGAAGGGGTAACGAGTAAAATCACTTTTTATACATTGTTTCTGGTCTGGGTGTTTTTCTGATTCCATAACAAAACTTCTTCGACAACTTGCTTTGAATTTAGAGCAATGTTAAATATATAACTAGAATATCCGCAACAAAAATAATCCTGTATTTAATTATTTATAAAAGTTGCATTAAGTTATTTACCAATGATTTATAAGTATTAAACTAGCCACATATATCTTAAATTTGAATACTTCCTCCGAATTATATAATTGTGTAGAAATTCCAGAAATATTTTCCCTGATAATTGGAAGGTTCCAAGAGGTAGGAGCAATATTCGAAACTTTGGAATCTCGAAATATATAATGTGTTGTTATAAGATTACCCACTGGAGCTTTGGCGATTACATAAAAAGGGTCATTCAGCCGAAGCGTCTCTTGCTTACGAGTTAACCTAATGTTACTGTTAAGTGTACTTCCAAAGTCCAATGAACTTTTACATGTAATCGCTCAACTGTCCTAACTTAGATGACGATCACAATATAAAAGTAAACGGCATAACCTTAGAAAGAGGATAAAGAAATATCGTTAAAAAGTTGTCTCGGTCATGAGAAATATTATAACAAAAAAAATATCTTCACGCAATTCCCAATACAGGGTAGACAAAAGTCTAGTCTAGACAATTAAGTCCCTTTGACCCACCTTCCACCGAAGATATTTTCGGGACAACGTGACAGGTGGTGAGCCCTTTGGCTTGGACATCTTTATGTCCAAGCCATCGATGTAATTCGTACATAAGTTTTTGAAAAACCCATTGGTACGAGCCTGCCACCTGGGGATCAAACTCGGGTCTCTTGACTCGAAATTCCGACCATTCGGCTATCGTGACTTATTTGTTAAGAAATATTATAAGTTATATATTTATTTATTGATGAAAGACGAAACGTTATAGGCGATAAGAACAAACTGGGCGGGTGAGCGAGCGGGAAGAAGAACGCACAGCGCGTGGAGTATACGCGCGCGTTTCTCGCTCGTGCCGATTGCGAGCGGCGCGCGAACTTAAAATGCACGCACGCAGCTCGCGCGCAGATTTCTGGCGGCGCGCGTTCGGTGCGTTCGACAGATTTGGACGCACCCTTATACAAGTTACGCGAAATGCGACCCGCATTTCGCGTAACTTGATGTACAATATTTGATGTAATGATTAAATCACCTAGACCACTAACAAGCCTTCTATTAGAAATGCGTAAGATAAAAATATTTTATAAAAGTTTAACTTTATAAAATATTAAGAGAACTAGATAATCAATTCTTATCGACCCATATTTCATAGGACATTTTTGAGACAACTTGACAAATGGTGAGCCTGTCGCCGTCTTTAAGTCTAAGCCAACGATATAAAATGTAAATGAGTTTTACCTGACGAACTCGGTTTTCTTTACTCAAATTCCGATCACGCAATCACTCGGCTATGGTGACTTATTTACAATTACGAAAGAATAGTAAGTAACATAATCGACATTTAATTTGTAGTTTGACATTTCAATATTGAATTATTGACTGACGTGCGTTTATTTATTTAGACCATGTTCTGTATTATTGAATCTCATTGCTCGTTTGCCCCACATCAGTATTATATTTTGCTCGCTCAACCACTACAATAGCTGAATAATTATTATTATTCTGATCTTTGTAAAAACTATACATTGAAATAACTTGACTTACAACAATTTAGACTTGATTAAAGATCTAATTAAGACTTTCTTTGACTAGCAAATAAGTCTTGGACCTATTCCTTTATTTTTAATTACATTTTGAAACATAATCAATTAATACATTTAAACGTTGCTGACCACAATATTTTCTAATTTTCAAGTCAAACATGTACGTACCAGTAGCCAGCGAATTACAATGCAGAGTAAGAATATTTACAAAATAAATATTTGTCTTTGAAATATTATTCCATTTTATTGAAGTCACGATAGCCGAGTGGTTGGGTGGTCAGAATTTCGAGTCAATAGACCCGAGTTCGATCCCAAGTTGGTAGGCTCGTACCAAAGGGTTTTTCAAAAACTTATGTACGAATATCGTTGGCTTGGGCATAAAGACGGCGACGGGCTCACCACCTGTCACGTTGTCCCGAAAATATCTTCGGTGGAAGGTGGGTCGAAGGAACTTAATTGTCTAGAATCGACCTCTGTCTACCCCTGTATTGGGAATTGCGTGAAGATATTTATATATTTTATATTTATTTATTTCATTGAAGGTCGAAAGGCTTTTTTATATTTATTTTATAAGTTTTTCAAAGTATTGTATTACGTTTAAGAAAATTTTTAAAATTTTCAACTTTAACTTTTTCAACCACCCATTTCTGTTGATTTTTGTTTCTCTTTACTTTGATAAACTAAATTGATTCGATTATAGAATATAAAAAAATATTGTATAATAGAGTAATAAACATAAAAAAACTCCAGATTTTCATAGTGGTTTCTCTTTGAAAAAGATTATGCCACTTGGCGTAGTTTTTGACGTTTCTTAGAGTTTTAAAAATTACTTATTAAAATACATAAGTCTTGGTTATGACTTAGAGGTAATATTTTACATAATTGACAAAAATGTCAAGCTGAATGTAATTTGTTGATTTAGGACAAAATATTTTTCCTAACAAACTTTGTGTAAAAAATAATTGGCAACGGTGGGATTCGAACCCACGCCTCCGAAGAGACTGGTGCCTTAAACCAACGCCTTAGACCGCCCGGCCACCTGATACAATGCAGCGGGAATTAGTAGTAATGGATACTTACGGGATACTTACGTGATTGCAAACAAACAGGAATTTCATCGAACTCATTGCATATTTTTGTGTAATAAATCAAACAAAAAAAGTCACGCTAGTTATGTTAGATGGTCGGAATTTGATTTAAGAGACGAGAGAGTTCTCAGTAGTTAAGATAGTCCCAGCCGCCAGTCACGATGCCAAAAAAAAAATGACTTTAGTGAAAGGTGGGTTCAAAATCTAAAGGACTTTATTGTCCAGATTTCTGACTACATCAGTATTGGGAATGGCGTGAAGATATTTTTATACACACAAAAAATAAACATATCAAAAATAATAAACTGTTCTTCGGATGTACTCGTAAAAATATGTAATGTAAGAAAAATGTAATACGGCCGTGGTGGTACTCTATTTCGTATTTATCCATACCAAAGTTGTAGAGGTAAACTTATTAAGTTTGATTATATTTATGATGGTATATCATATCTACGTACGTATGTTAGTATTACACTAAAACAGCGACAGGATCATCACTTTTTACTTCACAAATGACAATAAAACATCATCATCTGTGCCTACATACTCGTATGTACATAGGAAATAGCCAGGCCTTATTTGCGAAAAATTTAAAATTAAGATGTATTTAAATATATTCATTTCAGTTTAAATCAGTTCAGTACCTAATTCAGTTCAGTTAAAATAATTAATTCAGTTAAATCATACAATAATAGTTTTATTCTAAAACAATTACAATTACACACGATGGAAAATAAAATAAAAGTAAACTTTATAAATATATGAAGTTCCGCAGATGAAACTTTCTTACGTTAAATGTGAATCGAATTTCGCGAATTAGAAAATTGATTCCACAAATTTATTTCGAATAAAGTCTGCTTTTCAATTCAATTTTCTAAGTGAAATAATATCGTCTTGACCTCAACCCGTCGACAAAATATATAAAGTTACCAAAAACTTGAGTAAATAAGTGTGAGTATTATTCATGTTGATATCGGCGACCTCCGTGGACGAGAGGCGTACACACCGGTTTTCATGGTGTCGCCAGCTTAGGTTAAGGATTCGATCTAGAAAAACCGGACCGTTCAATACAGAAAAACACTTTTTAACATTGTTCTTAGTGTTTGTGGTACTTTCATAGTTTCTAATTTCATTAAATAAATGCTTTAGCTACTGACTTTGGAAAAGGAGCCGCCACCACTATGCCTGCATTATATTCGACGGCAGGTAACATACGATGATATTCTGCGGACGAAAGTCGTACACTGCAATGCCTAAATTTCAGGTGTCCAGTGTAGAGGCGATAGTGCATTGAAAGCAGAATTCTTTAGAATTAGTGGACCTATCTTTGGGAGAGTGGGTATTGCTCTTCGAACTGGATAACATACGTCGTTTATTGTCACTTATAGGCGGAGAGAGGCCAAATCGTTTTGTTATAAAGACATCTTTATAATACTTAAAGAATTTCAGTAAAGTAACGCCTGAGTTTGTTAACTATGAAACATACCAAGTTTGATTTACTTAATGGGTTGTAAAAGACCACTGCTCTGATACCATAACGCAAGTGCTTTCGTTGTAATGGCAATGTATGTGATGTCCTCATCTATTAATTTAAATTAAAGCAGCTCATTTATCGATATGTACGAGTAGCTCTAGATATCGATACAAATAGAACCGTAAACGTCTCTAGAGCGGCGAAATTGGAGATACAAAAAGAAATTACGTGCGGGATTTAACGAATCAGCGCCAACGAATTGTTTAATAATTTTTCTTTGCTCTTTCATATCAGCATGAAGTGAATACGTGTACGGGACGTGATGCGGGTAGAAATAGACGTAACAACGGATGTTTTCGTTTACATCTCGTTTACGTTTTCTGTTAAATAAATCTTTTTTAATGTGTTGTTTATTCAAGTGATATCCAATAGTCAATTAATAAATAATATACAATTTATTCATGTGAGAATTCTCGTATGTATAGATTTAGATAATGAAATCCTTTTGATCCATTTTTTACAAAAGCTTATCTGGGACAACGTAACAGACAATATATCCAGAGTGTCAATCAGCGCCAACGAATTGTTTAAAAATTTTTCTTTGCTCTTTCATATCGGCATGAAGTGAATATGTTTACGGGACGTGATGCGGGTAGAAATAGACGTAACAACGGATGTTTTCGTTTGCATCTCGTTTACGTTTTCTGTTAAATAAATCTTTTTAATGTGTTGTTTATTCAAGTGATATCCAATAGTCAATTAATAAATAATATACAATTTATTCATGTGAGAATTCTCGTATGTATAGATTTAGATAATGAAATCCTTTTGATCCATTTTTTACAAAAGCTTATCTGGGACAACGTAACAGACAATATATCCAGAGTGTCAATCAGCGCCAACGAATTGTTTAAAAATTTTTCTTTGCTCTTTCATATCGGCATGAAGTGAATATGTTTACGGGACGTGATGCGGGTAGAAATAGACGTAACAACGGATGTTTTCGTTTGCATCTCGTTTACGTTTTCTGTTAAATAAATATTTTTTACTGTGTTGTTTATTCCAGTGATATCCAATAGTCAATTAATAAATAATATACAATTTATTCATGTGAGAATTCTCGTATGTACAATACCCTTTTGAAGAACTACAGACCGATCACACTCCTAAGCCACGTCTATAAGCTGTTCTCGAGGGTGATCACGAACCGTCTCACTAACAGGCTCGATGCCTTCCAGCCTCCCGAACAAGCCGGTTTCCGAAAAGGCTACAGTACCATAGACCACATCCATACGCTGCGGCAGGTTATACAGAAGACCAGAGAGTATAACCGACCACTATGCTTAGCGTTTGTGGACTATGAAAAAGCCTTTGATTCGATCGAAACGTGGGCGGTGTTCCAATCTCTCCAGCGATGCCATATTGACTATCGGTATATCGAGGTGTTGAAGTGCTTGTACAGAAACGCCACCATGTCAGTCCGAGTAGAAGAGCAGAAGACGAGGGCTATTGCACTGCAGAGAGGTGTTAGACAAGGAGACGTTATTTCTCCGAAACTGTTCACCGCTGCTTTGGAAGATGCCTTCAAGCTCCTGGAGTGGAAAAGGCTTGGCATCAATATAAATGGCGAGTATATCACTCACCTTCGACTTGCCGACGATATTGTGTTCATGGCGGAGTCGCTGGAGGATTTGAACATCATGCTCAATGACCTAAATGAAGTTTCCCAACAGGTGGGTCTTAGAATGAATATGGACAAGACGAAGATTATGTCGAATGTCCATATTGCACCTTCACCTGTATGTGTTGGTAGCTCAGTTCTTGAAGTTGTTGACCAGTATGTCTACTTGGGTCAGTTGATCAAGGCAGACAGTTCCAGCTTCAAGGACGAGGTCTTTCGACGAATCCGACTCGGCTGGGCAGCGTTCGGGAAGCTTTGGAGTGTCTTCTCGTCCAAAATACCTCAGTGCCTGAAGTCGAAAGTCTTCGACCAATGTGTGTTACCAGTGATGACTTACGGGTCCGAAACGTGGTCCCTTACCACGGGCCTCATAAGAAGGCTCAAGGTCGCTCAAAGAGCTATGGAGAGGGCTATGCTCGGAGTTTCTCTACGAGATCACATTAGGAATGATGAGATCCGTAGAAGAACTAAAGTCACCGACATAGCCCAGCGGATTAGCTCCATGAAGTGGCAGTGGCCGGGGCACATAGCGCGTAGAACCGATGGCCGATGGGGCAGAAAGGTTCTGGAATGGCGGCCACGTACCGGCAAGCGCAGCGTCGGACATCCACCGACTAGATGGTCGGACGACTTGACCAAGGTCGCGGGAAGACGCTGGATGCAGGCCGCAAACAACCGGTCGTATTGGAAATCTTCAAGGAAGGCCTACATCCAGCAGTAGACTTCTTGCGGCTGATATGATGATGATGATGATAATGTCAATGTGTGTGAATTTATTAAGTAAAAACTTTATAAGATAGGCTAAGATAGGCGGATAAGATTACAAGACAATAATCCATGGTAATAATAAGAGTGCCATTAAGCAATTTATAAAAACCTAAAACTCTTTATAGATGAATGAAATGAATTCTAGATAGGAGGAAGATAGGGACAACTTCACATATATTGCTCTGATCTCAATGTAAGTAGGTTAAGCACAAAAACCTAGACCCCGAAATTATGCAGACACAGTGCTTTTCTGCATCGTTCCTTCCGGGAATCGAATCCGGGATCTAAGAGGAAGTCTCTCACCAATGGAGGCTGTCAGACTTTAATATGTACTTCATTATTATAATTACAAAGAAAAAATACCAAAAAAGACGAAGCTTAAAAACTACAGAGTTCTATTACGGAGTCTGGGTATTAGTGCTACCATTGTTGCTTCTGATTGTATTACACAGATGCTTTAACTATTTTCTATAAGATCTGATAAAAATTTGACTCAATTCATGTATGATATAAACCGTAGTTCTATTGATCAACTTACACGGATATAAATATTTGTTGAATTAAAAAGTGTAATAAAATATTGTCGTCTTTGGCATTTAAAGATATTTGTTTCCGCCTTTATATGGCACCTTTGCAAAGTTAGAGTAAGGAAAGCGAGAAAAAGTAACTCTAAGACTCATGTTTCGTGAAAAACCGCTTTTTATTTCTTTTTGGGTATATTAAAAATATTACCCTCTAATTTATTCCTTGAAACGAAAAGAATCCAAATAGTAAAAAAAAATTTCCTTTCAACCTTTATTTTACTGTATCTCGCTTAGCACAAGACAGGTTGCGAAACGTTTTCAGTCTTGGTGTCCAAGCCAGGTTATAAAAAACTACTTGGGTCCTCTGATTCGATCATACCATTCGCTTATAGTGGCGTTCAGAAACCTTTATAGATATTCATTTTTAAGATTTTATACACAAGTCTAAAAACCTTTAGACTCTTTAGATTCTGTCCATCTTTTTTATGTGATTAAACGTAGCGCTTCGTACTTTTTTAGCATCTTAATTTAGAATAAATCCAAACACGTTAATAATAAAGTTTGTAACACGAACCGTACGATCATTACCAAGTTACTTCGCAAACTTGGCTCTAACTGGTTTCGCAGGAGCAATCTCATTTTCAATTTCATTAAACTACATTTGTAGTCGCGTGGAAGTTCTGTAGCTCCGAAAGGCAACCGGATTAATGTTATAGTGTTTAGTATCTTTGATTGAAGTTTTAATACACGCTTCCGAATCTGTCGGATCGATTTTGCTTATTAAATTTATATTAGAATGCTTTGGATTGGACTGAACATTTCAAATGTTTCCACTCAATGAACCTTGCCCCAATTTATGCTTATACTTATAACAGAGATAGAGACAATATCATATACATTGCTCTGATCCAGAACTAAGTTGCTTTAGCTTTAGCTATAGCCTATGGTATTGGAAACAACGAAGGTAGCACAAATACCTATATGCGGAAAAACGTAGAAAAATTCGGTTTTCTGCATTGTCCTGTCCGGGTTTCGAACCCGATATCAGGGATTTTCTACCTGTTTAGCTACCATGTGGTTTTTTAGTTTTTTAAATTATTATATTATTACAAATAAATTAATCAAATTATTGTATTTTATCGATTCTTTATGAGTAAGTTACAATTCATTCCGACGTCTAAATGTGGGTGGAATTCACGTCCAAAGTTTACGTTGCATAGATACGTAAATATCAAGCTAATAAAAGAGAGTTAAAAAGCACTTATGTTATGCAATCAGACATAATGAAGGTACAAGAAACAGCCAGAACCGAGATAATACAGGCGTGCAGTTTTCAACATTGATCCTTCCCGGAATTGTAAACAGATGTCTACACCGCACGACCACAGAGGTATAAATGTTATCAGTCGTTACGTTACTTAACTTGCTTTGTGTGATAACCTACATCATTTAAACCATATTAAATTTTGTGGGTTTTTAACTCATTATAATATCTCATACGACTTTTCCGCCAACTGCAGAAAATACGCCTCCTACGAAAATTTCTAAAAAGAAACGGTCCTCAGCCATTGCATCGATCGACTTCCCGTAACATTTTGCAATTCATCAGACCATCTCGTGAGGGGTTGCTGTACAGTGTTTGCCCATAAGTGGTTCGGCCTATACGCCGAAATATATCACCGGTCTGTTTATTCTTTACTTTATGCTAATTCTCAATAAAGAGATAGACAGATATCTAGACAATTATTTGGTCCTTTCGACTCAGCTTTCAGCGAAGCCTATTTGGGAAAACGTTACAGGTGGTGAGCCTTTTCACTTCTTCGTAGTGAATACAAAGATAACGAATTAAGTATGCGTTATCGTTGTATTCACTACGAAGACGTGAAAGAAGGAAAGAATTTTTATTCGTTATTAAAATATTTATTATTGATATACGTATTAACAGATATAAATATTCACATATACGTACAAACATCTATATATATATATATATATATATATATATATATATATATATATATATATATATATATATATATATATATATATATATATATATATATATATATATATATATATATATATATATATATATATATATATATATATATAGCCCTTTCGATCCACCTTTCACTGAAGACATTTTTTGGGACAAGGGGGCCGGTGGTGACCAAGACACTGTCTTTACGTTCAAGCCATATACATCGTTCATCAGTTTTGTACAGCAACTTTTATCCTAAAATAAAAAAAAACAATTCCATTTAAAGTTGGAATGAAGTAACCTTAAAATGTTGTAGCGCTTACAACAACTTTATAAATATTATCACTTGAAGTTGTTATGAAGTAAAGCAATTTTGAAACGAGTTTTGAAACTATAATTGGAGAAACCATTGGGCGCTAACAGTTCGAGTCTGATGAAAAAACTTGTCGAAGTTTCTCGACATCAATAAAATTCTATTACTGCGACAAGTGTATAACAGGGAATGTTATCTATGCACCTTCTTTGATAAGTTATTTATTTTTATCTTTATTGAATTTATTTATGGAAGGTTAAAAATGGCTGAACCGTCTGCCTGTCTATAGGCAAGGTTTCTCCCAGACAACCTATGGTGTAATTTGCGGAAGGCACAATAAAGTAAAGTAAATCAAACAAAAATATAAACCATAGACATACATAAATTTAAATAAATATACGATAGCCGAGTGTTTGGGTGATCGGAACTCTAGTAAAGTGACCCGAGTTCGAACCCCTATGGAGATAGTCTTAGAGAATACAGTCAAATTAACCCCAAAGACCTACACAGAGTTAAAAGCTTTTGAGCACAGGTTGCACTGGAGGATAAGAAACACATTTTAAATCGCCAATAGCCTAATGGTTTACGGTGTGGACTGCATACCATAACTACGCATTCGAATATTGTCGTAAACAACTCCAGAAATTTCTTCCCCCCAATCCTAATACTGGGGTAGACAGAGGTCTAGACAATGAAACCCTATCGACCGATCTTTCACTGCAAACAATTTTTAGAATAACGTGGCAGATGGTGAGCAGGTCGCTGTTTTTATGTCCAAGCCAACGATATAAATCGGGCATAAGTTTAAAAAAAACCTATTGATACGACAGGAATACTAGTAATGTTATTTGATATTGCTCGTATTTTTTAAAAATATAACAATGTACATTTTTTGAGGGCCATTTGAGATTTTGTTAAGCATATCCGCCCGAATGGTTGGCAGAACAAATCCACTAACTACTCATATTTCTTTACCAGTCTTTAGCTATGCCGCTATAAGACGTTCATTGAGTCATTATTATGTCTCGTAAATGTCAACAGCGAAATATAGATATCTCCCATAAGGGAAATTCAGTTCTGAAATATTTCGAAATTGTTAACCCGTCATATGACGGCAACCAAAGGCATACAAATGCTATTACCCTAAGTCGCTTTAACGAAACCTTTGTTAAGAAATATAACAACCACATTCTTACGACGATATACAAGAAAATCCAAAGAAGTATTTAATAAACAAAAATTAATGTACAAACAATAAATTTTTAGCAATAAATAATCAATCTTCTTTATCACGTTAGTAGCATGTAAAAAAAATCAAAGCATTTTTTCCTCATCCTTTGCCTTGAAAACAAAAGTCACAAAAGGTAAGAAGAGTCTGAACTTATAAATAATTTATTAAAGAACATTTTGATGGTAGATACTTCATTTTATTTGCACCCTTAAACTGTAAAATTTAATAATGATTTAAATGTACTAATGATACCCTCTTAACGCCTCATCTTGACATAAATCATTCTTGTGCTACTTTAAGGTAATATAATATTTGGCACAAGGAATTCTGTTTTTAAATAAACTTTAGGAAAAATTCCAAGGAAAATTTATAAATTGCTAGCTGACCCCGCAAACGTTGTTTTTTCAAATAAAAATAGTGGTTGATCGTAAAAGGGTAAAAATTTAGGATTGTATGTATTTTTAATGCCACATTAAAGAAAAATAAAAACAAAAAAATTGTCAAAAAATAAAAAAAAAGTTAAGGTTGAACAACCTTTATCACTTAGGGGTGTGAAAAATAGATAGTAGCCGATTCTCAAACCTACTGAATATGCATATAAAATTTGGTGAAAATGAGTAAAGCCGTTGTAGACGTTACTGAGTCGGCCGAGAATTCAAGTTCATACTTACGTTCATACTGGGACGGACTCGATTTAATATCCTCTCGATTTGAGGTTCTGCGAAGTGGGTGAATTTTTTCTTTGGAGTTATTAGTACAAGGTTTAGTTGTTTATAAAAATATCACTATGTTTTAAGAATTTGTGTATTCCCGTGTATTTTTGATGAGCGTGGTCGATAAGCGTGTAAACCGGTTTTCATAGTGTCACCGGATAAAAGTCTCAAGTTAGATTCCATATAGTAGTAGTATCCCATATAGTAAAGAACCTTTCTTTTCTTGGTGGTTATAGTACCTTTGTTGTTTCCGATTCTATAGCACAAATGGTTTAGGCACTTACTTTGGTATTAGAGTAATGACTGTGATGATGTCTTTATCAATATATGTATTTATTTATTTATGTTAGAATAAACAAATATAACGAATATGTATTTTTTTTCTTTCGTACAATATTTGTAAGAAATTTACCTACCAAGTTTGTTATTTTAGATACATTTCTCACTGACTACGGGAATACATTTTAGAATATTAAGTAGAGGATTTGTAAAAATATTTTATTTTCTTCTTTACCTCCGTAGTGTGCATATTAATAAAAAAAAATACAGTCGCATCTACAAAGCGTGATTGTCTCATGACAATAACAGATATTCCTATACCTAACAGATATAGAACAGACATAGACATTCTTTTCTGTCAATACATGCGTATCTTGAATTTAGATATTAAATATATAGCCTTATTAAGTCACGATAGCCGAGTGGTTGGGTGGTCGGAATATCGAGTCAATAGACCCGAGTTCGATCCCCAGTTGGTAGGCTCGTACCAATGGGTTTTTCAAAAACTTATGTACGAATATCGTTGGCTTGGACATAAAGCCGGCGACGGGCTCATCACCTGTCACGTTGTCCCGAAAATATCTTCGGTGAAAGGTGGGCCGAAGGGACTTAATTGTCTAGACTCGGCCTCTGTCTACCCCTGTATTGGGAATTGCGTGAAGATATTTTATTTTATTTTATATTTTTTTATTTAAATATATATCTTAAATATATGTCTTATTATTTAAATATTAAATATATGATTTTAGATATTAAATATATGTCCTATTATTTACTATTTATCATTAATCTTATTATTAGAGTCACGATGACCGAGTTTTATTGCTTCAAAAAGCTTCAAAGAGCTTTGGAGGAGTAGCAATTATGAAAAGTAACTACAAAAATTTTGTCGAGTCATTGAACTTTTTAATATATATTGTATAAAAATTATTATTGATTGATTATTAGTAGAAAATCACTTTTTCTACATTTTTTCGGGTCTGCGTGTACCCTTCATTTTATTTTTCCTCTTTTTTTTTTTTTTTTTTTTTATAAAATAAGCTTAATAGGCTTAACAAGCTCCTTTTAAATAATTCTTTATAAGGTAAGCAACAACAGAATCTTTGGTGGTTTTGCATGCTTGATTGGTAAATAGTCCCTTTCTCCGACCCCCAACTAAAAAGAAATACCTTGATGTTTTCAATGTATACTAATTTTCAGAATTGAATTTAAAGAAAGTGCCAATCAATCTTTACAAAGTTTCGATATCTTGAAATCCTATTACTTGAGTTGCCAGTTAAGCTTCGTGAAATGGACTGTGTCGCAAAGCTTCAGGGTAGGCATGTCGTATCTACATCCAACGTTGCGTCAGATATTTTGGGATTTTGTATTCTCGTTTAGGCAGCCTCCTTTAAGTAAATGCAATGAAGGATGACCCCCTAAGAGACTGAGAGACGACCTGCAAAATGTTGCGGGGAGTCCACGAATGCAGAGAGTGAGAGAGAGAGAGTGACGGAGGGCTGTTCTTTTTGGCGTATTTTAGGGGAGGCCTTTGTTCAGCAGTTGACTCTTGATAGGCTGTAAAGAAGAGGAAGAAGAATGTGTTAATTATTATGAAACAAAATTATTCTATAAATGTATTTATTAAGTATCCAGATGTGTTTCAACTAGTGTGTGTTATTTATAATAACATAGCGAATAGACTAAGCACTGTGCCATGAAGGACACCTATAAGAGATAAGAAAATTTTAAACCTTCATGAAATTCCCAATACAGGGGTAGACAGAGGTCTAGTCTAGACAAATAAGTCCCTTCGACCCACCTTCCACCGAAGATATTTTCGGGACAACGTGCCAGGAGGTGAGCGCGTCGCCATCTTTATGTTCAAGCCACCGATATAAATTGTACATAGGTTTTTTTGAAAAATCAATTGATACAAGTCTACCCCCAGGGGATCGATTTGATCAAATTGGTTGATCAAAGACTCGAATTCCGATCACCCAATCACACGAGGTATCTGGTGAGCCCGTCGCCGTCTTTTATGTCCAAGCCAACGATATAATTCGTACATAAGTTTTTGAAAAACCCATTGGTACGTGCCTGCCACCGAACACCGGTTTCTAGACTTGAAATCGAACACTGGTTTCTAGACATGTGAAAATGCTTAAGATGGATTACCGCTGGCGGTTGCATTTTGCTACGCTGTTGTTTGGTACTATCAAATACAAGACACCGTCTTATCTCTATGAAAAATTGCGCTGGGCTCGAGACAACGTCTTAACAAAAGTAGTGACAAGGGCTTCGGCGTTTGAGTTGCTTGTGCCTCAGCACCGCACCGCTGCGTTTCGAGGCAGTTTTCGATATGCAGCAACCAAGTGTTGGAACAACTTGCCACCGCCGTTGCGAAATATACAATCGATACATAGCTTCCGTCAAAAATTTAAATTATTCCTCTTAGATCAGCAATGTCAAAGTTAATTGGTGCGTAATATATTGGTAGTAAGTAGTTTTATAAATAATGTATGAGCGTTTATAGGTGTATAGGTGCGTGCTTGTTTATATTTGTATGTGTATGTATGTATGTATATGTATATATGTGTATGTGTGTGTGTGTGTGTATGTGTGTATGCATGTGTATGTATGTGTATATGTGTATGTGTATGTATGTGTTTATGTATGTGTATGTGTATATATATGTATATGTATGTATGTGTGTGTGTGTATGTATGTATATATATGTATATAAGTGTGTTTGTTTGATATGTGAATGATATTTATTGAAGTTATGTATTGAAGCAGTATATGTATTTTGAATATACAAGGGTGCCACTGAAAATCAGGGTTGGGGTGTTCTACTTCTGATACATTCCAACATATCCTGAGTGGCTTTCCTTTTTGAGCATAGCGGCATTGACGGGTGAATTATCTGTGTAATACACCTTATGCATTATTCCTTATTCTGTAGTTCTTTATCATTATTTTTTTATATATTATTGATTGCTTTTTTGTTACTTGTTTTTTTATTTAATTGTACCATACCTATAAACAAGGAGTGAATGTCCTTTGTTTCATGACTTCTATGTATAATTTTTTTTGTTTTCTATGTCTACTCAAATGTTAATGTGTTTTATGTGATCCGCTTGTTTGTGTTGCTTGTGCCAAATAAAATATTTCTTTTTTCTTTCTTTCAAATTCCGACCACCCAACCTCTCGGCTATCGTGACTATTAGAGATGATATATGACTTTATCGTTTTAAGTAAAAAAAATATGTATCTTCACGAATTCTCAATACAGGGGTAGACAGAGGTCTAGTCTAGGCAATTAAGTCTCTTCGACCCACCTTCCACCGGAGATATTTTCGAGACAACGAGACAGTTGGTGAGCCCCTCGCCGTCTTTAATGTCCAAGCCAACGATGTAATTCGTACATAAGTTTTTGCATGCCTCCTGGGAATCGAACTCGGGTCTCTTGACTTGAAATTCCGATCAACCAACCACTCAGCTATCGTGACTTAAAGCTCGTTTTAAGCGACTATCTACAATTGTACCAATGCACATGCGATGCGATGTAATATACATTACATCGCTCTCGCAGGACTCAATAAATCTGTAGTGGTCTCCGAACCAAGAGCGGAGAACGTGGCGTTAGTTTAGATGGTTTGTTGTTTGTCTACTTCAGAAATGCTATTCCATAAATACTCCCCCACACTAGACTTTTCCTACACTAGGGAGGGGTTAAATATTTTCCTACACAGAAAGCAAAGCGAAATTATGATATATAAAAAGTATTATTATGATCACGGAAGTCAGTCTTACAGAATTTAGTATTTCAGAAATTATTTTTGCCGAAAAACATTAAATTAACTAAAGTAATACCTAGTTTCCTTGTAGACGTAATTAACAACATTCTAGTTAACAAGAAGTATTAAATTTATTAAATGCTTAAAGAAATATTAAGAATGTTCAGTTAACTTACTCCATGGACGAGTGGTGTACACACCGGTTTTCAAAGTCCTGGGTTCCATTCCCAGTCGGTTCTATGTAGAAAACACTTTTACTATATTTTCTCGGGTCTGAGTGTTTGTGGTGCCTTCTTTGTTTCCGATTCTCATACCTCAAGTACTTTAGCATCTTACATTGGAATTGGAATCTACATTGCCCCGACCGGGAATCGAACCCGGGATCTCGAAATAGCGACGACACCTTGAAAACCGATGGTTACGGCACTTGTCCACGGAAGTCATCAAAGCTACTCATTTCGGAATCAGAGCAATGTATGTAATGTTGTCGCTATCTATATATGTTGTTATTTATATTTTTGTTTCATGTTTAATTTGCATAACAAATATATTCTCATTGTAAAAAATAATCTTGCAACCATTGCCAATACAGGCATAGGCAGAGGTCTAGACGGTTAAGTCGCCCTTTCGACCCATCTTTCACGGAAGACGTTTTTTGGGATATCGTGACAGAGAGTGAACCCGTCGTCGTCTGTATGTCCATTTTCCCATTGCTTTTTATAATCCCTTTTAATAATAAGTTAAATATTATACTCAACTTTCTTTGTTAACACACTCTGGATGAATAGATACAATATACAGCGATAAAAAGTTGTTGAATCACCTCCATTTTATTCCGCGCCCTTTAGCTAATGTTTGTTGTGTGCTCTGGATGAAAAGATACTATTGTAAACGTATGATTTATCACTTCTATTGTAGCGAGTCATTCAAACTCTTTAAATAGTTTATTCTCAACATGTTCTATACATTAGAGTAGCAATTTAACACCGTGTTGGGAATACGCATTACGTACATATGGACTTTTAAAAAGATATCTGTTACAAACAGCATAGTCTGTTTATTTGCTGATGTTGTTATTGTATATTACTTCTGTTTTTTTATATCAGTAAATTAAAATGTTATCAAATTTTGTCCGACAACTGCTTGTGAGATAATATGCTGCCGACAGAATATCAGCTTGCAATAGTAACTACACAGTTATACTACTAACTCTAAGTTGATTCGCATGCCGTTTCTTCCTGCCAACACTAAAGTGTTTTTTTTATTTTGCTTTGTTTATTATTATTTTTTTCCTATTACATATTAATTTCTTTTAACGTATTTATACTCGTATTGGAAAGTTGTCAATTATGACGAGTTAGTAATTAATAAAAACACTGTTATATCTTTCTTTCCCATCACAGATTTATCACTGCAAAGTTGTTTCTGTTTTTTGAAGCCTATCATGTTAATTTTTGAGGGATTTTTATGTATCATTAGTTAGCTAGTAATTCAAAAATTAGTACTCCAAGAACAATTGTTTTTGAACCCTTCATGTTATGCTGTGTCATCCATAATGTTTTGATACGTCAGAACACTTTTGTTACGATTAAAGTTAAAATGAATGTGTCACGATAGCCGTGAGGTTGGATGATCGGAACTCGAGTCTCGAGACCTGAGTTTGATCCACAAGGCACGTACTAATGATTTCAAAAACTTATGTACGAATTATATCGT
This sequence comes from Sericinus montela, assembly GCA_029286605.1. Classification (NCBI taxonomy): domain Eukaryota; kingdom Metazoa; phylum Arthropoda; class Insecta; order Lepidoptera; family Papilionidae; genus Sericinus; species Sericinus montela. The sequence goes on along the minus strand of JAGSMR010000074.1, from coordinate 2,713,560 downwards.
TCAGTTTCTTAATTATGTAATACAGGGGTACATAATACATCCTTATATTTGATATGGCGTGAACATATTTTATTTTTATTTTTAAAATGTAAGTGCTGTAGATGTCTATTTTTAAAGTAATAAATAAATGAACCCTTGATACCCCACCATCAATTTATGATGAAAATAATGAACCCCAAAGCTGTGCGTCGTGTGCATCTCCTATACCAACTAGTCATTCACCCAATCATATAAATATTAATTAGATTGAGATCTGAATCGACTCATACGCTAATTTTTTCACGATAGGTTTTGTAGCTTCAATACGGGGTACAATTTAGATAAAATGAGTAATGAGAAAACAGTAAGTAACGAGAGGCCAAAAAAATTTCTTAATAGAAAATTTTAAATTATTATTGAAAAATTGGGTACAGCGGGAATATTGAAGTATTTATTAGGAAGGTACCAATAAGACATAATTTTATATGGCGTTTTCGTTCGTTTATATGGCGGGTAAAATCGCCATATTTTGTAGACGGTTTATGTAGGAGAGATCTGAAACCAGACATTGCTTACCGGATTTTCATTCCTACTACTGAAAGATCGAGAAGGGCTAGACTACTTTTTCTCCTGGGATACGAAAGAAATAAAGGGAAGAAGTCATGGATAGAACCGTTGATTTATTTATCAAGATTTTCTGTTGTCATTTCTGGTTCTGCTTTCTGCTTTCGCTCCAATATTTTATAGCAATATAAATTAAAAATAAAGAAAGTAAATGTTATCCTACTTCTTTAATCAAGTTTTTCGAGAGATTATTTTATATTGCGCAAACATTTTAAAATCGAAATTGCGTTACGACCTCGTCTTAAGTGTAACAATAGAGATTTAGATAGCATTTTTTTTCATTTAAATTTGCAAACAATACGGGATGTGTTTGAAAAAGAATGATCGATGTGTTCGATGGATTACCTATCCATTAAGTCCCGAGAGCATGTAGGCACTGTCCAGGTCATCAATTATAATAACGATTTCGATACATAATAGATTACCGAATATCGATAACTCGATATTAATTTATTATCTCTGTGTTAGACACTACCTCGTTAACTTAACTTACTAAACGGCATGTCAAAATCACTGCAGGACAAAGGCTTTGCCATTAAGGAGGATATGTAATAATCGTCGAGCTTAGTGAGCGGATTGGAAACCGCAGTACCAAAAACCTTGGACATTCAATTCACTGTGATGGTAGAATGGTGACATTGATGAAACTTATAAATAAACTTTTTTCATTGAAGGCGACTAGGATATACGAGTAATTCTTTTTGAAAAAGAAATAGGTCCGTGGATATGATTTATACTTGAACATTTGTACACAATTCACTTTATTTAATTATTTATTTATTAACCGACCGGTTTCGCCTTACGTCATCATCAGAGTATTGACACAGACTTTATAATACTACATACTAATATTCAATTTCTTTTTTTTTAACTCCGTGGACGACAGCTTTGAGATCCCGGGTTCGATTCTCGGGTCTGGGTGGTTTTGGTACTTTCATTATTTCTGATTACATAATACAAGCGATATAGCAACTTTTATGTAAAATGTATGTTAGTAAAATCTTATTAAAAATATATTTTCACGCCATTCCCAGTACAGAGGTTTAGACACTTAAATTCTTTCGACCCACCGTCCATTGTAGATGTTTTTGGGACAACGTGACAGATGTTGAGCCCGTCGCCTCCTCAATGTCAATGTCAAGCCAACGATATAATTTTTGATATAATAATAATTTACATTTTTTGGAAAAACTCATTGGTACGGGCCTGCCACCAGGGGATCGAATTCGGGTCTCTTGACACGAAATTCAGACCACCCAACCACACGGCTATCGTGACACTTCTAATAAAACTACTGTTCGTCCGGCGAACTAATCAAATATTAAATTGAAAGGTTAAATATAAATATCATTTGCAATACAAGAATATTGTGTTTCTTAAATGTATTTAGTATCAATTAAACTATATCAAATGAATCCAATAAGTTTGTTACAAGCCAAAATTCCATATAATTCTAGAGTTGATTGTTCAACTCACGGCTTTGAAATATGAGTCTGCCGTGTTAGTTGCGGTTACATTGTGGTGAGTGAAGAAACTTCGCTGCAAGTTACAACATCTTTAGCAGCGGTCCTCGAAGGAGCTGAAAGAAATTGATTTGCTAACTGTTACTTACTTAAGGAATACTTACTTAACGCTTAAGGAATACTTATTCCTCAAGCATAAATACAGACAACAGTACGCCGGACAATTTGTGTCTAAAAGTAATTTATTTTGATTTTACATGCATTCATAAAAAGGGAAAATATTTTTGAGAAATAAAGGGATAATTTTTTACAGTGGTAGAGCCACGCATCAGCTTTTGTTGTTGCATGAATGGGCCGGCTAGACCGGGAAAGTACCACGACCTCACAGAATACCGGCGTGAAGTAGAAGTCTAACAAACTTCTGCGTTTCGTCTGGTGAGTGCAGGTAACCGGAGGCCCACCCCCTCTCCCAAGTCGGGGGGGGGTGCCTCATACCTCAGGTATTGCGGGTGTTCATTGGCGGCGGTAATCACCTACCATCACGTTAGCCACCTGCTCGTTTGTCTCACTTTTCTATAAAAAAAATGTTACTCTCACCCCTGAGTGAGGCTATAGCACTTGTGTAATGGAATCGAAAACCAAAATGGTGCCAATAACACCAAGACTCGAGACAATGTAGGAAAAGTATTTTTCTACGTTGTCCCGTCCAGGAATTGTACCTGGGATCTCTGAGCTATTGACATCAAGATTTGGTTTATTCATCTACTACTTCCAGAGTTTTCCAGCAATAAATGTAAGGATGTGGTATTATAAATACGAGGGGCGTATACACCAGTCTCAAGGTGTCGCCACTTCCTTGGTCCCGGTCATGATTCCCGGAAGGGTCAGTGTAGAAAACCACTTTTTCCTCCTGGCCTCGGATCTGGGTGCTTATGGTAGCTTCGACGTTTCTGATTCCATAAAACAAGCGCCTTAGCTACTTACTTTTGGGATCAGAGCCATGTATATGATATATTCCCTTAATATGTATGTATTTATTCAACTGAGTTTTTTTGTTGTTGGTTTATTGTTTATTAAATTCTTTTATTATATTGATGTCATCCGATATAAAAACTATATGTGACAATGAAAATACGGCACAAAGTTTTTTTTTTTTTTTTAAATTAGTAACTTTGGTATGCAATGGGTAATTATTAACTAGTACTAACTTGTACTAATTCGCCGGAGCGCCAGCAGTACTTTGCGAGAGAAATACGTTGTCATCAAATCATTTATTATTCTACACCATTTTGAGCACGAACAGCAGGTGATAAAGGCATTATCAAATTATCATTATTAAATAACTTTTACAGCTCCCTCATCTAAATGAAATTTAATAAATCTATTAAAACGAAAATAAAGCTTAAGTCACAAGGCAAAGAGTAAATATTCTTTTGGGCAAATGCTCAGGATCTTACTATTCTTACACTGTAGAGATCAGTGTATTACACAGTAGAGTTTCTGATTTGGGCCGACGTAATGCAATGACCAAATTGGTTGAACTGTTGAGATCCTATTTTAGTTATAATTGATTCGATGTATGCCTGGTTGTTAAAATGTCGGTCTATATGACTCCATTAAATTACAATCGAACATCTCTTTATAATTTGAACATGTAATCATTTTCTCAGTTGTTAGCTACTTTTTACTTTTAAAGCGTTTCGTCAATCTGCACCGGAGGACCCGGGTTCGATTTTCGGACGGATCAAGGAAAATGGTCCAGAGTGTAGAAAACCACTTTCTCTACAATGCAATGCTTCAGGTTTGGATGATATTTAATAAGAAACGATGCCTTTGCTACTTATTTGGGATCCGAGCAATATATACATATCATGTTGACCTTATCTATGTATTTACATATTTATTGACAAATCAATAATGTCTACACAATGCTACTTCACTAAGTACTAAGGTGGACAGTAGTCTAGACAAATATTTTCAACTCAGATTTCATAGAAGACTACTTTGTGCTTATTTAGTGATAATATTAAAATGAACATTATTAATCATTGTAGAAGCGTGGTCGTCGCAACCCCTGCCAGCCCTTTTCAGGGCTGCCATTCTACACAGCTGCGCACCCATGCCAACGAGGGTTAGGGCGTCCCCCAAGGCGACGCACACCAGTTCGTCCCCGTTGGTGTGAAATGCAGCTCGCAAAGCGGCGATGGGGACCGCCACCCGTCACGCACAGCCCGACACGGCGGAAGGTGGAGGACGGAGTGCAGAGTTGGCACGTGGAATGTTAGAGGAGGAATGAGAGATAAGACGAATGAGTTGATTGAAATAATGAAAGAAAGAGAATTAGATGTAGTGTGTTTGTCGGAGACCAAGTGGAAGGGCAGCGGTACTGAAGAGCTCCCTAGCGGGGCGTTAGCTCTATGGTCCGGAGTCCCGGAGAGCGAGAGCGCCTGCCAGGGAGTGGGGGTGCTGCTGTCGTCTCGGTTGGTCGATGTTATGACTGAATATAAGGTTATAAACTCGAGAATTCTCTGGGTTCGCTTTAAATTGGGACTGACGAAGTTATTCCTTTTGGCTGTTTATGCGCCGGTAGCTTCGTCGTCCAGAGCTGAGCTGGAGGAGTTTTGGAAGAATGTAAGAGAAGTTCTAGACTTGGTTAGAGGAAACGAAAGAATTGTTGTATGTGGTGATTTGAACGGATGGGTTGGTACCGCTCGGCCAGGGTACGAGTCGGTGCTTGGAATGTTTGACGATAAAAGGGTTAACGATGCTGGCAAGCTTATACTGGCTGTATGCAAGGAAAAGGGTCTTCTTGTGACAAACACTATGTTTAGTCACAAGAAAATCCATATGTATACTAAAACAAGAGAGAATGAGAGAAGTATGATCGATTTATTCCTGGTGGAGGACCGACTGCGAAAACAGGTGATGGATACGCGAGTGTTCCGGGGTGCTGACCTGGGAACGGCTCATTATCTAGTGATTACTAGATTTAAGGGTCTGTTCACGAGTTCGCGCCACCGGACGGCGATACCAGAACCACAGTCGGTCGGTAGCATCCGAAGCTGGAAGCTTCAGGAAGCGGACACTAGGAATAAATATCAAGCATGGGTAGCCGAAAAGCTGGACATCAACGATGCCACGAAAGAATGTGTGGAAGAAATATGGCAGAGCCTTAGAGATGGAATGTTTAGTGCAGCGGAAGAAGTGTGTGGAACTGTGAAAAGAGGTAGTAGTAAAAAGGGTGATGCATGGTGGAATGACGAAGTGAAAGAAGCTGTAAATAAGAAGAAGAAAGCATGGTTAGACTACTTGGCCTCTAGTAATGATAAGGATATGAGAGAGAAGAGGAAAGAAAGATATAAGCTCCAGAAAGTTCACACGAAAGCATTGATTGAGGAAGTGCGTGAAAGGAGTAGAATGGAAGCGGACGAAAGGTTGTCGCACAACTTCAAGGAGAACTCCAAACTCTTCTGGAAATTAATGGTCTCCGTTTGCATGCTAATAAAACTAAGGTTCTGGTATATGAAAGGGACGAAGAAAGAACGAAGTGCGAAATTTGGGTAAATCAGGAATGTCTAGAACAGGTGAATGAAATTGTATACTTGGGGATTGCGTTTAGCCGGGATGGAAGATGTGATTTAGATGTTGACAGGCGTATCGCTGCCGGGAACAAAGTCAATGGTGCCCTGACTGCGTTAATCAAAAGGCAAGGCGTTGTGAAAAGTGCACGCCTTGCAATACATAACGCAGTGTTGGTACCGACTTTGTTATATGGCAGCGAAACATGGGTATGCCAGAAGAAGCATAAAAGCAGGTTGAAAGCAGTGGAGATGCGATCTCTTCGTAAAATGTGCGGCCTTACCATGGCCGACCGAAAGCGAAACGAAGAGATTCGCAATATGGCAGGTTTGAAAGATGACCTTGTCTCAAAAATGGATAAGGGCGTGCTTCGATTGTTTGGGCACGTTAAGCGAATGAGTGAAGACCGAATGGTGAAGAAAATATATAGCGCGAAAGTTAATATTAAAAGGTGTCGAGGTAGACCGAGACTAACTTTCGAAGACCATGTGAGCAAATTGCTCGAAGAGGGGAGGGTCAAGAGTACTCGGATACCTAGACGTGCATGTATGAAGAAGATGATGAATCTGAAAGAAGCGAAAGAAGTATGTAGGGATCGTGACACTTGGCGATCTGTTCTCTCTGGCTACCCGTCAGGGATTGTGCGTGAAGATAAATATATATATATATATATATATATATATATATATATATATGTATATATATATATATATATATATATATATATATATATATATATATATATATATATATATATATATATATATATATATATATATATATATATATATATATATATATATATATATATATATATATATATATATATATATATATATATATATATATATATATATATATATATATATATATATATATATATATATATATATACATATATATATATATATATATATATATATATATATATATATATATATGTATATATATATATATATATATATATATATATATATATATATATATATATATATTTATCTTCACGCACAATCCTGACGGGTAGCCAGAGAGAACAGATCGCCAAGTGTCACGATAACGCATGTAACCGGAAGAGTTTGAAAAATACCATAAGCTATTGACACATCGTGGTACAGTTTTCAGCAGCGCGTAAGGTGCAAGTCTTCCATTACGGGAGTAGAGTAGGTCATAGTGGATAGATAGGTCGTTATAATGACGTTTAAAGGTCAGCTTACTTCCAATCGTTACAGGTTCGAATTCCGCTAAGAGCCAACATTTGTGTAAAGGTTTGTGAATACGATTGTTTTTATTCGAGTCATGGTTGTATTTATAAAAATTTACATGTAAATATGTATGCATGTAAGAATAATATACCATTCGCTTGGACACGAAGACGGCGATGGACTCACCGCTTGTTAAGTTGTCCCAAATAAGCTTTCGTTAACAGTGAGTTAAAGGGACTTAATTGTCCGATAATTTTTTGTCTGTATATTGGCTTAGTTGTAATATATCTTTATTCGTGTTGGGAAAATGGGAGACGATGTCATAAAATATACTTATAACTTTTTAGAAAACGGTACTAATGTTGGCAATAAATAAACAAAATGATATAAAGGGACTTTAACTCGGCTTAATAAAATAGGTTGCGTAGTACATAAGATGCTCTCCGCGGAAAACACATTCTTAACTTACCAAGTAGTACGTGACCGAAATGTGAAAACACTTAACAGTGGTAGAGCCACGCATCAGCTTTTGTTGTTGCATGAATGGGCCGGCTCGTCCGGGGAAGTACCACGACCTCGCGGAATACCGCCGTGAAGTAGAAGTCTTACATACTTTTGCGTTTCATCTGGTGAGTGCAGGTAACCGGTGGCCCACATACCCCCCTCCCCCAATTCTGGGGGGAGGGGCACTCTAACGCCGGCAACGCATCTGTTATGCCTCTGGTATTACGGATGTTTATGGGCGGCGGTAATCACTTACCATCACGTGAGCCACCTGCTCGTTTGCCTGCCTTTTCTATAAAAAAAAAACCCATCGCTACAGTTTAGCAAAAATGTTTTGTCCATTTGTTTTTACTAGCTTCTGTCCGCGACTGTCTTTGTGTGACCCACAGAAACTGTACATTTCATAAAAAAACTCTAGACGTTGGGTAAAATGCGATACGTTAAGACATTTATATCGGCACAAGATTACGATCACAAATTTCAATAAAGGTGCATGAATTTCACCTGTTTCTTCTATGTACGTCATTACGAAATGATAGTCATTTTATAATCTTTAGAATTATACATGTAAAAGATACTCTATGTAACTCGTGCCGTGTGGTTACAGCGTAACAATATACCATTCCTGTTCTTCCCGTGGGTGTCGTAAGAGGCCAGTAAGGGAAAAGCCATGAAAATACAGTAGACAGAGATCTAGACAATTAAGTTCTTTCGACACACTTTCACCAAAAATATTTTTTGAATCAACGTGATAGGTGTTGAGGCCGTCACCGTCATTATGTCCAAGCCAACGGAACAAATCATGCATTAGTTTTATTTTTGAAAAAAATTGAAATCGGATCTCTTGACTTGAATTCCCATCACCCAACCACACAGCTATCGTGATTTACTTCACCAGATTTACTGTAGGTAATTTGTTTATATCTTACAATTTTCAAAAAAAAGTCACGATAGCCGAGTGGTTGGGTGGTCGGAATCTCGAGTCAAATCATCCGAGTTCGATTCCCAGGTGGCAGGCTTGTACTGAAGGGTTATTCAAAACTTATGTACGAATTATATCGTTGGCTTGGACATAAAGACGGCGACGGGCTTACAACCTGTCACGTTGTCCCGAAAATATCTTCGGCGGAAGGTGGGTCAAAGGGACTTAATTGTCTAGACTAGACTTCTGTCTACTTCTTTATTGGGAATTGGGTGAAGACATTAATTTTTATTTTATTATTTCTTACAATTTGCTACCAAATCTACGAACCTAGTTTGATTAAATTTGGTAAAGATGTAGTTTGAACCCTGGGGAAGGACAAGATATTTTTTATCGAATATTGTGGCACCACAGAGGGATTTAACTCGCGCAAAACTGCGGGCCACTATAAATTAGTGTAATAAATTTACGGGACGAATATATAGCGTAAACTTCTACATTGGGTAATACAGTTACTGTGAGAACTGTATACAAAATCCGTTTTGTAGTATGTTGCCACAAAAAAAGAAAATTGAAATAAATAAATATCTACGAACACTGGGATAGACCGAGGTCTAGACAATTAAGTTCTTTATATCCTGATTGCAACGACGATTATTTTGGGACATCGTATCTGATGGTGAGCCCGTCGCCGTATTTATGTCCAGCTTTCTATCTGGGATCCAAACTGGGTTTCAAACTCGGGTCCCTTGACTAAGATTGCGGTCTCCCAACCACTCGGCTATCTTGACTCTAACGAATATTTCTTTTAGTACGTAGTACTATAGGCTACATACAGGCTTTGGTGGGTGGTTCAAAAATTGGGTGGATCTACCTCAGTATTTGTAATATGCGTGTAGATATTGATTTATTTCTGACTGCTTCCCTATTTTCTAGTCTATTCCATGTTTTAATTGCAAGATAATATTCGTAAAGAGAGAGTGAAGTTATTAGATTACAAAATTAACTCGAGTTCATCTCAATAGATACCTCCCTTGAGCAACATTTGTAAGAAATATATAAACAGTAAATCATTTTGTAAATGACAAAGGTCAAGGAAAACTCCTTGATGTAGCCCTCGAGTAAAATAGCTTTAACAAATAACGGCCTGTGTCCACAGCGGTAATTATGCCTCTTCGGTATGAGAGTTTGCAATAATCGCCACGCTTGGCGAGCGGATTGACGATCACAGTACCATACACCGTGCACCTTAGACGCTGCTGCCCATCACCGGTCTACGGAATTTGGATCTAGCAGGTTTCGAGTTGCTTATGCCGCCATTAGCTGGTTGCCAATGTTATCTTATAAGCGTATTCTTTGGTTCTTACGATATCAACATACCTACGGAACGATATCATGTTGTGATTTACAAAGGATATTCCCATTATATATTTTATTATAATGTAAATTAATGCATAAAGAGTCACGATAGCCGAGTGGTTTCGGAATTCGTCGGAATAGAAACAAGACCCGAGTTTAATCCCCAGGTGGTAGACGCTTACCAATGCGTTTTCGAAAACTTATGTACGAATTATATCAATGGTTTTGATATAAAATCGGCGATAGGCCGACCACCTGAAACTTTGTCTCAAAAAATGTCTTCAGTGAAAGGTGGGTCGAAAGGACCTCACAGTCTGAATCTCTGACCTAGTATTAGGAATGGCATGAAGATATTTTTTTCTCTTAACCTCCTCTTCCTCCGTATGTATTATCAATTCTCGGGCTTACGGTCTAGCAAATCATTCTTGCTAGTGTTTAAGGTCCTCTTGTAAGTATTGGAAAGAATTTATATCTGTAGAAGCTCTTAATAACACCTGGCCAACACCGGAGAAACTAAATGTTTATAGAGACTATGGCGGACTCTAGTTTCCTAGCCAAGGTCACTTGAGTATACCTACGTAAGTTAAAAATTCACAAACTGAACTTACTGTAGTTTAATTCCTAATTTTTTTACCTCAGATGCTTTTTATTACATAAAAAGGCTTTCTTTAGCATTCTATTTTTGAGACTCGAAAAACTAAAAAAAGAAGAGCAACTGAATACATTTATTAAATCGGATTTCTTAGAAATTTCTAGAAAGAAGCTCGTAGTTTCATTCAACTTTTTATAACATAATTGTTTGTTATTTTCAAATCGTCTCAATCGTTTCTATCGTTCAATCGTCAAAAACTCAAATCCGCTCTGTCACTTCCTGTACCGACCCCACTCAAGCGCACTACTTGACGTTTCCGAAGACTTTTAATAGATGGCGTTGTAACCTAAATTGTTGCCTTATCTTGATTCTGCGACAAATATATTATCCCTTTTGGTTCTCCTAAGAGGCGACTCAAGACAATAAGCAGACCGTGACAGGCAGCAGTATCTAAAGTGCAAGCGATTTAACTTTTATCATGTATGTCAATAACGGTTGACTCTTCCTTATGAGACAGGCCTATTACGTTAAAGGATTGTTACGAAACCTTCGTAATAATCCTTTAAATAAATAAAAAATTAACAAAAGAAATACAAAATTGAAAATTAATTTAATTAGAAAATGTATAGCGTAACTCATTCCGATGGTTTACAAATATTAACATATTAATTTATCTTGTTGTTAATTTATATGTTTTGATCTTGTTAATAGACAACCTAATGCACTCGTGTTATGGAATCAGTAACAACGAAGGTACCACAAATACGCAGACCCAAGAAAATATAGAAAAAGTGTTTTCTGCATAAATCCGACTGGAAATCGACCTTAAGAGTTCTGGCTCACGACGTCACGAAAACCGGTGAGACAGTTATTTGTTGTTGTGAATTAATAATTATTAATTATTGTGTAAATTCTTGATCGTGATCATGAAAGCACCAAATAACTTTGTACTTGTTAATTAAAATCTCATATAAACTATTGCTCATAGAAAGCTTTTGAAAACTAACGAACATTCCCTGAAACGCGTTGAAGAACGAAAATTATTCAATCATGTGAGCTTACGCATATTTCTTTTAACAAACTTTAGCATATTAATATAATAAGGCGAAATTTCTTTAAGTTCAAAACCTAAAACTTACGTAATATACTCCATATTGATACTTGTAATATCTAGTCATATTATATTGCCGTGTGGTGGCGTAATAATATAATGCCAAAATATGCCAATAAGAAACTAAAAGAAGAGATTAAATGAAAGACCTTAAAAATATCATTGCTTTTCAACAGATGGTTGAATAAACGTATCGAAAAATATCATAACCAAATTAATGTGACAAAAAAAAACGCACGGTGTCTCATACTGCGGTCGCCAATCCGCTTATGGTGTGGCAAACGTGGCGATTATGGCAAGCGGGTACGGGAGCCCATGATTTGCATGAAGCAGTATCCTGCAGTGGAATTTTGTTAATCTTTGTGGTGATACTGAACTTACTTGTATATAGGTTAACCCTCCTATAGAGAAGAAAACCTACAATTGTTTTAGCAAAAGTCAACTGCAGGATATAAGACCACATACAAAGCAATCAAAAATGTTTGTTAATTTGTTTCATGATCACAGAGCAGGGTTTCTAGAGAATCGCAGTCAACCGAGTCAGCCGAATGCTGATTAGCTAAGCGTTATCGCAATCGATTCGAATAATTACGACGGGTGACTTCAAAGCGTATGTGAAGAACAAACGACGTGGGATGAGAGAATTAAAAATACAGACCGTCCAATTTCAATCACAATATTTTTAAATAAAATCTTCACGCATATCTTTACGTGCGTATTCGAAGAGAGAGAGAGAGAGAGAGAGAGAGAGAACAGGATAAGAGAATTTAATGCTTTCTACCTGCATTTCATCGGAGCTTATTTTAAACAATGTTAATGGTACGCAGTACGCTGGGCAGCGAAACGGCCCTTAGTAGCCCCGCGAAGAATAATTAGCGTAATCGGTGTTTGACAAACGGATTGGCGAACCAATATTCTACTCCTTATGCCTTAGATGCCGATACGCATCTCCGGCTTTCTTAATTTTGTCCAAAATATATTTAAATATTTTGGACAAAATTAAGTAAGCCAAAGATGCGATCGTTTATAGATGACGAGATAATCGTCATCTATAGACGACGAATTTGACTACCTCAGTACGCACGTGTGGCGCATATACCGGTTTTCATGGTGTCGCCATCTCTGAAGTCTCGGTTTGGATAATCGTTGCCTAGTATGCCGATGCTGCTGCGCATCATCGGCATACTTATTTATGTCTCGTGTATTTAAAGATCGTCATCTATATCTATAGGAGACAAATTTGACAACCTCTGTACACGAGCCGCGTACACGCTGGTTTTCACGGTGTCGCTTTTTCTAAATTTTTCGGGTCTAGGTGTTTATGGTACCAACGTTGTTTCTGATTCTGAGAAATGTATTGGTGTATTCCTTAAATATGTATTTATTTTCATTATCGCTTGCCAAGCCTGGCGATTATGGCAAATCAGTGACGATTAATAGGGGAGGCCTGTGTCCTGCAATGGATTTTAACAGGCCGTTATGTATTTATAATAGGTGTCCATTTCCATTCTTAAAGCATTACGTCGCAACTCTTAGCTTCAAATGCAGGTCACTGTCAAATGGATCGATCTCTCTATTGAAAATATTAGATAAAATAAATATTTATTAGACACCAAAAATAATTATTGTTCACGTGTCAAATTTGTTCACGATAAAGTCACGTGGAAAAAATTGAACTCTCAGCACAAAAAGAATAAAAAAATATGTACAGATACAGTAATACTAAAAAATAAAGCTTTTGGTGAAAAGTAGATCGAACTAAATTAAGTGTAAAGGACCTCTATTTATTCGAATATTAGGAAAATGCGTGTTTATATAAAAATACACAAAACACAACTCGAAATAATTTAAATACACTATATCATATTAAATTGACTATAAATCAAGTAAATTATTAGGCAATTAACTGGGCCAAAAAAGGCGTTTTAAATTAAATTAAAACAGATCCTAATTGAACCTTATTAGGTATTAAATATCGTCACCGAATTCCCAATACAGGGGTAGACAGAGGTCCAGTCTAGACGATTAAGTCCCTTCGACCCACCTTCAACCAAGGATATTTTCGTGACAGGTGGTGAGCCCGTCGCCGTGTTTATGTCCAACCAACGATATAATTCTTACATAAGTTTTTGAAAAACCCGTATAACCGTACCAATACGAGCCTGCCACCTGGGGATCGAACTCGGGCCTTTGACACGAAATTCCGACCACGCAACCACTCGGCTATGTCGTGACTTATAGGTATTAAATGTTGCTTCTTAAAAACAGTTTGTATAGTTTCTATAATCATTTTCTACCTTTATTTAGAGTCAATTTTCATCTTCATGCATATACTGAATGGTATGGACAAAAGCCTAGACTATTAAGTTCGTTTGATCTATATTTCAACGAAGTCTGTTTTTTCGATGGACTATTCAGAGGTCAAAACAATGGAGTCCCTTTGACCACCTCTTGAAGGAAGCCTTTTTGGTACATGCCAGATGGTGAGCCTATTACCGGTCAAACAAAAAGTATAAAAATACTTTTTGGTTTTATTTTCACGTGTTTTCCCATTTTGAGGCAGTCTAGACAATTAAGTCACTTTTGACCCATTTTAAACCGAAATATATTTGCGACCTTTGTCGCAAATATATTTCGGTTTAATATATTTGCGACAATTCGTTTTAATATATTTGACTCTTTAGTCAGGTGATTAGCATATCGCCATCTTCACAAATGCTTAGACAGTTACCTCTTGTTTTACAAGAGTAAATTTGAACCATAATAATTTTAAATTGTTTCAACAGAATCAGTTTTTAGGTTCAAATTCAGTAGATAAACAAATAGTCATAAACAGTTTTCTACCTTATTTAATAGCATTAACTTCAAATTATACACTATCTATTAAAAAATATCGTAATCGTAGTAAAATAAATAAATATCCACACGGTTTTTCCTTACGCTAAGGTAGGCAGAGATCTTAACAATAATTTTATGCCCATTCGACCAACTTTCACCAAAGACTTTTGGAACAACGTGACAGGAGGTGAATCTACCTTAGTGTCTAAGACAACCAAAGAAAGTAAATATTCATGACACGAGTCCAAACATTCATATTCATCATAGGAACATTTGACCATAGCGGGATTCGAACCGCAACACTTAGCTTCGAAGACAGGATCACTACGAATTAGGCTATCGAGTCTTGGCTTCTCAGTCAAGTAATAGATTCAAAAGCAATAAAATATTCGAACTATAGTTTCAATTTAACAGTAAACCTATAGTTGGAGCCCATCATATGAATTTTTGCTTTGCAATTCGTCTTCTTAGATGTGCATCTCCAGATTATCTTATCTCTTAATGTTGACTCCTCGCAGAAAGGAATCGTGTTCACCATTATGATCACCTTGCCGCGTCGCGATTTCAAATACTTGATTCCTACGACAAGAACGGTTGTCGGAATTTAATATTTATACAACCTTTTATCAAATCCTTTACCTCCCACCACCATGAAATTATTGGTTGAAAAAAAAAACACGAAAGTAGAGGAATAAATAAAACGCACGGTTATTTATAAGTACAATGTAATATTTCACAAAACATACCCCATACATGAACCCAAATATTTTCTTATTAATATAATGGTAAATACAAAATTACACTACGAGAATTGTAGATATATATATCGAGTAGTTAACAGTGCATGAGGTAGATAGATTTAGTGATAAAGAGGAACAACTTGTGTGGAAATGATCAAGTGTTGAGCCGCGGCGACAGAAATTCTTCATATGAGAATTCACTCACTATTTACCTATACCTAATAGAGATATTACACAACATATCATATCAGGAATACGTCAAATCCAAAATCTCAGCAGAAATGTTTTCATTTTAGAATTATAGTTTATACACGTATTACATAGTTTGTACACGTGCAAACATAGATTGACATGAGTGCCGTCAAACAAATCGTCAACATCCTTATTTACTGGTAAAGGAAAATCCGCCCGTCGATTGGAGTTTTGTTATTTCGTGCGTTGATGGAAAAAGGGATGAAAATTTACTGCTGGTACAGTTTTATCAAATTGGATTCTCAGATAAACTTTGACCCAGTTGTTGAAATAGACAAGTTCGCCGTAACTGAGACGTAAGAATTAAAGAAAAATCCATAGAGAAAAGAAGCTGGCTGCTGACAATTGGCGGGAAAATTGACTCAAATTCAGTTCCAGTAGAAGGGATCCTAAGGTGTCTTGTACTGCAGTGCTGTTCCGTATGTAATGTAACGTAACAGGTGGTGAGCCCGTCGCCGTCTTTATGTCCAAGCCAACGATATGAATCGTACATAGGTTTTTGAAATAACCCATTGGTACGAGCCTGCCACCAGTCTGGCGATGGAACTCAGGTCTCTCGACTACAATTCCGATCCAACCACTCGGCTATTGTGACTTCGTGAGGTAACTCCGTATTAAGTTCGAGTGGCAACCTCGTACAGTCAGACGCAGTGTATAACGACCCTTTATGGGAATACCCAAGGTCTTGCTAGAGATATTAAAAATCCTTTACGTAGATAATTCTTTGTATTTACTAAGAAGTACTATGTCTGATTCAGCCCAATACCAATATATCTTGAAAGAAGGAAGGAAAAGGATTAAAAAAATATGAATAATAAATAATAAATTAAAAAAATATCTAAAAATTAAGTAATAGAAAACAATTATTTATAAGTTCAATATCCTGAAGGTTATGTCAAGGATAATGTAACAAAATATTTAAACTATGGCATTGGCCTTGGCACTTATGTGTGTAAAGAATATTAATAATCTGACGTTTTGATGGGAGTGATAATTTGATTCGGTTACACATAAGCAAACATACATACATATTACGAAGATAATAAAAGCATGTTTTAAAGTTACAGTATTATCTGCAAAACATTCAGATAAAATGTATAGCACGCCTTTAAGTGTTTTATAGCACTAGCACTCCATTTGTTACGTAGCACATGGGGTGACAAGACAGCCGCTCCTGGCACAGAGCTTAGAACGGTGACTACGAACGGCCACTATAAATTTCCTGTTTGCAAGACTAGCTCTCTCATCAGGTTGAGCTCATTCGTATTTGTTTTAAAAAAGATAAATATTAATAAAAATTTCTTCACGCCATTCCCTTCGCTTCCCAATAGGGTAGACAGAGGACCTTTCACCGAAGACGGTACAACGTGGTGAGCCGGTAGCCGTATTTATGTTTAAGGCCGCTGCCTTAATAGTACATAAGTTAAGATATAAATCGTACAAAGATTGTGAAAAAAACCTTTTGACATAGGGATCGAATTCAGGTCTTTTGACACGAGTTCCGATCACTCAACCACTCGGCTGTCGTGCTTTACACAAATGATTTTATTTATTTTCTATTTATAATTACACAGTTACGGGCAATATCACATACCTTGCTCTGGTTCCAATATAAATAGCTTAAGCACTTGTGTTATAGAATCAGAACCGAGGTACCGCAAACACCCAGACCTTAGAAAATGTCGAACCTGGGACATCAGACTGTGTGACAAGAAAAACTGTTATATTTAGAACCAGCTATTGCCTGCCGTTTTGAATTAATATTGACGATATCTGTGGTTGTGTGGAACACATACGTTTTTGTATACCAAGAATAAAATCGCAAACTTATTACCGGCTAAAGCAGTCGGATATTCCTCATCCAGTAGTAATACAAACTTTACCTTCACACAGTCATGCTAAAGTTCTTACATTTATATCTAACGACCTCCGTGGTTGAGTAGCAGATACACATACACACACACACTCACACACACACACACACACAAGTTTACACAGTCTTCAACTCTGAGGTCCAGGGTACGATTCCTTGATCGTTTAATATAGAAAAACGTTTTTTCGATACTGTCCTGGGTCTAGGTGTTCGTGATACCTTCGTAGCATTTGATTCTATAACGCAAGCGCTTAAGCTACTTTATTTGGGGTCAGAACAATCTATGTGATTTATTTATTAATGCAAAACCAATAGCTTATTTCATACATAATTAGACAAACCAAACAGCAACTGTAAAGCCAATAATAGCTATTCACTAATAGTAATAAAAAAAGTCGTCATTAAAAACCTAGTTAACTTCAAACAAAACCACACATCTAATAAGAAAAATGATATTGTGATGACTCTATATATTTATTACGAATCCGATCCTCACAGTTGCTAGGTTGTAGCGAATCCCATCTTTAAATAGAACGTTGTCCCGAACTTCTTTTCGGTGGAAGATGGCTCAAAGGGACTTAGTTGTCTAGACTAGACCTCTGTCTACCCCTGTATTGGGAATTGCGTGAAGATATTTATTTATTTATTTTTTTAAATCTTAACCATTAAGTTTTTCGACCCACCTTTCACCGAAGATGTTTATGGGACAACGTGACAGGTGGTGAGCCCGTCGCCCTCTTTGTGCCCAAGCCAACGACATAATTCGTACTTAAGTTCTTGAAAAATCTATTGGTAGGTGCCTGCCACCTGGGGATCGAACTCGGGTCTCTTGACTCGAATTCCGATCACCCAACCACTCGGCTATCATGACTGTTAGGATATATAGGGTATAGAATATCTGAATTACATAATATAGTCTGTTTGAAAAATTTTGCAGTATGCAACAAAGAATTTACGTACAAACATACATACGTACCTAACGGCCTGTTACAGTCCACTGGAATCGCTATGCTCGATATGCAGACTGGCGATCGTAGTAGCCGAGACCTTGCATTAGACCATCCATCCGGATATTCTTATATTGGTCGGGTAATTATTCAAGATGTTTATCCACCGCCATCTGTCAGTTGCCATCGACATTGCCAGGGCTTTCCTCTTAGTCGCCTCTTACGGCAGTCACGCAAAGAAAGCAATTGATACATTCTTAAGCCGATACCATCACGGCTAATACCAAGTGACACCATAGTTCTTAACGGTTTGTTGAGCAGATTTTAATATGAAACTCCGTCAAACCAGAGCGTACAAAGTTATGCGGCGCCTGGAGCTATTTGTCTCCGACATGGAAATCCAGCAGGTGCGCATACTTTCTTATTTTATTTGTTAATACTCCGCACATATTGCGAAAATTGTTCCCTAGAAAATTGCTTTCAGAGATTATTTCTCTTTTGAAATTACTATTACATATTTTTAATATTTTAACATTATAAAATATTTAAACATGTACTTTTTGCGTAAATACAAGTATGTGTATCAAGAATATGAACTGTGTATTTTATTTATTTTCACGTATATTATTACCGTTACCGGGGTAAACAGAAGTCTAGTCTAAGTCATTACGATCCTGTCTTTACCGAAGCTTATTTGGGACAACGTGATTGGTGATGCGCCTATCGTAGTGTTAGTGTCCAAGCCTACAGTAAGTATATTGATATTTATTTATAAATATATATTCACATAGATATTTATATTTTATGTTTGTACTTGAGTCATTGATGTATGCATGTTAATATATATCAATGACTCAGGAACAAACTTTCCTATTAATTACACAAATTTTTGCTTTTAGTGACAGAGTTCTCCGGTTTATATAAGAAATAATAAAAAAAAATAACTACAAATTCAAAGACGCGTAAAATCAGCAAATATATGCTATTCGAGCATCGTGTAGCGAACAATGGTCTGCTCTAATATCTCTAAAAAATTAATTAAAATTCTTTGCCCAATACAGAGATGGGGACAACCTTAGATACATTGCTTTGAATCGAAAGTAAGTAGCATAAGCACAATTTTTTGGGATAACGTGAGTGGTGAGCCCATTTCCTGTCTTTACGACGTCGAAGAGTGTTAGGTTTAAAACGAGTCACTGCCCGAGATTTTGTTTAACAGTATCTCGCTTTAAACCCAACACTCTTCGGCGTTGCCTTGCCTCGTCTTCCCACAGGCAATGTGAAAATATTCTACGTAGGTACACGTCTTTCGCATGGCACTGAATTTCTCTGATTTACAGTACATCATTGTAATGCCAACGAACGAGTGTGGAGATAGTATACAGCTTTGTTTTTCGGAAGGGAGATGAAAGCCTTGCTAGTCTTTCCACAGTTCTGTGAAATATCTTTGAATTAGTGCAGTACTGCACAAGAACGTTTTTAACGTGATTGCTAAAGACAGGCAATGGGCTCATCACTGACGTTGTCCCAAAAAATGTCTTTGGTGGAAGGTAGGTCGTATGGACTTAATTGTCCAGATCGCTGTCTACACCTGTATTATGAATGGCGTGAAGTCAATAACGTTTATAAGGGACCAGGTCATTACAGATGCAAACTTATACTTCACGTATATAATACTCACATGATTTTTTAAGTCAGTGAAACATTTGATTCATGTTAAGACAGTGATATATTACAAGTCTCTTTCACGACTGAATTGGTTTCCACTTGTGTTTGGAATATTTAATGTGCTGCTAATGATTACATTAGCAGCACATTACATAAATGAAAATTATTTCAGACGATGTGTTCACTACGAAAATTAATACTGACGCTAATTTCAGTATAATATCATTAATTTTGTCATGAGATGTCCATTAAAAAGAAACTTATTTTCACTTCTAGTTGTATTCTGCGTACGTACCACATCAAGTATAAGTATGTGAGTGTTTATATGTATATATGTGTATGCGTGTATGTATGTATATCGTTTTATATATTTATATTATGTGTATAGTATGTTTATTTATATATTATAAGGGCCACTGAAAATCAGGACTGGCATGTACCTGTCAGTGCATGTTTCATCCCAGCAATGTACTTGTCTCCTAATTTGACACATTGGACTTCTGCAAAATGGCGATCGTATTTAATTTATGGTATATATTTCAGTTTTTTTCACTTTTATACTTAATTTTAAGTGGTAAAATAAAAGTTTCTTTCTTTCTCTTTATTTATTTCTAGTTTTTAGTTTTTTAGATAATCTTCACTAATGAGTAGTGCACACAGCGGTGTTCATAGTGTCACTAGTTCTGTGGTCTCAGTTTCGATTGCAAGACTTGACATTGCAGAACCTATGTCGTTTTTATTCTACCTTTTACTTTTACTTCTTTTATCGTGTACGTCGATATGTTTATGTTTAATGTATACAAGGTGATCATTTGTGAAACATAGGCTGTGATCGTTTATAATTGGTAAAACACTTGAAATGTTTATAAAACATATTAAAATTATAGTGTACTTCCCGTTGGTGATCCTAAAAAGAGAAAAAAAAAACAGTTTTTCAACATTTATTAGATGTTTTTGTACTATCGTTGTTACTGATTCCATAACACAAGCGCTTTCGTTAGGTATTTACTGTTGGATCGGAGTAATGTTTGTGATGTTATCCCTATTTATATATTTATTTATTATTATTTAACGCTTCAACTCATGTAAAGTATCTAATATTCATTTGACATTTATAAAGTGATATATAGAACCTAAATCGAAATTCGTGTTAGGTATAACTCAAAAATTATCATTTTATTTGCGAACACAAGTTAGATAAATAATATTGTTAGGTTTACATTATTAACGTGCTATGTTTGTTCGTAAATTTCCGTGCGAATACTGCTAGAAACAACCAGCAACCGATGTGATTCCTTGAATTAATTTAAGTTGGTTAAAATTTACAATGTGCAAGTTGCATATTACGATACTGATTTCTTGGAAACTGATGACTTTGCCTAATAAGGACTCAATTTAAAAAGTTATGTAATGAACACGCACTCCTTAGTGAACAGTAACTTGAACGTTTATTTTTGAAGTATAGATTAACTATCATCATAATAACGGCATGAAAATTTCTATCTATAATCATATTATCACGTTTTGCAATAGCATTTGCGTCCACAGTAACAGACGTCTCGCAATAGAGACTCTGCTTCCCATCACCGTTCTACTGAATTTTGACCTCATAACTGCTATGAATATAACCTGCCTTAGTCTCACTACGATTCCTTTTGTAATAAATATGTAAATCTCTCGACGATAGGCTCATCATCCATTTCAATAGCACCAAATAAGCTTCGGTGAAAAGTAGGTCGAAAGCAATACATTGTCTACATTACTGCTTACCTCTGCCGTGGAAATTGTGTTAAGCTATAAAAATTATACATTTCAATATAATTACGTGTATGCAATAAAAATACTCCTCTAATGCCATTTCACGGAACATAATATCTTATTATGTAGGTTGACAGGTTACAACAAATGGTCGATCCTCTTCAAAATGATGTCAATTGCTATGTCAGAAGTTCCTGAGTCGGCGTCGATTCTTGTATCAAGTGGTACACAATAAGCTATTAATGTTTCCGAATCGAGATACGTCACGTTAATTCAAGAAGAAAAGTCATCAATATGTCTATTGTACTTTTCAAATTTAGAATTTTTTGTATCTTCACGGTTAGTTTCCCGATAGTTAGTAAGATGTCTAGAAAATTTAGTACTTCTGACCCTCATTTAAGGAAAGGTAATTTGGGATAAGTGTCTTGTGAAAGTAAAAAGTACGATAAAGAGTCAAATTTTTCTCTTGAATTAAACACATAAAAGTTAAGCATGAATATGCTTTAAAAATAAATAAAATGGCATTGTATATACGTTTTTGAAAAACCCATTGGTACGAACCAGCCAACTGCGGAGCGAGTCGGGAGTAGTTTGCAATATTTTATGTTTCCAGAATCACTGCTATTGTGATGAGTTTTGATTATATAAATAAATAAAATATCTTCACGCAATTCCCAATACAGGGGTAGACAGAGGTCTAGTCTAGACAATTAAGTCCCTTCGACCCATTTCACTGAAAATATTTTCCGGACAACGTGACAGGTGGTGAGCCCGTCGCCGTCTTTATGTTCAAGCCAACAATATAATTCGTACATAGGTTTTTTTTGAAAAACCCATTGGTACGAGCCTGACACCTGGGGACCTCGAAGTCGGGTCTCTCGACTCGAAATTCCGACCGCCCAACCACTGTTAATAAATACTTTAATGTTTTTAAGATTTAGTGATTCGAAAAGTGGTATATATATATATATATATATATATATATATATATATATATATATATATATATATATATATATATATATATATATATATATATATATATATATATATATATATATATATATATATATATATATATATATATATATATATACATAAATATTTCATATACAGCGTACATTGATCCTACAGCGGTCACTTTGCAAGGGTCGGTACCTATATTAATTTCATACATTAGAAAGACAACACCGTGATTAGGGGGAAATGGTATACTATACTGATCCTGTAGGTGAACATAGATGTTTATTCAAAGTGACTTAAAGGCTCAATTTACGATATTACTAAATTTAATGTTGCCAGCGATTTGGGGCTAACATTTACATGATACATGTTTATACTGGAGTCATGGATATTTAAGCGTATAATTAAATAATTTTATAATTATGCAAGTATATTGCAGCATTCACTTGGACATTACATCGGGGTCACCATCGTTCACGTTGTCTCAAATAAGCTTCAAAAATGGGTCGAAAGGACTTCATGTTTAGACATTTTCCTACACCAGTATGGTAAATCGCGTGAGGATAAAAAATAACGGTCTGTATGTGGTATATTTTTCAACACTAGTTGCTTCCGTTTTGTAAATGAACACTATTTGTAGCGGGATCGCTCTCAATGGAGTGCAATTTTGCTGCTCATTATTTCGGACAAAGATCAACGTATAAACCAGCAATCCTACAAATTGGGTTCGAAAACTAAAAGTTACAAACGTGACGTAAAGTCACTATAGCCGAGTGGTTGGGTGGTCGGAATTTCGAGTCGAGAGACCCGAGTTCGATCCCCAGGTGGCAGTACCAATGAGTTTTTCAAAAACTTATGTACGAATTTCATCGTTGGCTTGGACATAAAGGCGGCGACGGGCTCTCCACCTGTCACGTTGTCCCGAAAATATCTTCGGTGGAAGGTGGGTCAAAGGGACTTAATTGTCTAGACTTGACCTCTGTCTACCCCTGTATTGGGAATTGCGTGAAGATATTTTTTTTTACAAACGTGACATCTAATTCATAGTACTTTTTCTCCTCTATTTTTTTAACTCGGACACTGCTGCCCATCTCTAAAAATACCAGACCAAAATAATAAGACGTTGGTCTGGTATTTTTATAATTGGTAGCTCGCGGTCTATCCGTGGCAATAAAGACATTCTCTTAGTCGTCTCTTATTCATGGACAGTAACTTAAGTTTTCTTAGCTTAAATTGTTATTTATAAACGTAAGTAAAATTTGCTAACAACCGAATAAAGAGCCTAATTATATTTTAATATATCTTCACGCAATTCCCAATACAGGGGTAGACAGAGGTCAAGACTAGACAATAAAGTCCCTTCTGCCCATATTCGTACATAAGTTTTTGAAAAACCCATTGGTACGTGCCTGCCACCTGGGGATCGAACTCGGGTCTCATGACTCGAAATTCCGACCACCCAACCACTCGACTATCGTGACTTCTTTTTGAATCTTTTTTATAAGTCTATTTTATAAGTATATCGTGAATTCTTATTTATAAGTCGTTTAAATAGAACTCTATTAGTTGTAGCTACAAGTGGTTCATAAGAAATATTTTTAAGGTATAAAATATGGTATATGTTAAAACTGGTCCGTGTACATGTTTTGTCAAATTTCATTGAAATATATTCAGCCGTTTTTGCGTTTTCAGATCCAAAAGACCCGTATTGGCTCCCCAGGTGGTAGGCTTGTATAAATGAGTTTTTCAAAACTTATGTATGACTTACATCGTGAGCCTGGGCATATAGACGGCGACAGGCTCATTACTTGACATGTCTAAAAATGCCCAAAAGTGTCTTTGGTGGAAGGTGGGTCGAAAGTTCTTCAGTGTCTAGATATCTGTTTAACTCAGTATCAGGAACAGCGTGAAGATATAAACAGCAAAATATCATTTATAATATAAATAGTATATCGCCGTATGGTATTAGTATAAATAAATAAATGCCAAAAATAACCATACCGGATACGGACTATTGCAAACGCCAATCTACTTTCCAAATTTATTAATTGAGAGGTGAAAATTATTATGAAAATGAAATTAAAATATGTGAGGTGAAATTAATTATGAGGCATATGTTTTGCAATGCACTTCGTCAAGCTTTTAAATAAGAAATATAGGTTAGCTGAAGAAATATTTACTTTTTTCTTCGATATCTATGGGAACACACACACTGTATCTACATTAAGACTATCGCCACGGACGCATGGCGTACGCGCCGGCTTTCATACTGTCGTCACCTTTGAAACACGGATTTGACCTGTTAATGTAGAAAAACACTTTTTCTAGATTGTGTCAGGTCTGGGTGTTTGTGATACCCTCGTTATTTCCGATTCCATAACAAAAGTGGTTTAACAGTGGTTTAACAGTGGTGATTTAACAGTGTTTAAAAGTGGAATTGATAACTTCCCACTATAGGAGCGTTATTTAGCTACAAAACGCTATAATAGGTCTCGTTAGGCAAGTTTCACGGGCCACTGACGATTGGGATTAAGACGTTTTATTAGAGGACTTCAGTATGAATTTCATAAATTTGAATCGATCTCTACTTTTTTCAAAAAGTATTATAAAACTTTCAAATAATTGTCGCTAGCTTTTGGAAATTAAATTTATAAAAACTTATTTATAATATTCGTTAGGCAAGTTTCACGGGCCACTGACGATTGGGATTAAAACGTTCTATTAGAGGACTTCAATATGGATTTCATAAATTTGAATCGATCTCTACTTTCTTCAAAAAGTATTTTAAAACTTTCAAATAATTGTCGCTAGCTTTTGGAAATTAAATTTGTAAAAACTTGTTTATAATGATATTTTGCCCAATCTATATTTGTAGATATTTAGTTCGTGAGTATTATCTTAAGAATCATTAATATATATTTATGTATATATTTATATGTTTATATTTTATGTATATTATTTACGTATCTATGTATTATTGTGTACGTTTGGTTTATGTAATATATGAATTTATTTTTGCCATAATTTTTTTGTATATGTATATACTTATTTAATATTAACGACAGAATATAATTTTGTATTAGAGCTTTAACTTATATTTTTGTTGTTAGTCCGCACTTGCCATCTACTCCTCACTCGTACAAAGGTTGACTGGTAGAGAATGCCACCATGCATTAAGTCCGCCCATTGTAGCCCTTAGTATAAGCCCTTAGTATAAGAATAAATAAATAAATAAAAATAATATTTACTCTTATTTATCTATAAAATAACGCTACACTTAATAGCCTTTAAAAAATAACAACAATGTAGTCAAAATGTTTAATAGACCTTAACCAATATTTCACAACTCACTACTTGGTTTAGGACTACTTGGCAATAATAATGAAGCATTTTAAGCTTTGCTGTTAAAAATGGAAAAAGATCGATAACAGTTTAAGTCTGATGAAAAATTTTTCATAGATTTTCAACTTCAATAATTTTTTTTAGTTTTTTATACTTTTACATAATATCATGGATAAATATTCATGTAAACGGACTCCTGACTTGATTTCAAACATTCATATTCGATTCGAATCTGCAACCCTTAAAGCTTTGAAGGCTGGTGTAGGCGTGGTATCACTGCCAATATGATGCCACTTTATTGTACAAATCATAACCAAAAAATCAATTGTAGGTACGGAACAGATCGCGTGAATACTTGCAAAATCCGAAAAGCGTATAAAGTTCTTCGTGTGCCCGGAAAGTGGAAAAGCAACGATGACTTTCATGTTATAATATATACTTTCACCTTTTTACGATGGCCCAAATTAAAAAAATAATAATCTTCGCCGATATTACCAATGTCTTCCAATTATGAGTCAAGTCATGGATATATGAATATTTATTATGTTATCATAAATATGTATATAAGTAAATTACATTAGCTTGGATTCTCAGACAACGATAGCCTCACCACCTGATATGTTAAACCCAAATAAACTTCGGCGCAATGAGGGGGGAGTAACTTGTCTAATCCCCTGTCCATAAAAAATATTACAAACATAAAAAAAATATTCCGAATACTGGAGTTATTGGAAATGGCGTGAGGATTTTTGTTATTACATAACGTGTATAATTATTTAGTAGAAATAACGGCGACGGGCTCACCACCTATCACGTCGTCCCGAAAATATCTTCGGTGGAAAGTGGGTTAAAGGGACTTAATTGTCTTGACTAGACCTCTGTCTACCCCTGATTTGGGAATGGCGTGAAGATCGTTAGTTAGGGCACTGAAACGGTAATAGTTTCGCCACCTGTTCAGTATGTCATGTTGTCCCAAATAGGCTTCGGTGATAGGTGGATCGCAAGGACTTTAGTGTCTCGACAGAGATTTAAACAGTTAAGTAAGTCTGTACAATACTATTGATACATTAATGAATTTCAGAAAATCTTCACGAGGTAGCGTGGCCTTGCGGTCTATGGCGCTGGTTTAAGGCACCAGTCTCTTCGGAGTTCGAATCCCACCGCTGCCAGTTTTGTTCTCTTTTTATTATTTCGTCGAAAAATAACGTCTTATTTTTAGTGATTTGCTTTACTCTTCTTCTTTCTTAAAAAGAGAAGATTTTGAAAAACGCTGATTTTGACGTGTTTGAAATATATTAAATTTTGGATTAAAATTATGCAGTTTGTGATAGGCTCACTACCAGTCACATTGTCTTATTTAGGATACTGTGAAAAGTGAGACGAAATTATTTGATTGTTTGTGTGACTTTTGTATCAGGAAGTGAGCCGCGCGCGTGCGGCGCGCGCACTCCTCGAGCCTACAGTTTCTTTCGATTCTATACTCTATATCCTATATTTAAATTGCATCTAAGGTAATATATATTCAGCCTTCCACAAAAAGATTCCGACTCCGGTTGCACGGGCAGGAAGAAAGTTCGCGAAGCGTGCAAGGTGTGTGCGTGCGGCGTGTGAGCTGTGCAGGAATGGCTCGCGAAGTTAAAATGCGTACAGGTGGCGCATTTGCCAGATTTGGATACACCCTTACGTACCTCTTTCGATACTTTCAAATCCATGATTTTCTTCATACACGCACGACTACTCGGAGTACTCTTCATCCTTCGGTCTACGAGTAATTTCGATATGATCTTCGAAAGTTAGTCTCGGCCGAGCTGTTTGCTAGACTCTTTTAAATATATGTTTAATATTGTTATATAACATTTTTAACTATAATATTAACATTTAAAAATTATAAAAGTTATTTAGCCTTCATAAACTTATTAACATTTACTTGATTTGACCCTATAGCTCCTCGCCAGACTGCTGTAGCCACCGGCTTGATTAGATAAATTTAAACACAGTCTATCTGCGCTGTCACACAATTAGGTTTCTTGGAATAGTGTATTAAGTATTTCTTGTGTATTTTTGTTTGGAGTTACTTCAGAAAGTTATTACTAATATGGAAACGTTTGCTCTTACCTCGCTTGGCAAGGACATTGACTATTGCTGTATTATCAACGTTTTACCTGACCGCTGATGCTCGGAACTGGTCTGTTCAATATTGTTCGGGTGATTTTAAAGTGATGATACTGCCAAAGGTCGGGAGCCATTTGCATTTTCAAGGCGTTTTCCTTACAACACGTACGGAGAAATAAGGTGATATATGCTCATGCCATACACGGAGTTACTTGGTTATAAATTTTTTCCTAACACTAAGCAAAGGGAATATAAATTATTTTTGTCCTCATGCTGACCTCAGTATTTGGAATATGAATTATTGTACGCATATTCCCAATAGAGGTAGACAGAGGTCTAGACAATTAAGTCCTTTCGGCCCATCTTTCGCCATAGACTCTTTAAAACATCGTGACAGATGGTAGGCATATTGTCATAGTGTCCAAGCCATCGGTATAATATACTTCATAAATATAGATAGATAAATGTTAATATTTGGCTATCTCTAGCTACATCTCATCTAAATCTATGATTCAGAAAATTCAAATTCATCACACAAATACCCAAAAGAAATGTCTATAGCGTGATTCGAAACCACAGGTACGGACAATACCAACTATGCCATCTGGTCCTTTTACTTCCATTCTATATATTAATCTCTTATACTTTAAACCGAATTATAAGCTATTCCTATAAAGGATTTAGTGGAACAACGTGTCGTCGGAAAGCACACTAGGGAGCTTTAGCTGAAATTTATTGCACTAAGAATATTAGAAGCCTTATTTAATTAGGATTTTATATATGGTATATATTTCTAAGCCAATGTTCTACGTTACATGCACATCGGCCTGTTACAGTCCACTGTAGGATATATGCCCCTGACATCGTTTTGTCATAATCGCCACGATCGGCAAGCGGAATGGCGATCGCAGTACCCGACACCTTGATTCTTAAATTCTGCTGCTCTTCACCGGTCTACTAAATTTTTATTTGGAAACTTTTGAGATGCTTATCCCGTCATCTGACGGTAGCCACTAGTATTTTTAGTCGTCTCATAAAATACTCAAACTGATACGATAGCTGAGGGTTTGGATGACCGGGATTCAAGTAAAGAGGCTCGAGTTCGATTCAATGAGTTTATTCAAAAAACATGAATGGACATAAAAAAAAGCGTCGGGCTCACTACCTGTCACATTGTCCAAAAAATGTTTTACATGGAATGTCTGCTGAATACCTCTATCTGCCCTTGTATTGGGATTGGCGTGACGATATACTGTTTTATTATTAGATATGATAGAAAAATAAAAACTGAAGTAATAATATGCCGGCCACGTATATGGTTCGCAGTACTTGCTACTGTTGGGGAGGAAAGGCTTTTCGGACGACAACCTCGTACAGGCAAATTTATTGTAGGACCCATACAATATGAAGTGACGAGTGAATCTTTGAGGAAGACAATGAAGCGGGACTCTCAACCGTGGCAACTTCTGTGGATGACTTATGTTCAGAAACTGACTACTGATGGGCTTTAAATATGAAGAAGAAGGATAATGATTGTTTACGATGCCGGGATTAGAAATAATCATTCTAAATTTAATAAAATTTAATGAAAAAAATCAGAAACAAATACAATAACACTTTTTCTTTACCTTTACGCACTTAACTTCTTTAAATACTTTTTTAATACGGGTTTGTCAGAGGTCTAAATAACTTAAATAACGTGGCAGAACCTATCTCCGTCTTAGTGACAAATAAACTTTGCTTTGATTTTTTGTTTTGGTTTGGTTTTTTAATTGTACAAACATATTTTACGAAACAATAGTGATTATTATTGTTGAATTTGAACAAAAAAAAGTCAGGGACAGGGTTATAAAATCCTAAACGTTAGAAAGCTTTTATCTTTAATACAATACATAAATCGCCATTACTGGAACGAAATCACTTGCAGATATTGCAAGGAGTCACGCGATATTTTGTTAACTTCTGAGCTGGTATTTATTGAAGTCGGTGTGTTTGGCACATTGTCTGTGTCTTTTTGTTTATAAATTTCAGCTGTTTAGTTAGGGTCAGCCTTGAATTGTACTAAGAATGGATTTTTTAATACATGATATGTTATATTTTATTTTACGTCTACCCGCTGATATAATTTACGTCTACCCGCCTTTGACTGCTCTACTTGTCCCCAGACAAGTATAGCTGATAACGGGCTCGCCGACCACGACTACAGCTCCGAGGTGTTCCGCAATTGCCGCAGTTGCACAGGCCCACGAAAAATGTTTTTGCAGACTTCTGCAATTCTATCTGCACTGGCAGGTCTTTCCCTGGAGCATTCTATTAATAAACCAAATTAGATTGAAAAAAAAAAACTACCTATTTCGTCTAAGTATGTAAAAGTATATGTAATTTATGCTTTATTAAATATGTATTTGTTACTATTTGATTTGATTATGGTAGAATATTTATCATTTGCATTTTTTCTTATTTTCATTACTTTGTTATTATGGTGGTCATTGTAGAAGCGTGCTCGTCGCGAACCCTGCCAGCCCTTTTCAGGGCTGCAATTCTACACAGCTGCGCACCCATGCCAACGAGGGTTAGGGCGTCCCCCCAAGGCGACGCAGACCAGTTCGTCCCCGTTGGTGTGAAATGCAGTGCGCAAAGCGGCGATGGGGACCGCCACCCGTCACGCACAGCCCGACACGGCGGAAGGTGGAGGACGGAGTGCAGAGTTGGCACGTGGAATGTTAGAGTAGGCATGAGAGATAAGACGAGTGAGTTGATCGAAATAATGAAAGAAAGAGAATTAGAGGTCGTGTGTTTGTCGGAGACCAAACGGAAGGGCAGCGGTACTGAAGAGCTTCCTGGCGGGGCGTTAGCTCTATGGTCCGGAGTTCCGGAGAGCGAGAGCGCCTGCCAGGGAATGGGGTGCTGCTGTTGTCTCGGTTGGTCGATGTCATGACTGAATATTTTTTTTTCGGTTGTGAACTCAAGACTTCTCTGGGTTCACTTTAAATTGGGACTGACGAAGTTATGCCTTTTGACTGTTTATGCGCCGGTAGCTTTGTCGTCCAGAGCAGAGCTGGAGGAGGTTTGGGAGAATGTAAGAGAAGTTCTGGATTTGGTTAGGGGAAACGAAAGAATTGTTGTATGTGGTTATTTGAATGGATGGGTTGGTACCGCTCGGCCAGGGTACGAGTCGATGCTTGGAATGTTTGGTGATAAAAGGGTTAACGATGCTGGCAAGCTTAATCTGGCTGTATGCAAAGAAAAGAGTCTTCTTGTGACAAGAAAATCCATAATTACACTAGAACAAGAGAGAATGAGAGAAGTATGATCGATTTATTCCTGGTGGAGGACCGACTGCGAGAACTGGTGATGGATACGCGAGAGTTCCGGGGTGCTAACCTAAGAACGAATCACTATCTAGTGATTACTAGATTTAGGGGTCTGTTCGCGGGTTGGCGCCACCGGACGGCGATACCAGAACCACAGTCGGTCGGTAGCATCCGAAGCTTTAAGCTTCACGAAGCGAACACTAGGGATAAATATCAAGCAAGGGTAGCCGAAAAGCTGGACATCAACGATGCCACGAAAGAATGTGTTGAAGAAATATGGCAGAGCCTTAGAGATGGAATGGTTAGTGCAGCGGAAGACGTGTGTGGAACACTGAAAAGAGGAAGTAGTAAAATGGCTGATGCATGGTGGAATGACGAAGTGAAAGAAGCAGTAAATAAGAAGAAGAAAGCATGGTTATACTACTTGGCCTCTAGTAATGATAAGGATATGAGAGAGAAGAGGAAAGAAAGATATAAGCTCCAGAAAGTTCACACGAAAGCATTGATTGAGGAAGCGGACGACAGGTTGTCGCACAACTTCAAGGAGAACTCCAAACTCTTCTGGAAAGAGGTTGGAAGGACCCGGAGTGGTGCGACAGCCGTAAGAATGAATAAAGTGCTTTCGGGAACCAATGACGTCCTCTCTGAAAAATCAGACGTCATGCAGCGATGGAGCGAATTTTATAGAGAAATATATGCGTGAGATGATCTTAGTGTGGGATCCGGGGGTGACACTGTTACTGGTACGCCAGACTCGGACCTCGATGACACTGAGGTCATCATCGGTACGAAAGAGATTGAATGTGCGATTCGAAGTTTGAAATGTGGTAAGGCTGCGGGACTAGACAGAGTTACTGCTGAAATGATCATGTAGTGTGGGCCTGGCGTCTGGGATAGCTTTCATCTGCTATGCAATTTGTGCTGGCGAACGGGGGCTGTCCCGGATGATTGGCGATCCGCGGTCATTGTGCCTTTGTATAAAGGTAAAGGTTCATATTATGACTGCGGGTGCTATCGGGCGATCAGCTTGACCAGTTTCGCAAGTAAAGTTTACTAGAAGGTTTTGAAACGTAGGGTGTAAGAGAAATCGGAAAGATTTCTATGGGAGGCACAATGCGGACTTAGACCTGGAAGAGGATGCAAGGATCAAATTTTTTCTCTCCGCATGATCACGGAGAAGCTTCTGGCTGCTAACCAGAAGATTTTCTGTGCTTTTGTGGATCTTGAGAAAGCATTTGATAAGGTTGTACGGAAGAAAATGTGGGAACTGTTGCCGGGGTATGGTGTGGATGGTCGATTGCTAAGGGCTGTGCAGTCACTTTACTGTGACTGTAAAGCCTGTGTGCGGGTAGGGCATGACCTGTCAACCATGTTTAGCGTCCAAACGGGCGTAAAACAGGGTTGTGTCATGTCTTCCCGGCTGTTCACACTATTTCTCGACAGCTGTTTACAGAAGCTGAAAGATAGCTGTTTGGGTGTAAAATTGGGTGACATAAAAGTAAATTGTCTGCTGTATGCTGATGACGCAGTGCTTATTGCACCATCAGAGGCAGAACTGCAGGCATTAGTAACGTGTATGAAAGAAGAATGTGAAATTAAAGGTCTCCGTTTGAATGCTAATAAAACTAGGGTTTTGGTATTTGAAAGGGACGAAGAAATAACGAAGTGCGAAATTTGGGTAAATAGGAATGTCTAGAACAGGTGAATGAAATTATATACTTGTGGAGTGCGTTTAGCCGGGATGGAAGATGTGATTTAGATGTGGACAGGCGTGTCGCTCCCGGGAACAAAGTCAATGGTGCCCTGATTGCGTTAGTCAAAAGGCAAGGCGTAGTGAAAAGTGCACGCCTTGTAATACATAACGCAGTGTTGGTACCGACTTTGTTATATGGCAGCGAAACCTGAGTATACCAGAAGAAGCATAAAAGCAGGTTGAATGCAGTGGAGATGCGATCTCTTCGTAAAATGTGCGGCTTTACCATGGTCGACCGAAAGCGAAACGAAGAGATTCGCAATATGGCATGTTTGAAAGATGACCTTGTCACAAAAATGAATAAGGGCGTGCTTCGATGGTTTGGGCACGTTCAGCGAATGAGTGAAGACCGAATGGTAAAGAAAATATATAGCGCGAAAGATAATATTAAAGGGTGTCGAGGTAGACCGAGACTGACTTACGAAGACCATGTGAGCAAATTCCTCGAAGAGATCGAACTTTGTATACCGAATAAGGTGAATAATAGCGTACTGATGACTGCAAGCAGCGAGGTGTCAGATTTCTAGCTACAATACGCTCGCTTAGCGTGGTAGTTGTACTGACCACAGGGTTAATAAAACACGCCTTTGACCAAGTAGTAGACGAAGTAGTATACGCGTCCAGCAGTCTGCAGTCCATCGCCGCTAGCGTAAGACTGACCGATGGCTGCCCCAGGCGCACTACACT
The DNA here is from genome assembly GCA_029286605.1 of Sericinus montela. Lineage (NCBI taxonomy): Eukaryota > Metazoa > Arthropoda > Insecta > Lepidoptera > Papilionidae > Sericinus > Sericinus montela. Next base: position 2,679,978 of record JAGSMR010000074.1, on the reverse strand, counting down.
ACAGTAGTTATGCGTTATATTGAAATGATGCCTTTATTCTGCGAAGTCGTGTAAGTGATTAACATGAACTTAGATAATTAACCCTTACATTCACTACATCGGCAAAGCACAGAATAACCTTCCATGTGCGTCCACCATATCATAGTAGCGTGCATTGTCTCTCTACAAAAAAAAAATAATAATTTAAGATGGGAAAGGTTAAAAGAGGTAAAAAAGTGGACAAAGCTCCACACTATTAAATCTTTCCCACTCACTCTTTACCCTGGTGGTGAACCTGTCGCTGTCTTTATGTCCAAGCCAAAGATAAAACTCGTTCATAAAACCCATTGGTAGTAACCTACCACCTGGGGATTGAAATAGGGTCTCATGTCTTGAACTCCAATCACCCCTGCACATGGTTACTATGGTGGGTATAAGTCGTGAATTATTAGAAAGGGAGTAGGAAAATAATAATAATTTTACCTTATTCTACTTATTTATAAAGATCAAATCTCAACAAGTCTTGAATAAATATATGAAAACATTATTTACCTTGCAGTGTAAACACATTTCTTGTTAATGTTACTGCCTTATTCAATAGCTTCCATTATAGAGCTACGAACTTCAAAGGTTTACTTCGCAAACAACATGAGTTGACAATAAACATTCAATGGGTAATAATAATAATGAATAATGAAAGCAGTTTGCTCTTTGATATGTTTTCTTACAAAAATTCACGTTCGTATCTCGGAAATTTCACTTCTTAGTGAAATTGCTCTGTATTTATGAAACATTATAATTATACATTAAGCCTTTTGAAGATCGTATTCGTTCAGTAAGACACTGTCAACATCAAAGTAGATAATGAGTGTTTAAAGGGCTTTTAACGGATCAGTATAGCTTGAAATAATGATCTTAATTTGACTTAACTATTCTATTTTTTTATAACTAGGCTTAATTGTTTTATTCACTTAACTTATGCAGCTCAATGTAAGTGTAATAATTGTTATAATAAATTTTCTTTTGTACTAACTTATTTCATGTTTCTGCTAATACTCCAAAAACTCTAATTTATGTTAATTATAGACAAATTTACACTCACTAATAAAGGTTTCAGAATTTAAATTTATTACTTACTAGCTGACATGTAGAACACATGTATACTTGCCCTTATCCAAAACTGATTTTGTAGTTCGCTGGATGACACACGGAAGTCTTGGTGGCCTTTTTGTCCTTTTAATAAATACATACATAGACAGGGATAGCATCACATATATTGCTCTGCTTCCAAAGTAAGCAGCTTATTCACTTGTATTATTAAATCAAAAACCAAAAAATAGAAAAAGTATTTTCTAATGAATAGGAACCGAACCCGGGGCCTTAAAGCTGGCGACAACATGTCCATTTAGTGTCCGTTTATATATATATATATATATATATATATATATATATATATATATATATATATATATATATATATATATATATATATATATGTATATATATATATATATATATATATATATATATATATATATATATATATATATATATATATATATATATATATATATATATATATATATATATATATATATATATATATAGAAACATACCGTTCATGTTAAGCTTGTATGGAGTAGTTAACGACAATACTCCAATGAAAACATCGAACCAGTGACTAAGAAATAATGAACCAATTTTCATTCAGAAGATTGTTTGTGATATTTATTAAAATTGTAGGTGCACAGGACACATTACTTTTTTTGGATTTGGAGCAAGATACACATATTTCAAATTTTTGTGTGGTAGTTTAATGACTTTGTCATCATTACAACTATGCCCATTATATCACCCTATCAAAAGTCTACCGATAGACAAAGGCTTGTAGATGGCACTGTAGTGTGCCATCTTAACCGTGTTTCGGAATAGACCCTTTATCTCTCATAAAGGAATATATGAGGCATTCGGTGGAGCGCATTTACTCATAAGAAGCCTGAAAAAGAGGCTGGACTTTATTAAATGGAATAAAGATATTACTTAAAGATAATCATTAGAAGCTATGGCGTTATCTATTCATCGATCACAGAAATAGATTTGAATTCAGATCTGCTCTCAAAGGTTCATATGTAAATCCTATTGGGATTAATAGATGTTGTAAGTTCAATATGATTCAATATGAAAGAAAGTTAAGCTCTTCAAGACATGTATCAATTCGCATATAAATAGATTGAAAACTTGTTCAAAATTAAGGTTTTTAATTTTTAAACAAATCACACTATTTTAGTTATAAAGTTTAGTTTAAGTTATTATTTGTATTATAAAGCATTCATTAGTCTCACAATTTTCTAACTAATGCCATGTTTAAGTCTAATTATTTTACACCTACATTTTTACACTGCAGATTAATAACTTAACATCGTAAATATTAATTTTGCTCCATCTTATTATTCTATAGCATTTTCTGCACTTTATTTCCGTGAAATGGCAGAAAAATTGTGTGAATTTGCTTATTACAAATTAGTTTATTATCATCAGTATCATAGTGGCCTATAAATCCCCGAAAATAAATTTACCTCTCCCGTACGGGAAGGTTTGCTATAATCAGCAAGCTTGGCCAGCAGATTGACGACAGAGTACCAGACAATCGGCTCAGACACTATAAAGTCGTGATAGCCGAATACTTGGGTTATCGGATTTGAATTAAGAGACCCGAGTTTGATCATCATCAGGAAAACTCATACCCATGGTTGTAATTCAAAACGTGTATACGATTAATATCGTTGCTTTGGACATAAAGACGGCGACATGCTCACCACCTGACATATTGTCCCAAAATAAACTACGTTGTAATGTGCGTCTAGATGACTAAATTTTCTAGACCTCTGACTACCTTTTTAATAGGAAATGTATAAATATACGTAAATTCCCCTAGACGCTGCTTCCTGTCATCGGTATGCGAATTTTGATCTGGTATACTTCAAGATGAGTATCCCGCCAACTGTAGGTGGGCTACCTACAGACGGCGGGATTACATTTCAAGGTTTTTCCTGCAGTTGCCTCTTAAGATATCCGCAGTAAGTGACGGAGGTATATTTTCCGCCGTTACCACGCAACAAAGTTCAATACCGTGACGGAATTTTATAGAAAATATGATTCTGTTTTCATGTCATGCATGCTGATCCCGCAAACATTGTTTTGCTATTTAAATGCTTAATAAGGCTATAAAAAATATGGCTTGGTGGTAAAACGGTATAAATTTAGGGTTGTATGTATATTTGAATGCTGTGTCATAAAAAATAACAACCAAAAACTTTGTCTATAAAATATAAATAAAATTATGGGGTGGAGCACCCTTAACATTTAAGGGTATCAAAAAGAGATGGTGACAGATTTTCAGACCTATCCGATATACAACAAAATTTCGTGAAAATCGGTAAAGCCATTTCGGAGGAATTTGGCAACGAACACTGCGACACGAGAATTTTGTATTATTATATGATTAAGATATAACTTATATATCATTTTTACCTTCGGCTTGAACCTTGAAACAACATACTCTCATTTCAAAACTGTTGAGTATTCTGACCATTAAAAGCCTTTTTGTGTCCTTCCTCTCCAAACGCCATTTTTAGTCAATAAATATGTTTTATGATATAACAATTTAAGAGAATACTTTGAATATTAAATAGAAAGAAACAAAACGGTTACCAAGGTAAGAAAAATTCAACTTTTACAGTTCGATGCGATGCGATTCATTTTGCACATACTCTGTGGACGAGTAGAATACACCCCGGTTTTCATGGGTTCGATTCCCGGACGGAATAATGTAGAAATATATTATATTATCTACATTGCCCTGGATCTATCTTTATAGTATTTTAGTGTGAAAAAATAACATTGATGTTTAATCAAACAAACACACTAATCCAGTGTATTTTAAGCACTTTATTTTGTAAACGAAGCTATTTCGTTATTTAAAATGTTAGTGGAGAAAAACGATTTAGACAGTTTGATAGCTGTAAACTAGGCAGACCGCGGCAAATAGAACGGTCGTTATCGTTTATTGCTTCATTTAAAGTTTCCCGTCGGAGTCAGGTACTTTCGTGCAGCACTTCACATGGATAATCATCAATATAAACTGTATATCAGTATAGACTGTATTTAAAATAAACAGTTGGATGAAACCATTAAAAGGGTTTCATCCAACTGTTTATTTTAAATACAGTCTATTTACATTATAAAATTTATAATTGATATCTATCTATTCGTGTTTACAAAACTACCATTTATATCTCAGTTTATGTAATTATGTTTAAGAGAAGAAAAAAATTAAGATTATGTTTAAACAAAGCGTTTGCGGTCCAAGTTGTTCTTCTCTTTTTTTTAACACAATCGCAATTTGCAAATGATGCTAGATCATACATTTTTATGTCAAAGTGCAAATATTCCCAAGTCTAATTTTTCTCGAAGAATACTTTGAGATAAGGTATTTGAGTGTATTATTAACAGGCTAACACTTAGAATTACATTTACCTAATAAAATCATCTCCTATCAGCAATAAATACGTAAATTGACTTAGTATAAAGAATATGAAGAATCCTATTCTACTCTTATCGTTTCAGAACGCACCTTCTATCTTATATTTCTTTTTTTGGTGCTTTGTATCTTTTACATCAGCCACTTCGTACATTTAACGGGAATTTTAATTTATAAGCAATAGCGTATTTTTTATTTAATCGAGTTGAATCCACAATTTTCGATAAAAATTGGACCATAAAGGTGTAGAAGGCGTTACCTTATTAAAGTTATGGACATTGAGCTGGAAGGAGGTAAGAGTGTCACCACGGATCGGCAAAAGTCGTGGGTTCGAATCCCGCCCGTGTCAGTTGAAATTTTAACTTTTTTTTCTTGAAACAACAAAAACAAAGTCTGCTAGATAGTCTATGTACTGTGTTTATATATATACTGCTAGTATAGTAGAAAATCACTTGTCTTGAGTCTGAGTGTTTGTGGCTCCTTAATTGTTTCTATTTCCATAACATAAGTGCTTTAATTACTTACTTTGGGATCATAAATATGCATGTGATGTTGTCCCTAAGTATACGAATATATTTCGATGTATGTTTGTATGAATGTATATTTATCTATCACAATACTGAACACATTTGAGCGAAATAAATCGATAAAGTTACGGAAAAAAACTAACGCCCACACAGATACTTTAGTTCTAATTACTCAGAAATAATGCTTCGGGAATTGTTAGCTTATAATGCTCTCTTTATATTGTATTTTCTTTAGTAATGCTATCGCGAGCCCTGATGCCCCGAGTTCAATTTCCGGACTAGTCGTAGTAAACCACTTATTTTACATTGTCGCGACACAGGTCATGGAGCAAATCGCACATAAACTTTGAAAAATCATTAGTTTTTGACTTTCTCATGTGAACTGAAGTCAACTCTCATAGACAACTAATGTTAGTTGTCATTCTTTCTAAATATTCCATTTAGAAAGAATGACAACAGTCCTGAAGGCTTGACTTTAGTCCCTTTGCAGTGGGTAAAGCTATTGAGTAGAATGCTACTTACGTCGATACATTGGCGGCCTCTCACATTAAGGGTGCTTCGATAAGGGCCTGGGCGGCATAAGTGGCAGCTGAATCTGGTGAGGGGCGCAAATATGAATCTTTGAAGGTAGACTATACATGTTCATTTGTCGTAGACGACCAGTCCGCGGGGCGCTCGCGCGATGTAGTTTCTTAAGGAGTTGTATTCGCGACTGGTCGTAGTCACTGATGACAAGACGTTTCTTTTTCTAATCATTCAACGTGGATATTCAGCCTTGTACGATTACTTTACGATTTTTGTAGTTTTTACTTAATAAGTAAATACGTCACGATAGCCGACTGGTTGGGCTATCGGATTTTCGGGTCATTAAACCCGAGTTCGATACCCAGGTGGCCGGCTCGAACCAATGGGGTTTTTAAAAACTTATGTACGGTTATCTCTTGTTGTCTTGGATCTCTTGTCTCTTTTTGTCTTGGTTGTTTCGGACATAAAGACGGCGACGGGCTCACCAATTGTCACGTTGTCCCGAAAAATGTCTTCGGTGGAAGATGGGTCGAAGATACATAATTGTCTAGACTAGACATCTGTCTACCTCTGTATTGGGAATTGCATGAAGAAATTTTTTTTGTAAATATTCACATAATTTCGTTTCGCTGTCTATCATATTTGTAAATGAAATATATAATGACACATATCTGATACAAAGTCTTAAATATTATTCGTAATCATAATATCAAAACAGCCTATCAAAAGTCCACTACTGAATACGGGACTCCCCAAATATATTTTAACAGTGGCAGAGCCACGCATCAGCTTTTGTTGTTGCATGAATGGGCCGGCTCCACCGGGGAAGTGCCACGACCTCACAGAATACCGGCGTGAAGTAGAAGTCTAACAAACTTCTGCGTTTCGTCTGGTGCGATTCTACGTATGATTTTAGTAGTATTTTTTTTTTTGTAAAAATATTTATTCTAGTTACAATTAACAAGTGGAAATGTTATCTGAACATATTGTTACGTTAATCTGTGAAACCCAGTAAATCAGTGAAACTCAGTTAAAACCGTACATAAGTTTATTCAAAATAAGGTATAAATTAATTATATTGTGTTCAATATACAATTATTTAGATAAAATAGTGTGACAGTATAAAACATTAACGTAAAAAGTGTAATAATATTTTTAGAAATTGTTTAAATCTGTGTTTATAAAACTTTTGTGAATGGATTACAATATACCCTACGTTATCAGCTGTTAATATTATGAATAACAAACATTGAAGCGACTAGTCACCTATTTTAACACTTCATTCATCAATTAAGCTGGTCTTCACTTCGGCGTTGAAATTTGCCGGGCCGCGATCGAATCCCACCGTATCGAAATATTTTTGTTCATTATAATTTCACCACAATATTTCGCAGAAAATGGATTTATTATTACGCCATCAAGCAAAAATATTTATTTACAGAAAAAATTATGTTAATATTTACAATACTTATTAACTAAAAACTACTCCTCGTGGCATGGTACCAAGAACGCTGGCTGCATTTCTACGTTGAGTGGCTAGACTTAACCGTTGAGCGAGAAAAGAACCAGCCCTCTTGTCACCAGCGGCAACGATAAGTCGCGGATACAATTCCTTTAGAAACTGCATCGCGCGGAGACCCCACGGACCGATTGTCTCTACGGCAAATGGAACAAATATATAGTCTCCTTTCAAAGACTCATATTTACGCCATTTACCCGATTCAGTTGACTCTGATGCCGCCCCGGCCCTTATCGAAGTACCCTTGATATGAGAGGCTGCTAATTTATCGACGCAAGTTGCGTCCCACACAAGAGCTTTGCCTCTCTCCCAAGGGACTAAAGTCAAGCCGTCGGGCTCTTACCATCCTCCCTAAATATTCCACAAGGCTCTAAAACCCAATACTGGGGTAGACAGAGGTCGAGTCTAGACAATTAAGTCCCTTCGACCCACCTTTCACCGAAGATATTTTCGGGACAACGTGAAAGGTGGTGAGGCCGAGAGCCTGCCACCTGGGGATCGAACTCGGGTCTCTCGACTCGAAATTCCGACCACCCAACCACTCGGCTATCGTGACTCTTTTTTCTCTAAAACCGATGGAATATTTATGGAAACAAAAGCCCTTCGGATGACTTCATTCAAGGAACCGTGACGAGATAGTCTGCCGGCACTTTTTTGGCATGAAAGTCCGTGGAGGCCTAACTCGTCGACGTCGCTGCCACAAGGACATCGATGTGGTTGACGAATCGATGCTCCCAATAGTATTCCTACAGCTATACGTAAACTTTCGTTATCTAGTAATATACCAAGGTTACTTGATGGTAAAGCATGTAGCCAGTAACTGGATTCCTTTGTCAAAACACCTAGAAAGCGGGCGCGGTCTCTGTCACAGTGAAAACTGTTCAGTAAGCATTTCTGCACATTCTGGACCAACGGGATATCCCACCGTTTTTGTGAGTTAGGTTCCAGTGGAATATCCTCGCCGGCACAGAGACGTAACCATGCTTCTCTTGCCTCGGTGGCAAAAGTCAAGTCCAAATCATTCTTAAGAATTTTACGTGACAAATCATGAACACTGTGTACGGAGGCAAGGAAAGCCGGCAGCGCAATATTTGAAACCTCTCTTATACCGATACCTCCAAATCTAACAGGTAAAGTAGCTTGAGTCCAGCTAGATGAGACTAAAGATAATTTTAGAATTTTTTCCAAAGCTATTTTTAGATTAAGGTCAATTTGTTTTAAAAAATCAGAACATTTCCATGCTGGACTCGAGCGGAGTAAATAAGTAAATTTAGGAACAAGAACGCAATATTTTAAAATAGTAAGCGCTATATGAGAATTTAATATATACAGTTTATTAACATATTCTAAACATTGATCAAATTTTACTTTCAAAAGAGGTTTCATACTCTCTATAAATAACGGCGCTCCAAGGAGGTAAAGAGAATCCGCCTCAGTTACTTTAATGCCAGGAGATATATTGTTAAAATTTTGAAACAAACTGTGTCTATGAGAAGACAAACGGTCAGGAATGAAAAGTTCACATTTAGTATTATTTAATTCAAGGCCATGTTTTTAAAATTTTGAATAATTTTTTGAAGGTCATTTTGCACGTCATCTGGCTTTCCTCCTAGGGTTCCGTCATCTAGATACCAAACATTGAGTTTAGATTTCAACTTTGAAATAATCGGTTGAATTCCTAAACTAAACAATGCTGGGCCCAGTGGGTCACCCTGCTGAACTCCGACGGCTGAGTCAATTAAATGATTTTCGTAAAATAAATTAGAGTTTTGACTGTAACATTGCCGAACGTAATGGTAAATTTCCGGGGTATGTTTCGCAACCTCCTTCAGCAGGGTTGATCTGTCGAGGGAGTTAAAGGCATTCCTAAGGTCAACTTTCAAGAGAACATCTGTTTGACAATTCGTTAAATAAGTACGCACTGAATTTACAGCTGCCTCCTCTGCTACCGAAGCCTAACTGAATAGGCTGAAATTTTGACTTTAGATCGGAGGTTATGTGCCTACATGCTAATTTAGAAGTTAAACGTCTAAAAGTGAAACCAACAGCTATAGGGCGGATACCATTATCTTTTTTTTAAAGGCACATAACCTTGCTACATATATGACTTTAACAAAATTGGAATTTACATTGCCAGAAAGCATAAAATTACTTAATTTTGTTATGTCGCCTAAAAGAATTCGGCCAGCGTCACGCGCTTACAAGATCTTTCAGATGTTGAGGCGTAATTCGTCAATGCCACCGGCAGAGCAATTTGAGAAAGACATAATTGCCTCTAAAGTATCTTTTTCTGAAACTTTTAATGGCTGATAAGAAGGATCAGGAGGCGACCGTAGATGCAAGGAGGAATTGGCCTTAGGATGCTTCTGATGTAAGCTTTCAAGGGTGTCCGCATTGTAAGGCGCCAGGATATCATCTGAAAATAAAATACGTGATGCGTTTTTTAAATCACCATCCATAACTTTAGACTCGACAACTTTCTTTAAATCAAAATTGTGTGGTCTTGGAGCTATAGATGTATCAATCAGTGAATCAAAATTTTGAAAAGAATTGTTTTTAAGCTGGGACGTAATTGACTTACGTCCCGTTTTGTCAAAATGAAAATGAAAATATGCAAAGTAAAATAATTTTTGCCAACTAGTTACAGTGTTAAAAGTAAAACAATTTTGAATGGTATTTGATAAAGCTTTAGCTAGCTGCATCCTCGCACCTCTAGGAGTCCTCCTAAGTATTGGTACATTACGGTGGTAATAATGAATTTGGTCCGAAAAATTTTGAAAATTGGTTTGATTAATATCTCTGATTGTGCCATGAGAGGAGACGGGAGGCTGTGAAACCGAAATTGACTGTGGATGACAACGTCTAATATGTATATTTAAACCTCTCTTACCTTTAAAAAGCCTACCGTCCGAACAATTTCGACATTGCAGGTATTCCGGTTGAGAGTTGGTAGGAGCGATATTCATAAACTAATTATTATATCTTAAATAAACTTAAAGTTGCTAAGTTCTGCTGCGTCATTTCCAATCAGTTAGGATGGACCACAGAGTGTAGACCTTTGATCAGGAAATTTTGCATGCAAGAAATTTTTGAACACTATCAAATGTGTTAGAAGGTTTAGTAAAAAAATCATTTAAAAGTTCTACATCAACGTTAGAAGGTGAAGAATTGTAAGACGTTTTGCCAACTCCGACCGTTTTAAGAAATTTCCAAACTTTGGATGAGTCGCCGTTCTCGACTGATGCATGGATATAGCGTCGTTGTGCATCTCTACACAATGTATTGCAGCGATTCCTGATTTTGGTGTATTTCCTTTGGTTCTCCTCTGATTTATTTTTCTTAGCTTTTAGCAATGCTGCATTTTTCTTTAAAATTAAATTTTTAAGCTCATCAGACAACCAAGGAGCAGGCAAATGTTTGAGTTTGACCGGATGTATTGGTGCGTGAATGTCATAGAGTTGAATGAGTAGCGAACAGAACACTTCAATTTTTTGGTCAATATTGGGTGCATTCTCAATCACTGACCAATTAATATTACAAGCGTCACCACGTTGTCTGTCAATATCCATCGCAGAAGTGTTTCAGGTTTGTTCTTAGGAGGGCGTAATTTATACGAAAGGAGTATTAAATCATGATAAGAAAAAGCATCAGCAGAAAACTGGCCGTGCTTGTGAACAAGATTCGGAGAAGAGACAATTATCAAGTCTAGAAGATAAGGTATACAGTTGGGAAAGTTATGGGTAGCTGAAAGAGGTAAAATGTGCATATTACATGCATCTACTTATAGCCTCAAGTTTGCTAGCCCGAGAGTCGACTTTAAGTAGACAGGTATTAAAGTCACCCATTAATATGGAATGACTATAGATAGGGACAGGTGATTCTAAGAGAGATTCAAAAGAATTGAAATAATTTACGGAAAGAGAAATAGAAAACACCAAGGAGGATTTTATTTTGAGAGAGGGAAACCTCAATTAGTAAATTCTCAGCAGAGTCAGGAGGAGGCGGTTGACATGACAAACTAACAATTTTAAAAGGGAAATAGGATCTAAGATAAATCGCAACGCCACCTCCACCTCTGCTAGTGCGGTCATTTCTGATCGGATGAAACCCAGGCAAGGAGTAAGATGTAGAAGGCAGACAGGGCTTAAGTTACCATGTAGAAGGCAGACAGGGCTTAAGCCAAGATTCTGAGACTAAAATGGCGTGAATATTTGGAGATTCAAAAGACGCAAGCATGTCAGGATAATGAGCCGGAATGCTTTGGGCGTTAATATGAATGACATTGAAATTTTTCACACAGTCTGAGAAACAAGAATTTAGGCTATCATTGAGAGGAAAAGATGCTGTTGTACTGTGATAACTAGTTTCACTAAGTGTATCATCGTCCGAGGACAGCGACATAAACAAATCACTATCCACACATATATATATATATATATATATATATATATATATATATATATATATATATATATATATATATATATATATATATATATATATATATATATATATATATATATATATATATATATATACATATATATATATATATATATATATATATATATATGTATATATATATATATATATATATATATATATATATATATATATATATATATATATATATATATATATATATATATATATATATATATATATATATATATATATATATATATATATATATATATATATATATATATAGTAAATAATAAAATATCTAAAAATTACCAACGTTAGGTACTCAACGAACTCCAACTCTAACCACCAGCAGCAGGAAAGAGAAAGCTTATAACAAAGGACACTTAATACTAAAAAACTAAAAGGTTTAAAGTTATGATTAGTAATTTAAACTATTGCTGTTATAACTATACTATAGCTAAACGAAACAACATCACTAAAAAAAATACAAAACTTATTTTAAGAAATCTATGGTTCACTGGAAATATCAGCATAGACAAGTATGCCATAGATTTCTTAAAAGGTCATAAGCAAACGAAAACTACGGCGTCTGAAGTCTATGGTCTGCATACAGCTGTCAGTGTTTAATACAATAATAAACAAGTGGTTATATTTGTAAAACCACTTAATTAAAACAATACAATTTAAAGCAACTAATATTAGTGCTATGTAAATTAAAACTAATTAGTAAATAATAATTATTACAAACATAATTAATTGCATCAAAAGTCACCGACAATCAGTATAACACTCGATTAACAAAAGAAAACACTACTTTTTAGTGGTTTTCTAGCCATAGCAGTTACTGCGGGCTTAGCAGCTGAAGATGACGCAGTTGCCGGACTAATATTGACCGAAGAAGCTGCAGAGGCACTACCCACTGGATCAGGAATGGCATATACTTCAGCCACGGAAACCACTCGGTGGCGTACGCCACCCGGACCAAGAACCACAACGCACCCATCTCGTGACCAACAATGTGCTACACCAAAGCGTTTTCGAGCAGCAACAAATGCTTCATGACGGACTTTGGTCAAGAATTCAGATAAAGTGATACCACTACCCTTTAACTTAGTCTTGGAAAACCAAACTTTATCTCGAAGGTCCTGGTATTTAAATGTGACCAAAAGCACACGCGGTCTTTCACTCACTGCGCGACCTAGACGATGACATCTAACTATAGATTTCACAGTTATATCTGGAATAGTTAAGTGCTCTGATAATACTATACATATACACTGGACTGGATTCTCATCGATAGCTTCTGGGACCCCATGAATCAGCAACATCTTCCTTCTTGACCTCACCTCCATTTCTTCCTGCTGCCTGGACAGAAGCTGCAACTGCAGCGGCAGATTCTCCAGAGCTGACAGCACAAATGCCCTAAATGTATGGAATTGTGCATTTATGTTAGAAGAAGGGCTTGTCGCTGGGAAAGATGTCCTGACTTCCTTTTGAAACTCATCCATACGTGTGGTGAAGTTTAGAGTTAACTCTTCAATAGACTTCTTGAGCAAGTCCATGTTGAATTTAGTGAATTTATGCAATGACAGTACTAAAATTACGAAGTGATGTAAGTAACTGAGTGTCAAATAAAGAAATTATTACTAGAAAATAATGCTGGTGGTTTTATTTAATCACAGGTACATATTTACACCTTAATGAGCTGAACTTATAATATTAAAAACTTTAAAAACTGGGAACGAAATTTAATACGTCTATACAGTTTTGCTCCTACCCACCAAAAAAAAGTAAAAGTAATATTTGAAATACAGATATAATTATTGATTATTACATGAATATTAAAATAATTCCCAGGTTTTTCCAAATATTTAAGAAATATACTTATTCCTTGACAGTTGACAAGCTTCGAAATAAAATATTACCACGATTGACAAAAAATGTATCTGAAATCATAAAAACCTTTTAAAATCACATTTATTTAAATTTTATCAACATTTTACGATAATTTTAAAACCTAAAAATAGTAAAAATTATTAAAATAAATTTATTTAAATATACTTAGCTCTTGACACTTTGACAGACGTCAAATTTTTTTTTCTAGCAATCAATAAGATCATGAGTTTCTACAGTAGTATAACAATTAGACGACCACGAACTCAATCAGAATCAAATTCTGATAAAAATTATGTTGACATTAACGATACACTAGATGGCACTACCAGAAGCGTACTGGAGTTGTCAACTGATAACAAAGATGAAATACAAGGGTTATTACAAACAATTCAAGATTTAGAAACAGAACTATGTAGTGCACACGAAGAAATTTCTTAGTTATCGCTTGAGAATAATAGTCTACAAAGAATGATTGAAACGTTGTTAAAGAGAAATGAATTTCAGAAGCCCAACTAAGTACAGAACCCCTACAAGTACACCTTAAAAGTCAGGAACTCTTACATCTACATATCGAAAAAGTATGCCTCTAACACGACAATTAAATAAGCAAACTCAGATATATGCAGAAGTAACATCCACGGGTAATCTCTAGAAAAACTCTACAAATTCTTTACGTAATAACACTAAACAATCCCATAATGAATATAAATTGACCAAAGAAAAATCCAAACTATGTATTATTAGCAACAATAATAAAAATAAGGTGCTAACTATCATACGAGATACCGTTCAGGAGCAATACAGCTTTTGTCACTATTTAACCTCAAATGGTGACATAAAAAATACTCTGAAAGGTTTAAATAGCAAACTTTCCGGTTACACTATGGGTGACTATTGTAATATTAATCAAGGAGGAGGAGGAAATCAAGAATTTTATAATAGAAATATTTATAACAGGGCACTAGTTACTTACATCTGAAAAGAATTAAAAAACATTACATACACAAATGTCATGTTATGTACTCCAACCTACAAATACGGCAATTTTAAGAATATATTAAATAACTATTTAAGATTTCAATCAGTCATTGTATGAAGATGTTTGTTTACATAGATATGCTCATATTCTAGATGCAAATCGTAACTTGAGATATGACTACAGCAGGTTTCATAAACCTTCGGGCAAAGTTAATAATAATGGACTTAGGACAGTATTTCAAGGCATGGACTTATTCAAATGGACAATTCAAATATTATACAATTGATAAATATAGAGCATGTGATTGATAAACATCCCAATAATTTTCTTTTTCGAATGTAAAATGTTTAACGTACCACATCAAAATATAGCGGGACTTTTAAACAAATCGGACCATGGAGGGTTATCAAAAATATTTAGTAGTACCAAACTATAAACTAGCAGCTTGTTACTGTAGAAAGGAAAGTAAGCGTGGCGTCGCCTGTATCTTAATACGAAATGAATACAAGTATAGAGAACTAAAAAGTATTTCCGAATTTTCAATGTCTGGTGTATTTGAATGTTGTGGAATAGAGTTCACAAAATACAACATTGCAATTATGTGTGTGTATAGAGTGCCAAAATTAAATAATTTACCTAGGTTTCTATATAAATTTGTGAAAGCATTGAATGAATTATCAAAAAGAATTACAAGTTTATCTTAGTAGCTGGAGACTTTAATATGGATTTCCTAAAAAGTAACAATATAACTCTAGATTTCGAATGTTTGCTCTTAAATTATAATTTAAAGCTTGTGTTGAGACAACCCACTAGACTTAAAAGTCAAACCTGTATTGACAATTTCGCACATAGCTATAAACAGGCAAGTGCTACTGATGTTATAGAGTTTGCGTTATCAGACCACACATTATTACAGACCATACAAATTATTTCATATCCAATAAAAACAATTTCTACGTTGAAATACTGGCGCATTAAGCGCCGTGACTATTCGCAGGATAACTTAAATAAATTCTTAAAAAATTTTAAAAATTATCTTTTAGTGATATTTATGATTCACATGATTCTAACAATGCATACAACAGTTTTATTGAGGACTTTAAATTATTATATGACCTTTGTTTTCCGTATAAAATTATAACCTTAAAAACTAACAATAAAGTATAATGACTGTCACGTGATATAAAATTGTGTAGTAAAATTAAAAGAAAATTACTATAGGAAATGAGATTAAAACCGTCAGAAAAAAAATTCGATAAATATTCTAAAACATTTAGAAAAATTATAAATTAAACTGAAAAAGCTCAAAATAATCATAAAATACAAACGGCATCAAACAAGTCTAAAGCAACCTGGAGTATTATTAATAGCGTAAAACAAAAACTTCCAAAAGACCCCATTAAAAATAGTATTAAATAAAAATAACAAAATACGAGATAGCGAACGCGTTTAATGATTTTTTTATCGACAAAATTGTACCAACCAAAAATTCAGAAAGCAATGTGATGACTTTCATAACGACTAAAAAAGAGTCATTTTTCTCAAACCATGCATACCAAATGATGTTTTACAAATAATAAAATCTCTAAAAAATTCAAACAGCGTAGGATATGACGGAGTTTGTACTAAAATAATAAAATGTGCTGCTAATATTATCAGTGACCCATTATCTCACATTATTAACCTAAGAAGTACCGGTGTATTTTCAGATGCATTAAAAATATCTATTATTAAACCCGTACATAAAAAACTAGATAAAGAAAACATGGAGAATTATAGACCCATATCCTTAATACCTATAATGACAAAGATAAAGTACATTTATAAAGCACTCTATAAATACTTTGAATCGAGCAACATGTTCAGCAAAGAACAAAAGGGATTTAGAGAAAATAAAACTATAAATATGGCTATATGTGAGTTTCTGTACAGTGTACTAGTAAATATAGACAACAGAACTCCCATTTGTTCTGTTTTTTGTGATATGACACAAGCTTTTGACTATGTTCACCACAAGATACTACTTCTAAAATTAGTATGTTATGGAATTCGAGGTATACCACTAAAGCTTATCAAATCTTATTTAGATAATAGAAAACAACACATTGAAATAACAAGTATTAATATAAAAACTAATCTTGAAGCAGGGGTCTATGTAGAAGCGTGCTCGTCGCGACCCCTGCCAGGCCTTTTCAGGGCTGCAATTCTACACAGCTGCGCACCTATGCCAACGAGGGTTAGGGCATCTCCCCAAGGCGACGCACACCAGTTCGTCCCCGTTGGTGTGGAACGCAGCGAGCAACGCGGCGATGGGGACCGCCGCCCGTCACGCACAGCCCGACACGGGGGAAGGTGGAGGACGGAGTGCAGAGTTGGCACGTGGAATGTTAGAGGAGGCATGAGAGATAAGACGAATGAGTTAAAATAAAATAAATAAAAAAAAAATATAATATATCTTCACGCAATTCCCAATACAGGGGTAGACAGAGGCCGAGTCTAGACAATTAAGTCCCTTCGACCCACCTTTCACCGAAGATATTTTCGGGACAACGTGACAGGTGGTGAGCCCGTCGCCGCCTTTATGTCCAAGCCAACGACATAAAGGCGGCGACGGGATATTCGTACATAAGTTTTTTGACGAATGAGTAGATTGAAATAATGAAAGAAAGAGAATTAGATGTCGTGTGTTTGTCGGAGACCAAGCGGAAGGGCAGCGGTACTGAAGAGCTCCCTGGCGAGGCGTTAGCTCTATGGTCCGGAGTCCCGGAGAGCGAGAGCGCCTGCCAGGGAGTAGGGGTGCTGCTGTCGTATCGGTTGGTCGATTTTATGACTGAATATAAGGTTGTGATCTCGAGACTTCTCTGGGTTCGCTTTAAATTGGGACTGACGAAGTTATTCCTTTTAGCTATTTATGCGCCGGTGGCTTCGTTGTCAAGAGCTGAGCTGGACGAGTTATGGGAGAATGTAAGAGAAGTTCTAGACTTGGTTAGAGGAAACGAAAGCATTGTTGTATGTGTTGATTTGAATGGATGGGTTGGTACCGCTCGGCCAGGGTACGAGTCGGTGCTTGGAATGTTTGGTGATAAAAGGGTTAACGATGCTGGCAAGCTTATACTGACTGTATGCAAGGAAAAGGGTCTTCTTGTATCTTGTATCTTCTTGAGAGAAGTATAATCGATTTATTCCTGGTGGATGACCGACTGCGAAAACAGGTGATGGATACGCGAGTGTTCCGAGGTGCTGACCTGGGAACGGATCACTACCTAGTGATTACTAGATTTAGGGGTCTGTTCGCGGGTTGGCGCCACCGGACGGAGATATAAGCTCCAGAAAGTTCACACGAAAGCATTGATTGAGGAAGTGCGTGAAAGGAGTAGAATGAAAGCGGACAAAAGGTTGTCGCACAACTTAAGGCGAACTCCAAATTCTTCTGGAAAGAGTTTGGAAGGACCCGGAGTGGTGCGACAGCCTTAAGAATGAATAAAGTGCTTTCGGGAACCAATGAAGTCCTCTCAGAAAAATCGGACGTCATGCAGCGATGGAGCGAATTTTATAGAGAAATGTATGCATGTGATGATCTTAGTGAGGGATCCGGGGGTGACGCCGTGACTGGTACGCCAGACTCGGACCTCGATGACACTGAGGTCATCAGTATGAAAGAGATTGAATGTGCGATTAGAAGTTTGAAATGTGGTAAGGCTGCGGGACTAGACAGAGTTACTGCTGAAATGGTCAAGTATGGTGGGCCACGCATCTGGGACAGCTTTCACCTACTGTGCAATTTGTGCTGGCGAACGGGGGCTGTTCCAGATGATTGGCGATCCGCGGTCATTGTGCCTTTATATAAAGGTAAAGGTTCACATTATTCAAGTAAGCATAGTGCAAGTTTAGCAAGTAAAGTTTACTCGAAGGTTTTGACACGAATGATGCAAGATAAATCGGAAAGATTTCTATGGGAGGCACAATGCGGACTTAGACCTGGAAGAGGATGCACGGATCAAACGTTATCTCTCCGCATGATCACGAAGAAAGTTTTTGCTGCTAACCAGAAGATTTTCTGTGCTTTTGTGGATCTTGAGAAAGCATTTGATAAGGTTGTAAGGAAGAAAATGTGGGAACTGTTGCCGGGGTATGGTGTGGATAGTCGATTGCTAAGGGCTGTGCAGTCACTTTACTGTGACTGTAAAGCCTGTATGCGGGTAGGGCATGACCTGTCACCCATGTTTAGCGTCGAAACGGGCGTAAAACAGGGTTGTGTCATGTCTTCCTGGCTGTTCATACTGTATCTCGACAGCTGTTTACATAAGCTGAAAGATAACTGTTTGGGTGTGAAATTGGGTGACATAAAAGTATATTGACTGCTATATGCTGATGATGCAGTGCTTATTGCACCATCAGAGGCAGAACTGCACGCATTAGTCACGTGTATGAAAGAAGAATGTGAAATTAATGGTCTCCGTTTGAATGCTAATAAAACTAAGGTTCTGGTATTTGAAAGGGACGAAGAAAGAACGAATTGCGAAATTTGGGTAAATCAGGAATGTCTAGAACAGGTGAATGAAATTGTATACTTGGGGAGTGCGTTTAGCCGGGATTGAAGATGTGATTTAGATGTGGACAGGCGTGTCTCTCCCGGGAACAAAGTCAATGGTGCCCTGACTGCGTTTATCAAAAGGCAAGGCGTTGTGAAAAGTGCACGCCTTGCAATACATAACGCAGTGTTGGTACCGACTTTGTTATATGGCAGCGAAACCTGGGTATGCCAGAAGAAGCATAAAAGCATTGAATGCAGTGGAGATGCGATCTCTTCGTAAAATGTGCGGCCTTACCATGGCCGACCGATAGCGAAACGAAGAGATTCGCAATATGGCAGGTTTGAAAGATGACCTTGTCTCAAAAATGGATAAGGGCGTGTTTCGATGGTTTGGGCACGTTGAGCGAATAAGTGAAGACCGAATGGTGAAGAAAATATATAGCGCGAAAGTAAATATTAAAAGGTATCGAGGTAGACCGAGACTAACTTTCGAAGACCATGTGAGCAAATTGCTCGAAGAGGGGAGTGTCAAGAGTACTCGGATACCTAGACGTGCTTGTATGAAGAAGATGATGAATCTGAAAGAAGCGAAAGAAGTATGTAGGGATCGTGACACTTGGAGATCTGTTCTCTCTGGCTACCCCATCAGGGATTGTCCGTGAAGATAAATAAATAAAAAAAAATATGGCATTCCCCAGGGGAGTGTACTTGGTCCACTCCTTTTTATAATATATATATATATATATATATATATATATATATATATATATATATATATATATATATATATATATATATATATATATACATATATATACATATATATATATATGTATATATATATATATATATATATATATGTATATATATATATATGTATATATATATATATACATATATATATATACATATATATATATATATATATATATGTATATATATATATATATACATATATATATATACATATATATATATATGTATATATATATATATATATACATATATATATATATATGTATATATATATATATACACACACACACACACACACACACACACACACACACACACACACACACACATATATATATATATACATATATATATATATATATAGATATATATATATATATATGTATATATATATATATATATATATATATACATATATATATATACATACACACACACACACACACACACACACACACACACACACACACACACACACACACATATATATATATATATATATATGTATATATATATATAGATATATATATATATATATATATATAGATATATATATATATATATATATATATATATATATATATATATATATATATATATATATATATATATATATATATATATATATATATATATAAATGACTTACCTCGTGTTACAAATCAACCTATGACATTGTTTGCTGATGACAGTACCGCAACAATTAAATGTGAAAATACTGACAATTATAAAAATGACATTTGAACAACTTTAAATTTAATTATTAATTGGTTAAAAAACAATAATTTAAAAACTAACTTAAGTATAACTAAAATAATTCATTTTCGACAACGCAATACAGCTGCTTCCAATTATCCTGACGTTACCTTAGACAATAATAAAATCGAAGACGTTGACATGACTAAATTCCTAGGACTTAACATAGATAGTAAATTAAATTGGAAATTTCATATTGAACATTTGTCTAAAAAAATAAATAGTGCTGCTTATGCTTTGTATAAAATAGCTCCCCAGATAAGTATTGAGACATTACTTATAACATACCAAGGTCTCATAGTCTCTAATATTAGATATGGAATTATCTTTTGGGGGAATTCAACGGACGCAAATATTATATTTAAGACACAAAAAAGGTAAAAAAAAAATTCATTTGAGCAATATTTAAGGTCAATGTACAACAATCTTGTTGGCCATATTTTAAAAAACATAAATTGCTGACGTTCTCATCACTGTATATATATGAAAGTGTAATGTTTGTAAAAAATAATCCTACATTATTTCCAAAAGTATCAGATATACTTATTCGCTATAGACGAGATAAACATAAAATCTACGTACAAAAGCCAAAAACAACACTAATGTCTAAAAGTGTATGTTGTATGGCTCCAAAGATATATAATAAATTACCACAAAGTTAGAGACTGTTGTCTAGCGGGTTATTTCAAAATAAGCTGAAAAAACTCTTAACTGAGAAATGTTATTATTCTATTGACGATTTCCTTAGAGATAATATACCTTTCTAGTATAAATGTATAAATTGTAATTGATATTTCTTGAAATTTGTTATTTAATTATTAGTATTATTCAAAATTATTATAATTTATTTTAATTACGTATTTTAATAATTAAATATTATGTTTATATAAATTCAAAATTTTCTATTAAATTTATTATATTTTTTTATATTGTAATTAAACTTTTGCATGCCTCAATAAGGCAAAATGTATAGGGCTATATTTTATAAAATATTAAGAACTAATGTTACCTACATTCTGGCAAATAAATGATTGATTGGTTGAGTGCAGGTAACCGGAGGCCAACACACCGGGGACTCAAGGGCCGGCAACGCATCTGCCATGCCTCTGATATTGCGGGTGTTCATGGGCGGCGGTAAACACTTACCTTCATATGCCACCTGTTCGTTTGCCTCCCTTTTCTATAAAAAAAATATATTGCCGTTTACAGCGGTCCTGTTCCATCTGCATCCGTCGTCTCTCCGCATCATAGTGCAGGTCGTCACACCTATCACAAGATGGAGGAATTCGTTTCGACCTATTTCTGATAGGCTACATGAGAACCTCCATTTACCAGGGATTGTCAGTTCTACGAGCTATGTGGCATGTCCATTGGCACTTCAGCGTACTGATGCTTCCGGCTGATCTTAAAGACATATTAATTTATTCGATTGAATATCCGAAGGAATTGTTAATTCTTATATTGGCTCCCTTTCCCTTTCTTCTCGTGGGTGTCATAAAATGCGACTACGAAAAAAACCTCAATGGCTACTGACTGATGTCGGAATAACCATCTCAAAAAATTGGTCCAAAATATATGAAACTTTAGCACCATCTAAGGTGCGAAGAGTCTAGTTCTGTGTTCGCCAATCCGCTCGCCGAGTGTGATGATTAAAGCATATAGCCTGTTCTATACAATAATTAATTGGTCGGTACAGGCCTATTTTCAACAAGTTTCCACTGTCCACTTGCGTTGTATCTAGAGGAAAATAATTTTACGAATGCAAAGCGTGTCGATGTTTCATACATGTGGCATTAAGCTAAGCTAAGCATTTGCAATGTTTTAGCATTAATTATTCATGATTATAGTAATATTAATTTAGTAAATTATGTACGTAATAAATTAACTCTCGCTGTGATAATAATTAAGATAGAGCTATGTTCTTATTAATTACATGAAAATAAATGAATAAAATAATATGTTTACAGACATACATAGGGACAACGTCACATAATTGCTCTGTTCCCGAAGTAAGCAGCTAAAGCACTTGTGTTATGGAATTAGATACAACGATGGTACCACAAACACCCAGGCCAGAGAAAAAGTTGAAAAAGTGTTTCTACATTTACCCGACCGGGAATCGAACTTAATTATATAAGCTATTTCCTACTTATTTAATACTTAACATTAAATTAGTCATAACTGTTTCTCGGACAGCGGAATCTACGAAATTCAACTCCGAACGCACCAACTGAAACTTCAGGCTTTTACTTCCAACCCATCCGACCCTCCACCGCTGTACTCAATTTTGTTTGGTATTCTCCGAAACATTTATCTTTATGTCTAATAGAAGCCTATGAGACTTTATAAAGCTTTTCGTGTGAAATTGTACACATCTTAACGCAATTTTCTAGACTGGTGTAGGCAGAGGTCTAAACAATGACGAACAAGCTAACAGTATTATTATATTTAAGTACATAGTATATATTAATCGTTACTTATTTATATTTCTATATAAAATATAAGCTGACTAGATCCTCACCAAACAAGCTTTCTGGTTATATACATGTATAATACATCATATTTTTTCTATTCTGGCAATTTATCTCTTGGGATTTAATGTAATTTCTCTCTAAGATAAATTTCTGACGAACAATTTTAAAAATATACTTATTTCACTAAATTTGGTAACTCGTATAGAATAATGACATTATATATAATGACACTATAATCACTGACGTCTTCTATCTCGGAACATGTGTGTCAGCATCTACTAAAAGCTCCATTAGGATCAATCAAAAAGGATGTAGATTTTCAGGGTTCTTTGAGGTAACTCTCATTAAGGGTCGTGAATTCAAGCGCCTTGTAAATTTAGCATTTAGTGATTGTGGATATTCTTATCAGTCATACATATTAGTTCTAGCGAGATTCGAAGCCCCAACCCCTCTTTGTAAAGCTTCGGGTAGTTTTTCAAGAGGATCAAGAACATGTCGGCCATCCGAGCGTAATATGATAAATAAATAAAATAAATAAATATCTTCACACAATTCTTAATACAGGGGTAGACAGAGGCCTAGTCTAGACAATTAAGACCCTCCGACCCACCTTCCGCCAAAGATATTTTCGGGACAACGTGACAGGTGGTGAGCGGTGACGGCCGCCGCGGACATAAAGTGTTCAACCCAACATGCGTACAAACGTACATACATTTTTGAAAAACCCGTTGTTACAAACCTGCCACCTGGGGATCCACTCGGCTAGCGTGACTTTTTATATCGTGACTTTAATAGAGTAATATCATAATGATAAATATATTCTAAGTGTTAAAATTTGGCAAAGGTAAAGGAAAATTTTAAACTTTCCCATTGATATAAAAGTCGCTGAAAGTTTTGGACTCTTGCCAAAAAGAAACTGTGTCGAAAAATTATTAAAAGCTGAGAAACAACTAATACATTGTTTTAATCTCTTTATTTTTGTTTGTGGTTTTAAGTTTTCACGTCTGTATGTTGTTTTCGTTTATTCGTTAAATTATTTGCCGTGTAGTATTGGTGTAATGATAATATCACCTCGTCGTCCCCATGGTTGTAGTAAGAGACGACTAAGGAAAAATCCTTGTTAAGACGAGGGCTCCCGATAGACAGCTGGAACCATCTTGAATAATACCAGACCAAAATTAAGCTGTTCGAGGAAGGGCGAGAAGGGCTCCTATGGTGCGAGATGTCTACGATTGCCAATCCGCTTGTCAATCGTACCGATTATTCTATGAAGAGGCCTATCCCTTGCTGTAGTATTTTTGTAACTTACAATAATAATAACCGTTTATTTCAGATCGAAGGCCCTATTGGCAAAGGCCATTAATAAATTAACGACTTTGATTTTTTATATACATGTTTTGTGTTTTTATGTATTATGTAACATACATATGTATACTATATTTTATAATATTACGTATATCAGTATATCATACGTTACTATAATATATTTTTTAGTTATTAACATGTAAGTTCTTTATATTCCCAACTCCCCACTGTCCTGTACTTACATTTATCCTTAAGGCTTATTGCTTAAGCCCATAGGGTTATCTGGAAGAGATCGCTCTTCAGCGATGAGATCGCCTTGTTGTACTTACCCTTTATGTATTTCTTACTTTCTATAATGTATACCTTTTTTTAAGTTTAAATGATGTTAATTGTGTGCAATATGTTGAACGAGCACTGCCACAAATGCATTCAGGGTACTGTTGCTAGCGGTACGCAATATACTGAGAAGAGAGGAATAACGTTTTCTAAGGATTTCTTTGGAGCTGTCAGTTTGCGCTGCAACAAACATGGCCGATTCACTTCAGTGACGTGGTAAAGTTATCAACACCTTGAAGGTATTGTTATACGAGATTAAATTCAGAAAGCGTTGTACGACCTTTGCGTAAATCTGACAAGCATAAATTGAATCTGACATGCTACAAGCATCAATTTTTTTATATAAAATTTAATATAAAAGGCTATCTAAATACAGAATACTGAAAAACATTAAAGGCTGAGAGAAAAAAATATTCATTTATATAAAAGAAAAAAATTATTTTCACGCAATTCCCAATACAGGGTAGACATAGGTCGCGACAATTAAGTCTTTTAAACCTACTTTCCACCGAAATCTTTTTTGGGACATTGTCACAGGTGGTGAGCCCGTCGCCATCTTTATGTCTAAGCCAACGATATAATTCGTACATAGGTTTTTGAAAAAACCCAATGGTACGAGTCCGCCACTTGGGGACTGAACTTGGGTCCCTCGATTCAAATTCCGATCACCCAACAACTCGGCTATCATGACGTATATATAAAAGAAGATATATGATATATACAAGAAAAGATCATCTCATTAAAACAAAAAAATAAATGTGACTGACGTATTCAGCAGACCATACGTAAATTTTATACCCATGTTATCGTTAGACCTTACCTTTTATTATAAAATAGTAACCATCTGATTAAAAAATTTAAACTAGTCAGTACAACAAATAGTGGTTCTGTGAGTTTTGCATTAACTACATTCTGCGGCAATGACTGTAAAAACAGCCTTAAGGAACCGCAGCTTTAATTTTTCGATTAATATGCATGGATTATTAACACCGGTTAGTGGTTTCCATATGGATGTACGTGGTACATGGGTGGTACGTTCTTACGCCATGCCCGCTTATTTACTTAACGGCCGGTAAAAGTTTACTTCTGGTTACGAGCCTATGCTGTAGCCGTAAGCTACAGCATAGGACTTGCCATAATCGCCACGCATATCCATTTGATTGCCGAATGCAAAACTCAACACCTAACTCAGCTAGCGTCAGCATTTTTCAGATTCAACAAAATAAATACATACGAATGTAGGGACGACATCACATACATTGCTATGATCCCAACGTAAGCAGCTTAAGCGCTTGTATTATGGAATCAGAAACAACAAAGGTACTACAAACAACTAGACCCGAGTAAATATAGAAAAAGTGTTTTCAGTATTGACACGGCTGGGGATTGAACCCGGGACCTCAGAGCTTTCGACACCGTGAGGCCGGCATTTACTCCATTCCTCCACGGACGTCGTCATTTTAGTCTGGTATGTTTTAGGGATGATTCTCTTGCTGACTTAATAATTTTTAGTGTAGTAATTAAAAAATAGACGTTGAATTAAATATGAAATAGGATAGTAGTATTATTGAAATAGTAGGATTTAGAAGCTGAATTTTGAATTTGATGAATTAATTAATTTAAACTAAATTTAAAAGTTAAAACAAAAATTTACCTAAAACGATAGTAATTTATAAAAAAATCCTAGACTCAAAATAGCATTTCCCATAAATAGAATTTAATAATTTAATATCTGCTTTTGAACTGTTTCTTCTGAATTAAATATATCCGCAAATTGTAATATTTGCGTGTTGAAAATGTGTGGAATTATGCGGTGTGTCATTGAAAGAATTTATAGCGTATTTATTTACTTTGTAAAAAATGCGTTATGTAAGAAAAAAGTGATTAAAGTCTAAATAAACGTGTTGTATTTATTAACGACTAGCATTTACTAGTTGTTGAAATACCGGTAAATGTGCAATTTGCCTATTCGAATACAAGAGAACCCGTGCTTACATATAGTTGAATGTTACATTTCAAAGCGATCTTCATTTTAAACGAAATTTTCAAACAAATATTGAAATGGCCGAACGTCAAATAATTAAAAAAATTGGTATATTACTTGAAACCAATTTCTTTAATTAAATATCCATTATGATGAGAGATGTATTAATTAATGAATAGCTGCGTCCCGTATTCTAATCCCCAACTTTACAGTTAACCAAATGAAACTAACATTTTTAATGCCTCAAGTATGATGAGGTCCTATTGATTATGCTGTTTAGAATTATGGAATAAAAGTATAATACACCATCTATGATATGTTAAACTTAAAATCTAATATGGCGGTCGTACACACCACTTATAATAGATAATTCATGTATATGTTGAATTACCCTTTTATCTGAAATGAACTGAAATAGGACGGGTTGTGCATTTCGATCGGATTCTAGACGATTTCACCTTGAAAGCAATTTTCCCTCCCTCTATCTCAATGGAAGCTGCTTTGTATTTGTCTTTAGTTGCGCATAAACATTATCCAAATAAAATATTTACGCCAAAAAATAAACATAGATAACATTAAAAACCAAAGAAGTTAAAAAAGAAAGAAAAAGTAAGAATATTTATAAAAAAAACTAATATTGATAATGAATATGAAAATAATAAGTACTGACTTTCCTTACCCACAGCTTGGATGCAATGAAAATTAGCGCCGGAAAAAGAAATATCATGACCTCGTACTGAGTGAGCTCAACAGTCCATAGGTTTCGCTTTGACACATTCGAATATAGGTATGCATATTCATATACGCTCGAAGTAAATTGTAACTATCCGTATGAATAACCACTTCGAAAAATACTAGATAAAAATTTTCGCTTTGACACATTCGAATATATAATAAAAGATAAAAGGTTTCGCTTTGACACATCTGAATATATAATAAAAGATAAAAGGTTTCGCTTTGACACATTCGAATATAGGTATGCATATTCATATACGCTCGAAGTAAATTGTAACTATCCGTATGAATAACCACTTCGAAAAATACTAGATAAAAATTTTCGCTTTGACACATTCGAATATATAATAAAAGATAAAAGGTTTCGCTTTGACACATTCGAATATAGGTATGCATATTCATATACGCTCGAAGTAAATTGTAACTATCCGTATGAATAACCACTTCGAAAAATACTAGATAAAAATTTAACAGGCTGATGACGCGCTACATCGTCATATGAGCTAGGTGTCATACTCTGCGTCGCCAATCCTCTTGTCAAGCGTGTCGATGATGGCATACCCTCCCTCATTGGAGAGGATCTCTTACAGCGGACATTTATAGGTATATATCAGGTCAGTATGTTATATAAAAAAAGTCACGATAGCCGAGTGGAAGGAGGTCGGAATTTCGTGTCGAGAGACCCGAGTTCGATCCAGGTGGCAGGCTCGTACCAATGGATTTTTTCAAAACTTATGTACGATTCATGTCGTTGGCTTGGACATAAAGACGGCGACGGGCTCACCACCTATCACGTTGTCCCGAAATATCTTCGGTCGAAGGACTTAATTGTCCAAAACTAGACCTCTGTCTACCCCTGTATTGTAAATGGCGTGAATATATTTATTTTATTTTATTTATATATGTATCTGTCACTATGTCACCTTGCAATTTTATTAAATTATATTATTCTCTCTTTCTCTAACTTTCACGTATTCCCAGAATTATGTGTTAGTCAGAAGTACTATTAAAGCTTATTTGGTACAACGTTCCGGATGGTGAGCCTGTCGCTTTCTAAGCGTCCGAACCAACGATACTGAGAATCAAATTCAAATTATTCGAATTTTTGAAATTAAAAAAATATATATATATTGATGTTTTGTGAAAATTCCCAATACTGAGGTAGACGGGTCTAGGCAACTAAGTACGTTCAACCCACTTTTCACCGAAGAAATTTTTTGAGACAACTGGATAGGCGGTGAGCAGTGGAAGTTTTTATGTGCAAGCCAATGATTTAAACTGTACATAAGGTTTGCAAAAAAGTCACGATAGCCGAGTTGTTGGGTGGTCGGAATTTCGAGTCGAGAGACCCGAGTTCGATCCCCAGGTGGCAGTACCAATGAGTTTTTCAAAACTTATGTACGAATTTCATCGTTGGCTTGGACATAAAGGCGGCGACGGGCTCACCACCTGTCACGTTGTCCCGAAATATCTTCGGTGGAAGGTGGGTCAAAGGGACTTAATTGTCTAGACTTGACCTCTGTCTACCCTTGTATTGTAAATGGCGTGAATATATTTATTTTATTTTATTTTATTTTATTTTATTTTATTTTATTTTATTTATAAATTAATTTTATATATATATATATATATATATATATATATATATATATATATATATATACATATATATATATATACATATATATATATATATATATATATATATATATATATATATATATATATATATATATATATATATATATATATATATATATATATATATATATATATACATATATATATATATATATACATATATATATATATATATATAAGGTTTGCAAAAAGTCATTCGAATTCACTTATCGAACAAAGATGTTTTGACTCGAATCCGAGCACCCAATCACACGAATATCGTGACTATTTATAAATAAAAATTAATGAAAATAAAATATCTTCTCGCCATTATCAATACAGTCGTTTCGACCCACCTTCCATCGAAGATATTTTAGGGACAACGTGACAGGTGGTGAGCACGTCGCTGTCTCAATGTTCAAGCCAAGAATATAATTCGTACTTAAATTTTTGAAAAAACCCATTGATACAAGCCCGCCATCTGGGGATTGAACTCGGCTCTCTCGACTGAAATTCCAACCACCCTACCACTGAACTATCGTGACTTTTCAAATTGATATTTTTTGAAAATATCTATCGAGTAAGAAAACAATTCCAAATGTATTATGTGTTTCTTTTTTCAATCTTTTGTCTCTCTTTTTGCCTCTGAAAAACTTGTTATAGTGGACAATTAATTCGATTCTCCTAGTTATTCAGATTGTAATTTTATTTATTTGCACATTTCGCACGACCGCAATATTCGTGCGTTGAATATGAAAGGCCGCTGATTTGAGTTGACTTGATGAACCATAGTGTTTCAACTGAACTGTGCCGTAGAGACGATAGGTCCGTGGACTCCACGCGATGCATTTTCTAATTTTAAAATAATTTGTTAATACATCGTTTCTGTAACTAAAGTATTGCAAAAAGTATATGAAATTCCTTCAAACGTATTAACAAAACAATTATTCTACGGGGAGTCGCTACAGCACTAAGTAGTTACTTAGAGATACCATTTTAAAAGCTAGGAAGGAACTGTCCTATTTTTCCGGATACACATTGTTAGTTTAAAAATTCTCAGCTTTCTTTGTGATGTTGTTATGTAAATACTTCTTATACTAAATATACACTCGTAGCATACGTCAATCAAACCTCCCTTGTGTAACATTTTCATGATGCGAACAATCCGAGGCAATAATAAATCAAACACTTTAATAGTCTTGTTATATTTCACATAAGCATTCGATGAAGCTGAAAGATTTTACGATAAATCATGATGATAAAACATTTAAAAAGATTCTGAAATGGCCCGTAACAAATAAATAAAAAAATAGGTAACATCACGAACATTGTCCTGAGCCCAAAGTAAATAGTTAAAGCACTTGTCTTGCCACTGGTATATGCTGGTCTACAAATGTTTGATGTGACTTAACAGGCAAAATATTTTTTAAATGTTGTTGCCTGTTTAATGCTCGGATATTAGCAACAGTCTTACCTGCCAGTGTTTAAATCATATTGAAGGTTTTCGATTTCAACTCAAGTATAAGTTCTAACTAAGCGAGACTAAGACGACGAAACTTTAAGCTGCTGATCAAAGGTGTTCTCACAAATGTTCCTTTTTTTAAAACGTAAGTCCATTGGTTTGTAGGAAAGCGGTTTCACACATCAGTTTGTCGTCGGTGGTAATTCCGGCACCTAAAATTGGTGTGAATAATTTTAATGGTGCTCTAATCTGAATATCACATTTAAAACTAGCCTAGTGACTACTACACAGCTTAAAAATAATCTCTGATGAAAGTGAGATTACTTTCTAATTTAATTTAAAAATTAATTTAAGGAATAAAATGAGTAATTTCAGTGTAGGCACCCCGTCCTAATAGCACTTTAAATTTAAAGGTCGTGGTTAGTACGCAATAAAGCAATTTGTTGGGGATATTTATCTTATTTTATTCAACACTAGCTTTCAATTAAGCCAGTCACTCTTTTGCCTTAAGTGCTTAACGCTCTTATGGGATTAAATAACTTAACTAAGTTAGTGTTTAACTTCTTAAGCAGGATAAACCATAATTTAAAATCGTATTTGATTACTTTTTAATCTTTCTTGGGCTAAGCAATTAGCTACAGTCGGTGAGCTCCAGGGTTCGTTTCCCAGACAATGCAAAAACCAATTTTTCTGCGTTTTCTCTATCCGATGTGATGGTGACCCTATCTATATATGTATTTATAATTTTTTAAATACCTACTGTCCACGTCAAACAAATATGTTTGTAACAGTCTGTTGTCGAATAATTTATAAACAACGTAACGTAGTGCTTATAAATTATTCTATACTACTACTGACTATATTAATTTTGAGATTGTGATTAAATAATTTCAGAATGCTGGAAATAGAAAAAAAAGTGTTAACAATTAATCAAATTCACAAAATTTTAATTATTAATTAATTAATAAAAAAATTTATTTAACAAAAAAAGACCAAAAAAAGGCCACAAGAAACTGATATAAGCGTTTTAATTCACTTTTAAACAACATATGATTTAAACGTCGCTTTTAGTGCACTTTACATATAAATATATAATATATATCTTCACGCAATTCCCAATACTGGGGTAGACAGAGGTCAAGTCTAGACAATTAAGTCCCTTTGACCCACCTTCCACCGAAGATATTTTCGGGACAACGTGACAGGTGGTGAGCCCGTCGCCGCCTTTATGTCCAAGCCAACGATGAAATTCGTACATAAGTTTTTGAAAAACTCATTGGTACTGCCACCTGGGGATCGAACTCGGGTCTCTCGACTCGAAATTCCGACCACCCAACAACTCGGCTATTGTGACTTTTTTCGCACTTTACATACACAGAATATTAGGAACAGATTTTAATTAAATTCACTGCAATTCCCTCATGAAGTGCTGAAAATTTAAGCTAACGTTAAACAACGGGAAACAACCATTTTGTTTATCATATTAAAGTGCAATGGGAAATTTTCGGGAAGTTTTAACGAGGTGAATTTTGTCCGGGAAAATAGTTTTATTCAAAAGTCATATGGAAAATATAAATGTATTAATATTTACTCATTAAAAATCGTTACGTTGTAATAATTATTATTATGTCGTCACTAATAATCTTCGATGCTACAAAGAACGGATCGCCAATTTTGAGCATTTTCTTCAGATCAAATAATTTAAAATGACTAACACGTTTAAATAACTGGTGTAGGTACCGATTAGTTTCAGTGTAGGCGCATCCATGGGAGGCGGTAGGGCGACCGCGAATTCATTCCACTCACCCTGATGATGGACCTCCGACTGGTCCAAAACTAGTCGATACCTACACTGATTATTTATACGTGAGTTTAGCCGTTTTCAATTATTTGGTGAATAATGCCTCATGAAATTTTAAATAATTTAATTCTTCTTCAAGCGATCGCTCACATAGTCTTCGAAAGTTGGTCACCTTCGGCCCCTGTCATCTTTAATTGTCGCACAGAATGTCTTTTTCACCCAAAGGGCAGCATCAAGTAATGTTGACAGTTTTGTCCGCAATTGATAGAAAGTAATGTGTACATATATATGCGTATGATATAATATGGTCTTCGTGGACTAGTGGTGTACGCACCGTGCTTTCATGGCGTCAACAGCTCAGAGGCCCTAGGTTCGATTCCCGGAGGGATCAATGAAAAATAAAACCCTTTTAAGTTCTAGACTTGGTTAGAGGAAACGAAAGAATTGTAGTATGTGGTGATTTGAATGGATAGGTTGGTACCGCTCGGCCAGGGTACGAGTCGGTGCTTGGAATGTTTGGCGATAAAAGGTTAACGATGCTGGCAAGCTTATACTGGCTGTATGCAAGGAAAAGGGTCTTCTAGTGACAAACACTATGTTTAGTCACAAGAAAATCCATATGTATACTAGAACAAGAGAGAATGAGAGAAGTATGATCGATTTATTCCTAGTGGATGACCGACTGCGAAAATAGGTGATGGATACGCGAGTGTTCCGAGGTGCTGACCTGGGAACGGATCACTATCTAGTGATAACTAGATTTCTGATCGCGGGTTGGCGCCACCGGACGGTGATACCAGGACCACAGTCGGTCGGTAGCATCCGAAGCTGGAAGCTTCAGGAAGCGGACACTAGGAATAAATATCAAGCAAGGGTAGCCGAAAAGCTGAATAATATGAATAAAGTGCTTTCGGGAACCAATGACGTCCTCTCAGAAAAATCGGACGTCATGCAGCGATGGAGCGAATTTTAGAGAGAGATGTATGCGTGTGATGTACTTAGTGAAGGATCCGGGGGTGACGCCGTGATTGGTACGCCAGACTCGGACCTCGATAACTGAGGTCATCAGTATGAAAGAGATTGAATGTGCGATTAGTAGTTCGAAATGTGGTAAGGCTGCGGGACTAGACAGAGTTACTGCTGAAATGGTCAAGTATGGTGGGCCACGCGTCTGGGACAGCTTTCATCTGCTGTGCAATTTGTGCTGGCGAACGGGGGCTGTTCCGGATGATTGGCGATCCGCGGTCATTGTGCCTTTATATAAAGGTAAAGGTTCACATTATGACTGCGGGTGCTATCGGGCGATCAGCTTGACCAGTTTAGCAAGTAAAGTTTACTCGAAGGTTTTGACACGTAGGATGCAAGATAAATCGGAAAGATTTCTATGGAGGCACAATGCGGATTTAGACCTGAAGAGGATGCACGGATCAAATGTTTTCTCCGCATGATCACGGAGAAGCTTCTGGCTGCTAACCAGAAGATTTTCTGTGCTTTTGTGGATCTTGAGAAAGTATTTGATAAGTTTGTAAGGAAGAAAATGTGGGAACTATTGCCGGGGTATGGTGTGGATGGTCGATTGCTAAGGGCTGTGCAGTCACTTTACTGTGACTGTAAAGCCTGTGTGCGGGTAGGGCATGACCTGTCACCCATGTTTAGCGTCCAAACGGGCGTAAAACAGGGTTGTGTCATGTCTTCCTGGCTATTCATACTGTATCTCGACAGCTGTTTACAGAAGCTGAAAGATTGCTGTTTGGGTGTGAAATTGGGTGACATAAAAGTAAATTGTCTGCTTTATGCTGATGATGCAGTGCTTATAGCACCATCAGAGGCAGAACTGCAGGCATTAGTCACGTGTATGAAAGAAGAATGTGAAATTAATGGTCTCCGTTTGAATGCTAATAAAACTAAGGTTCTGGTATTTGAAAGGGACGAAAAAAGAACGAAGTGCGAAAATTGGGTAAATCAGGAATGTCTAGAACAGGTGAATGAATGATATGTATACTTGGGGAGTGCGTTTAGCCGGGATGGAAGATGTGATTTAGATGTGGACAGGCGCGTCTCTCCCGGGAACAAAGTCAATGGTGTCCTACTGCGTTAATCAAAAGGCAAGGCGTTGTGAAAAGTGCACGCCTTGCAATACAAAATACACGCAGTGTTGGTACCGACTTTGTTATATGGCAGCGAAACCTGGGTATGCCAGAAGAAGCATAAAAGCAGGTTGAATGCAGTGGAGATGCGATCTCTTCGTAAAATGTGCGGCCTTACCATGGCCGCGTTAATGCGTATTTAAAACATGAGTATAATTAAAACGTACAGTATGAGCTTTAATCTAAAGCTTAAGGTTACGTAAATGTTTATTAGTTACAATAATAATTTATTTTAATTAAGTTATGTACTTAATTATTTTTTTAATACTTGGATAACCATGTTATTCTAGGCCACAAGCTACGTATTTTTTGTAATAAAAAAATACTAATAGAATATTTATATATTAACTTAATTTTGTGTGTAAACAAATTAGTTTTTTTTTCAAGTGGCTAGTTGCTGCAGTCTATGATACTTGTTAACTAATTCAATACAATATGTTTACAAATGCGTCTTCATCTCTGCGGACTAATGATGGTATGACACAATACTCGTCACGACACTGGTACTCTAAACACTTCTACCTGAACTACACAACTTAGTTACTAGACTCGAGCGCTACTTTGCGTACATTAATTATTATAAAGATTTTATTATAAAATTATATCACACGATTTGTGGGAAGACGGACCAGATAAGATATGTCATTTATGCCTCCGTAGACGATTGGCAGAGTTGGTCCAGATTTCGATTCCTGGTTGGGTTAATATAGAAAATACTTTTCTATATTTTCCCGTGTTGTACCTTCGTTGATAGCACAATACTTTTTAAGGCTTTTTCTCTCAATCACCTCTTACAAAAACCTCGGCAAGAAAGGGTGCGGTGCATTCTTATGCCGGATGTTATAGGAACGTTGTGAACCTTTTAGAAATAAATTAGGAAAGAGATATGGAAAACAGCAGAATATGGGTTATAACAAGCTGACGTTTGGGGTTCAGCACCTAAGGAAAACATGGTTAAAAAAGTATTTTCATGCCATTCCCAATGCTGGGGTAGACAGAGGTCGAGACAAGTTATTTCGACTCACCCAGCACCGAAGACATTTTTGGGACAATGTGACAGGTGGTGAGCTTGTCCTTGTTTTTAAGTCCAAGCTAACTTAATATATAAATAAATATCTTCACGCCATTTCCAATACAGGAGTAGACAGAGGTCGAGACAAGTTCTTTCTGACTCACCCAGCACCGAAGACATTTTTGGGACAATGTGACAGGTGGTAAGCTAACTTAATATATAAATAAATATCTTCACGCCATTTCCAATACAGGGGTAGACAGAGGTCGAGACAAGTTCTTTCTGACTCACCCAGCACCGAAGACATTTTTGGGACAATGTGACAGGTGGTAAGCTAACTTAATATATAAATAAATATCTTCACGCCATTTCCAATACAGGGGTAGACAGAGGTCGAGACAAGTTCTTTCTGACTCACCCAGCACCGAAGACATTTTTGGGACAATGTGACAGGTGGTAAGCTAACTTAATATATAAATAAATATCTTCACGCCATTTCCAATACAGGGGTAGACAGAGGTCGAGACAAGTTCTTTCTGACTCACCCAGCACCGAAGA
Source organism: Sericinus montela (assembly GCA_029286605.1). NCBI lineage: Eukaryota > Metazoa > Arthropoda > Insecta > Lepidoptera > Papilionidae > Sericinus > Sericinus montela. The sequence goes on along the minus strand of JAGSMR010000074.1, from coordinate 2,644,107 downwards.
CATTTTTGGGACAATGTGACAGGTGGTAAGCTAACTTAATATATAAATAAATATCTTCACGCCATTTCCAATACAGGGGTAGACAGAGGTCGAGACAAGTTCTTTCTGACTCACCCAGCACCGAAGACATTTTTGGGACAATGTGACAGGTGGTAAGCTAACTTAATATATAAATAAATATCTTCACGCCATTTCCAATACAGGGGTAGACAGAGGTCGAGACAAGTTCTTTCTGACTCACCCAGCACCGAAGACATTTTTGGGACAATGTGACAGGTGGTAAGCTAACTTAATATATAAATAAATATCTTCACGCCATTTCCAATACAGGGGTAGACAGAGGTCGAGACAAGTTCTTTCTGACTCACCCAGCACCGAAGACATTTTTGGGACAATGTGACAGGTGGTAAGCTAACTTAATATATAAATAAATATCTTCACGCCATTTCCAATACAGGGGTAGACAGAGGTCGAGACAAGTTCTTTCTGACTCACCCAGCACCGAAGACATTTTTGGGACAATGTGACAGGTGGTAAGCTAACTTAATATATAAATAAATATCTTCACGCCATTTCCAATACAGGGGTAGACAGAGGTCGAGACAAGTTCTTTCGACTCACCCAGCACCGAAGACATTTTTGGGACAATGTGACAGGTGGTAAGCTAACTTAATATATAAATAAATATCTTCACGCCATTTCCAATACAGGGGTAGACAGAGATGTAGTCTAGACAATTAAGTCCCTTCGACCCACTTTCAACCGAAGATATTTTCGGGACAACATAACGATATAATTCGTACATAAGTTTTTTGAAAAACCCATTGGTACGAACCTCTCACCTGGGGAACTCGGGTCTCTTGACTCGAAATTCAGACCACCCAACCACTCGGCTATCGTGACTTTTTTTACTTTTTGACTTTTTGTCCAAGCTAACCAAATAAGTTTTGAAAAAACCCATTTGTACGACTTTGCCACCATGAGATCGAAGTTGGGTCTCTTAGCAGGAATTCAAATCATCAAGCCACTCGGATATGAACTTGAATAGGAAGAACATGGTAAATACTGAAAACATTAATTGAAAATCACAAGTCAAGTTTAAGACATAGTTTGTCTTTGAAGTCGACGATGCCTGAGGCGTGTTTAAGTTTGATGAGAGGAAGTTATTTAATTATGACAGCGTACTTAGTACGCACGTCTCTTTAAAGAAATCCTTTGATGTAGTGAAGTAAAATAACGTCCCCTAATAACATGTTTTAGGCAGGCGAATAGGCCTACTTTGACTTACACATATTGTAGTGTGGTTACGTCTTAAGAATGTACTACACTGTTTCTTTGTTTACAATTTTGTACAACATGGCAATTTACATAGGAGGACGTCGTAGGAAGCACCTAACGGGAAAGCTTTAAAAATAGAATGGAGTATATATTAGTATGACTTTCGTGGGCGAGTGGTCTGTACACCGGTTTTCGAAGCGTCACCAGCTCTGGGGTCTCTGGGCCGATTCCCGATATACTCAATTTTAGTTTGGGATGTCTTGAGGTGGTTTTTCCGCCAATTGATTGTAAGTGGCCAATAGCTTATTCTCTTAGGTTTGTTTTTAATTCTTACAGGGCGAATTTTGTAATGATTTTCTTTCTTTCTTTGACCTGTTTGAAGTGCTCTTTTGTGTTGCGGAAAAGTGCAATTGTGGAAACTTAAATAAGAATTTGCAAAATTCTTAATAAAAAGGTTCATATTTTTATTCATTGTCATCATCACAGCGGCCTGTATTCTATTGCTGGATGTATGGATGGACCTGTATTGAGGATAGCTAAGATATCGAATCTATGGAGGGTTTGCGGATTGGTGATTGAAAGACACATATTTTAAATCAAGCAATACTTCAATACTAGGGTAGACAGAAATTTAGATAAATTAAGTTGTTTTGCATTGTTGGTAATAGTGGATAATGTGAAATTTGAAATTAGTGGCCTTTTTAACACGGGAAGAAAGAGTTACTCCCTTTATTTCACGCCCACGCCATTTAAGACAGGAGTGAGGATAGAACCAATCCTTGTGTCATCAGCGGCTACGACCAGATGTAGGGACGAATCTTTTGGAAGTCCAACGAATCGTTCCTCTTCGTAATGTATACAATATTTGTAATAATAAATACATATATGGATAGGGAAAATATCACATACAATGCTCTGATCCCAAAGTTAAAAGGAAAAAGCGAAGTTACCACCCGAACTAAACACATGGACTTAAGAATATATATCATCACGCCTTTCCTAATACAGGGGTATTAAGATGTCTAGACAGATAAGTCCTTTCGACCCACCTTCCACCGAAGATATTTTCGGACAACATAACGATATAATTCGTACATAAGTTTTGAAAACCCATTGGTACGAACCTCTCACCTGGGGAACTCGGGTCTCTTTGACTCGAAATTCAGACCACCCAACCACTCGGCTATCGTGACTTTTTACTTTTTGACTTTTTGTCCAAGCTAACCAAATAAGTTTTGAAAACCCATTGGTACGAACCTCTCACCTGGGGAACTCGGGTCTCTTTGACTCGAAATTCAGACCACCCAACCACTCGGCTATCGTGACTTTTTACTTTTTGACTTTTTGTCCAAGCTAACCAAATAAGTTTTGAAAACCCATTGGTACGAACCTCTCACCTGGGGAACTCGGGTCTCTTTGACTTTAAAATATGTATCTATTTAAAATATGTATCTATTTAAAATATGTATCTATTTAAAATATGTATCTATTTAAAATATGTATCTATTTAAAATATGTATCTATTTAAAATATGTATCTATTTAAAATATGTATCTATTTAAAATATGTATCTATTTAAAATATGTATCTATTTAAAATATGTATCTATTTAAAATATGTATCTATTTAAAATATGTATCTATTTAAAATATGTATCTATTTAAAATATGTATCTATTTAAAATATGTATCTATTTAAAATATGTATCTATTTAAAATATGTATCTATTTAAAATATGTATCTATTTAAAATATGTATCTATTTAAAATATGTATCTATTTAAAATATGTATCTATTTAAAATATGTATCTATTTAAAATATGTATCTATTTAAAATATGTATCTATTTAAAATATGTATCTATTTAAAATATGTATCTATTTAAAATATGTATCTATTTAAAATATGTATCTATTTAAAATATGTATCTATTTAAAATATGTATCTATTTAAAATATGTATCTATTTAAAATATGTATCTATTTAAAATATGTATCTATTTAAAATATGTATCTATTTAAAATATGTATCTATTTAAAATATGTATCTATTTAAAATATGTATCTATTTAAAATATGTATCTATTTAAAATATGTATCTATTTAAAATATGTATCTATTTAAAATATGTATCTATTTAAAATATGTATCTATTTAAAATATGTATCTATTTAAAATATGTATCTATTTAAAATATGTATCTATTTAAAATATGTATCTATTTAAAATATGTATCTATTTAAAATATGTATCTATTTAAAATATGTATCTATTTAAAATATGTATCTATTTAAAATATGTATCTATTTAAAATATGTATCTATTTAAAATATGTATCTATTTAAAATATGTATCTATTTAAAATATGTATCTATTTAAAATATGTATCTATTTAAAATATGTATCTATTTAAAATATGTATCTATTTAAAATATGTATCTATTTAAAATATGTATCTATTTAAAATATGTATCTATTTAAAATATGTATCTATTTAAAATATGTATCTATTTAAAATATGTATCTATTTAAAATATGTATCTATTTAAAATATGTATCTATTTAAAATATGTATCTATTTAAAATATGTATCTATTTAAAATATGTATCTATTTAAAATATGTATCTATTTAAAATATGTATCTATTTAAAATATGTATCTATGTAATTGTATATTGCATATTGTACCGTATGGTTGAACACTAAGATAGCGACAGACTCACCCCCTGTCGCGTTCTCACATATAAATCTCTGATGAAAGGTAGGTTAAAATACCATATCCTTAGACTCTTCATTACCCCACTATTGAGAAATGCGCGAGGAAGAAAGTGGTAAAAAGTATAACATATTTTTAACTGGATTTTTACAATTCTTTTTATTATGTAGTTATCAATAGAGTTAGTAGCCCTCCACCATAATCTAAGCCTGCCTTAATAAATTGTCCTTAATAAACGTCCTTAATAAATTGACTATATGCTTAAGTCAGTTTAATTTGCAGGCTTTCATGATGATTACAAAAGACTTTTTTCTGTCGTAGTAAGAAACTACACAGTGCTGCTAATCGTGTAGTATCAGCTTCAGAATAAACTAAATAAATAAATAAAATGCATTTATTTGGAACATAAAACATCTGTTTACAATTTGTACAACATGGCAATTTACATAGGAGGACGTCGTAGGAAGCACCTAACAGGAAAGCTTTAAAAAAATAGAATGGAGTATATATTAGTATGACTTTCGTGGGCGAGTGGTCCAGCACCGAGCTAGCGTCACCAGCTCTGGGGGTCTCTCAGCTGATTCCTGATATACTCAATTTTAGTTTGGGATGTCTTGGTGGTTTTTCCGCCAATTGATTGTAAGTGGCCAATAGCTTATTCTCTTAGGTTTGTTTTAATTTTACAGGGCGAATTTTGTAATGATTTTCTTTCTTTGACCTGTTTGAAGTGTCAGCTCTTTTGTGTTGCGGAAAAGTGCAATTGTGGAAACTTAAATAAGAATTTGCAAAATTCTTAATAAAAAGGTTCATATTTTTTATTCATTGTCATCATCACAGCTGCCTGTATTCTATTGCTGGATGTATGGATGGACCTGTATTGAGGATAGCTAAGATATCGAATCTATGGGAGGGTTTGCGGATTGGTGATTGAAAGACACATATTTTAAATCAAGCAATACTTCAATACTAGGGTAGACAGAAATCTAGATAAATAAAGTTGTTTTGATCCAGTTTGCATTGTTGGTAATAGTGGATAATGTGAAATTTGAATTTAGTGGCATTTTTTAACACGGGAAGAAAGAGTTACTCCCTTTATTTCACGCCCACGCCATTTAAGATAGGATAGAACCAATCCTTGTGTCATCAGCGGCTACGACCAGATGTAGGGACGAATCTTTTGGAAGTCCAACGAATCGTTCCTCTTCGTAATGTATACAATATTTGTAATAATAAATACATATATGGATAGGTAAAATATCACATGCAATGCTCTGATCCCAAAGTTAAAAGGAAAAGCGAAGTTACTTTAATTCGAACTAAACACATGGACTTAAGAATATATATCATCATGCCTTTCTAATACAGGGGTAGAAAGAGGTCTAGACAGATAAGTCCTTTCGACCCACCTTCCACCGAAGATATTTTTGGGACAACGTGACAGGTGGTGAGCCTGTCGCACTTTTATATCCAAACCAATGATATAGTTTGTACATAAGTTTTGAAAACCCATTTGTACGACTTTGCCACCATGAGATCGAAGTTGGGTCTCTTAGCAGGAATTCAAATCATCAAGCCACTGGATATGAACTTGAATAGGAAGAACATGGTAAATACTGAAAACATTAATTGAAAATCACAAGTCAAGTTTAAGACATAGTTTGTCTTTGAAGTCGACGATGCCTGAGGCGTGTTTAAGTTTGATGAGAGGAAGTTATTTAATTATGACAGCGTACTTAGTACGCACGTCTCTTTAAAGAAATCCTTTGATGTAGTGAAGTAAAATAACGTCCCCTAATAACATGTTTTAGGCAGGCGAATAGGCCTACTTTAACTTACACATATTGTAGTGTGGTTACGTCTTAAGAATTTACTACACTGTTTCTTTGTTTACAATTTTGTACAACATGGCAATTTACATAGGAGGACGTCGTAGGAAGCACCTAACGGGAAAGCTTTAAAAATAGAATGGAGTATATATTAGTATGACTTTCGTGGGCGAGTGGTCTGTACACCGGTTTTCGAAGCGTCACCAGCTCTGGGGGTCTCTGGGCCGATTCCCGATATACTCAATTTTAGTTTGGGATGTCTTGAGGTGGTTTTTCCGCCAATTGATTGTAATTGGCCAATAGCTTATTCTCTTAGGTTTGTTTTAATTTTACAGGGCGAATTTTGTAATGATTTTCTTTCTTTGACCTGTTTGAAGTGCTCTTTTGTGTTGCGGAAAAGTGCAATTGTGGAAACTTAAATAAGAATTTGCAAAATTCTTAATAAAAAGGTTCATATTTTTATTCATTGTCATCATCACAGCGGCCTGTATTCTATTGCTGGATGTATGGATGGACCTGTATTGAGGATAGCTAAGATATCGAATCTATGGAGGGTTTGCGGATTGGTGATTGAAAGACACATATTTTATATCAAGCAATACTTCAATACTAGGGTAGACAGAAATTTAGATAAATTAAGTTGTTTTGCATTGTTGGTAATAGTGGATAATGTGAAATTTGAAATTAGTGGCCTTTTAACACAGGAAGAAAGAGTTACTCCCTTTATTTCACGCCCACGCCATTTAAGATAGGAGTGAGGATAGAACCAATCCTTGTGTCATCAGCGGCTACGACCAGATGTAGGGACGAATCTTTGAAGTCCAACGAATCGTTCCTCTTCGTAATGTATACAATATTTGTAATAATAAATACATATATGGATAGGTAAAATATCACATGCAATGCTCTGATCCCAAAGTTAAAAGGAAAAAGCGAAGTTACCACCCGAACTAAACACATGGACTTAAGAATATATATCTTCACGCCATCCCCAATACAGCGGTAGACAGAGGTCTAGACAGATAAGTCCTTTCGACCCACCTTCCACCGAAGATATTTTTGGGACAACGTGACAGGTGGACAAGAAAATGCAGAAAAATTGTTCAAAAATAAAAGCTACGATAGCCGAGTGGTTGGGTGATTGGAATTCACGTCCAGAAACCCGAGTTCGATCCCCAGGTGGTCTGCTCGTACCAATGGGTTTTTTCAAAAACTTATATACGGTTAATATCGTTGGCATGGACATAAAGACAGAGAAGGGCTCCACCTGTCACGTCGTCCCGAAAAACGTTTTCGGTAGATGGTGGGTCTAAGGGACTTAAGTGACTAGAATAGAATACCTTGAAAACCGGTCAGTAAGCCACTTACAATCTCGTAATTTATATTTTTATTCGTCGTATATAATTTTTTTTAGTTCAGTTATTTTTGGATGCCAATTAAGTAAAAACAACTCACGGTGGTATGTTTCACTTTATTGTTAACATATTTCCTGTCCAATTAAGTGGAATGAACTGACATTTTATCCGTCAGAGATTTATACGATGTAAGAAGAAAATTGGTCTAAGTTACTCCAATCTTAAGTGAAAGTTAACGATTCGTAAAATGGGACTGACTGCTTTACTCCTAATGCAGTATTGGGACCACGAGATAACAATGTCGCTTAACGTTGGTATAAAAGTACGTCTTAAGAGATTGCATTCATCAAAATTTATTAAAAGTAATTTAGAATGATTACTAAAACAACTGGAAGTGACCCTGCCTTACGTTAAAAGTTGCAGGTTCAAATCCCGCTAGCGGCAACATTTAGATTCATATTCATCATATGAATGTTTGTAGTCGGCGCATGGGTGTTTATATGTGTATATGAATATGTATCTATTTAAAATATGTATCTATGTAATTGTATATTGCATATTGTACCGTATGGTTGAACACTAACATAGCGACAGACTCACTCCCTGTCGCGTTCTCACATATAAATCTCTGATGAAAGGTAGGTTAAAATACCATATCCTTATCCTCCATTCCCACTATTGAGAAATGCGCGAGGAAGAAAGTGGTAAAAGTATAACATATTTTTAACTGGATTTTTACAATTCTTTTTATTATGTAGTTATCAATAGAGCTAATAGCCCTCCTCCATAATCTAAGCCTGCCACGTCCCCTAATAAATTGACTATATGCTTAAGTCAGTTTAATTTGCAGGCTTTCATGATGATTACAAAAGACTTTTTTCTGTCGTAGTAAGAAACTACACAGTGCTTCTAGTCGTGTAGTATCAGCTTCAGAATAAACTAAATAAATAAATAAAATGCATTTATTTGGAACATAAAACATCTGTTTACAATTTATAGTGTACGATAAAACTAACATTAGTAAAACTGTGTCGTTGCTATTAATGCCCACCCTCCTCTAATGTCACCTCTTACGACATCTACGGGAAGAAAGGGGAGCACCTCAAAGTAATACTATATGGGAATAAGAATAAGTAGTATCTTCACGCCATTTCTAATACAGGGGTAGACAGAGATGTAGTCTAGACAATTAAGTCCCTTCGACCCACTTTCAACCGAAGATATTTTTGGGACAATGACAGGTGGTAAGCTAACTTAATATATAAATAAATATCTTCACGCCATTTCCAATACAGGGGTAGACAGAGATGTAGTCTAGACAATTAAGTCCCTTCGACCCACTTTCAACCGAAGATATTTTCGGACAACAACGATAATTGTACATAAGTTTTGAAAACCCATTGGTACGAACCTCTCACCTGGGGAACTCGGGTCTCTTGACTCGAAATTCAGACCACCCAACCACTCGGCTATCGTGACTTTTTACTTTTTTGACTTTTTGTTCAAGCTAACCAAATAAGTTTTGAAAACCCATTTGTACGACTTGCCACCATGAGATCGAAGTTGGGTCTCTTAGCAGGAATTCAAATCATCAAGCCACTCGGATATGAACTTGAATAGGAAGAACATGGTAAATACTGAAAACATTAATTGAAAATCACAAGTCAAGTTTAAGACATAGTTTGTCTTTGAAGTCGACGATCCCTGAGGCGTGTTTAAGTTTGATGAGAGGAAGTTATTTAATTATGACAGCGTACTCAGTACGCACGTCTCTTTAAAGAAATCCTTTGATGTAGTGAAGTAAAATAACGTCCCCTAATAACATGTTTTAGGCAGGCGAATAGGCCTACTTTGACTTACACATATTGTAGTGTGGTTACGTCTTAAGAATGTACTACACTGTTTCTTTATTTACAATTTTGTACAACATGGCAATTTACATAGGAGGACGTCGTAGGAAGCAACTAACGGGAAAGCTTTAAAAATAGAATGGAGTATATATTGGTATGACTTTCGTGGGCGAGTGGTCTGTACACCGGTTTTCGAAGCGTCACCAGCTCTGGGGTCTCTAGGCCGATTCCCGATATACTCAATTTTAGTTTGGGATGTCTTGAGGTGGTTTTTCCGCCAATTGTTTGTAATTGGCCAATAGCTTTTTCTCTTAGGTTTGTTTTTAATTCTTACAGGGCGAATTTTGTAATGATTTTCTTTCTTTTCTTTGACCTGTTTGAAGTGCTCTTTTTGTGTTGCGGAAAAGTGCAATTGTGGAAACTTAAATAAGAATTTGCAAAATTCTTAATAAAAAGGTTCATATTTTTATTCATTGTCATCATCACAGCGGCCTGTATTCTATTGCTGGATGTATGGATGGACCTGTATTGAGGATAGCTAAGATATCGAATCTATGGAGGGTTTGCGGATTGGTGATTGAAAGACACATATTTTATATCACAATACTTCAATACTAGGGTAGACAGAAATTTAGATAAATTAAGTTGTTTTGCATTGTTGGTAATAGTGGATAATGTGAAATTTGAAATTAGTGGCCTTTAACACAGGAAGAAAGAGTTACTCCTTTATTTCACGCCCACGCCATTTAAGATAGGAGTGAGGATAGAACCAACTTGTGTCATCAGCGGCTACGACCAGATGTAGGGACGAATCTTTTGAAGTCCAACGAATCGTTCCTCTTCGTAATGTATACAATATTTGTAATAATAAATACATATATGGATAGGTAAAATATCACATGCAATGCTCTGATCCCAAAGTTAAAAGGAAAAGCGAAGTTACCACCCGAACTAAACACATGGACTTAAGAATATATATCATCATGCCTTTCTAATACAGGGGTAGAAAGAGGTCTAGACAATTAAGTCCCTTCGACCCACTTTCAACCGAAGATATTTTTGGGACAACGTGACAGGTGGACAAGAAAATGCAGAAAAATTGTTCAAAAATAAAAGCTACGATAGCCGAGTGGTTGGGTGATTGAATTCACGTCCAGAAACCCGAGTTCGATCCCCAGGTGGTCTGCTCGTACCAATGGGTTTTTCAAAACTTATATACGGTTAATATCGTTGGCATGGACATAAAGACAGAGAAGGGCTCCACCTGTCACGTCGTCCCGAAAACGTTTTCGGTAGATGGTGGGTCTAAGGGACTTAAGTGACTAGAATAGAATACCTTGAAAACCGGTCAGTAAGCCACTTACAATCTCGTAATTTATATTTTTATTCGTCGTATATAATTTTTTAGTTCAGTTATTTTTGGATGCCAATTAAGTAAAAACAACTCACGGTGGTATGTTTCACTTTATTGTTAACATATTTCCTGTCCAATTAAGTGGAATGAACTGACATTTTATCCGTCAGAGATTTATACGATGTAAGAAGAAAATTGGTCTAAGTTACTCCAATCTTAAGTGAAAGTTAACGATTCGTAAATGGGACTGACTGCTTTACTCCTAATGCAGTATTGGGACCACGAGATAACAATGTCGCTTAACGTTGGTATAAAAGTACGTCTTAAGAATGTACTACACTGTTTCTTTGTTTACAATTTTGTACAACATGGCAATTTACATAGGAGGACGTCGTAGGAAGCACCTAACGGGAAAGCTTTAAAAATAGAATGGAGTATATATTAGTATGACTTTCGTGGGCGAGTGGTCTGTACACCGGTTTTCGAAGCGTCACCAGCTCTGGGGTCTCTGGGCCGATTCCCGATATACTCAATTTTAGTTTGGGATGTCTTGAGGTGGTTTTTCCGCCAATTGATTGTAAGTGGCCAATAGCTTATTCTCTTAGGTTTGTTTTTAATTCTTACAGGGCGAATTTTGTAATGATTTTCTTTCTTTCTTTGACCTGTTTGAAGTGCTCTTTTGTGTTGCGGAAAAGTGCAATTGTGGAAACTTAAATAAGAATTTGCAAAATTCTTAATAAAAAGGTTCATATTTTTTATTCATTGTCATCATCACAGCGGCCTGTATTCTATTGCTGGATGTATGGATGGACCTGTATTGAGGATAGCTAAGATATCGAATCTATGGAGGGTTTGCGGATTGGTGATTGAAAGACACATATTTTATATCACAATACTTCAATACTAGGGTAGACAGAAATTTAGATAAATTAAGTTGTTTTGCATTGTTGGTAATAGTGGATAATGTGAAATTTGAAATTAGTGGCCTTTAACACAGGAAGAAAGAGTTACTCCTTTATTTCACGCCCACGCCATTTAAGATAGGAGTGAGGATAGAACCAACTTGTGTCATCAGCGGCTACGACCAGATGTAGGGACGAATCTTTGAAGTCCAACGAATCGTTCCTCTTCGTAATGTATACAATATTTGTAATAATAAATACATATATGGATAGGTAAAATATCACATGCAATGCTCTGATCCCAAAGTTAAAAGGAAAAGCGAAGTTACCACCCGAACTAAACACATGGACTTAAGAATATATATCATCATGCCTTTCTAATACAGGGGTAGAAAGAGGTCTAGACAGATAAGTCCTTTCGACCCACCTTCCACCGAAGATATTTTTGGGACAACGTGACAGGTGGACAAGAAAATGCAGAAAAATTGTTCAAAAATAAAAGCTACGATAGCCGAGTGGTTGGGTGATTGAATTCACGTCCAGAAACCCGAGTTCGATCCCCAGGTGGTCTGCTCGTACCAATGGGTTTTTCAAAACTTATATACGGTTAATATCGTTGGCATGGACATAAAGACAGAGAAGGGCTCCACCTGTCACGTCGTCCCGAAAACGTTTTCGGTAGATGGTGGGTCTAAGGGACTTAAGTGACTAGAATAGAATACCTTGAAAACCGGTCAGTAAGCCACTTACAATCTCGTAATTTATATTTTTATTCATTGTCATCATCACAGCGGCCTGTATTCTATTGCTGGATGTATGGATGGACCTGTATTGAGGATAGCTAAGATATCGAATCTATGGAGGGTTTGCGGATTGGTGATTGAAAGACACATATTTTATATCACAATACTTCAATACTAGGGTAGACAGAAATTTAGATAAATTAAGTTGTTTTGCATTGTTGGTAATAGTGGATAATGTGAAATTTGAAATTAGTGGCCTTTAACACAGGAAGAAAGAGTTACTCCCTTTATTTCACGCCCACGCCATTTAAGATAGGAGTGAGGATAGAACCAATCCTTGTGTCATCAGCGGCTACGACCAGATGTAGGGACGAATCTTTGAAGTCCAACGAATCGTTCCTCTTCGTAATGTATACAATATTTGTAATAATAAATACATATATGGATAGGTAAAATATCACATGCAATGCTCTGATCCCAAAGTTAAAAGGAAAAGCGAAGTTACCACCCGAACTAAACACATGGACTTAAGAATATATATCATCATGCCTTTTCTAATACAGGGGTAGACAGAAATTTAGATAAATTAAGTTGTTTTGCATTGTTGGTAATAGTGGATAATGTGAAATTTGAAATTAGTGGCCTTTAACACAGGAAGAAAGAGTTACTCCCTTTATTTCACGCCCACGCCATTTAAGATAGGAGTGAGGATAGAACCAACTTGTGTCATCAGCGGCTACGACCAGATGTAGGGACGAATCTTTTGGAAGTCCAACGAATCGTTCCTCTTCGTAATGTATACAATATTTGTAATAATAAATACATATATGGATAGGTAAAATATCACATGCAATGCTCTGATCCCAAAGTTAAAAGGAAAAAGCGAAGTTACCACCCGAACTAAACACATGGACTTAAGAATATATATCATCATGCCTTTTCTAATACAGGGGTAGAAAGAGGTCTAGACAGATAAGTCCTTTCGACCCACCTTCCACCGAAGATATTTTTGGGACAACGTGACAGGTGGACAAGAAAATGCAGAAAAATTGTTCAAAAATAAAAGCTACGATAGCCGAGTGGTTGGGTGATTGGAATTCATGTCCAGAAACCCGAGTTCTATCCCCAGGTGATCTGCTCGTACCAATGGGTTTTTTCAAAAACTTATATACGATTAATATCGTTGGCGTGAACATAAAGACCGAGAAGGGCTCCACCTGTCACGTCGTCCCGAAAAACGTTTTCGGTAGATGGTGGGTCTAAGGGACTTAAGTGACTAGAATAGAATACCTTGAAAACCGGTCAGTAAGCCACTTACAATCTCGTAATTTATATTTTTATTCGTCGTATATAATTTTTTTTAGTTCATTTATTTTTGGATGCCAATTAAGTAAAAACAACTCACGTTGGTATGCTTCACTTTATTGTTAACATATTTCCTGTCCAATTAAGTGGAATGAACTGACATTTTATCCGTCAGTGATTTATACGATGTTAGAAGAAAATTGGTCTAAGTTACTCCAATCTTAAGTGAAAGTTAACGATTCGTAAAATGGGACTGACTGCTTTACTCCTAATGCAGTATTGGGACCACGAGATAACAATGTCGGTTAACGTTGGTATAAAAGTACGTCTTAAGAGATTGCATTCATCAAAATTTATTAAAAGTAATTTAGAATGATTACTAAAACAACTGGAAGTGACCCTGCCTTACGTTAAAAGTTGCAGGTTCAAATCCCGCTAGCGGCAAACATTTAGATTCATATTCATCATGGCGCATGGGTGTTTATATGTGTATATGAATATGTATCTATTTAAAATATGTATCTATGTAATTGTATATTGCATATTGTACCGTATGGTTGAACACTAACATAGCGACAGACTCACTCCCTGTCGCGTTCTCACATATAAATCTCTGATGAAAGGTAGGTTAAAATACCATATCCTTATCCTCCATTCCCACTATTGAGAAATGCGCGAGGAAGAAAGTGGTAAAAAGTATAACATATTTTTAACTGGATTTTTACAATTCTTTTTATTATGTAGTTATCAATAGAGCTAATAGCCCTCCTCCATAATCTAAGCCTGCCACGTCCCTAATAAATTGACTATATACTTAAGTCAGTTTAATCTGCAGGCTTTCATGATGATTACAAAAGACTTTTTTCTGTCGTAGTAAGAAACTACACAGTGCTTCTAGTCGTGTAGTATCAGCTTCAGAATAAACTAAATAAATAAATAAAATGCATTTATTTGGAACATAAAACATCTGTTTACAATTTATAGTGTACGATAAAACTAACATTAGTAAAAACTGTGTCGTTGCTATTAATGCCCACCCTCCTCTAATGTCACCTCTTACGACATCTACGGGAAGAAAGGGGGAGCACCCTCAAAGTAATACTATATGGGAATAAGAATAAGTAGTATCTTCACGCCATCCCCAATACAGCGGTAGACAGAGGTCTAGACAATTAAGTCTTTTCGACCCACTTTCTGCCGAAGATAATTTTTGGACAACGTGACAGGTGGTGAGCCCGTCGCACTCTTTATATCCAAACCAATGATATAGTTTGTACATAAGTTTTTGAAAAAAACCATTGTTTCAAGCCTACCACTGGGGGATCGAACTCAGGTGCCTCGGCTCGAATTTCTTTCACCCGACCAGTCCACGTGACTTCTGATACGCTGTAAAGGAAGTAAATAAGTATATTGTGCAATTTTCCTTGATTTTTATCGAGTGGCGACGGTATAGCAGAGCTCGCGACTTTTAATCCCGCCCGTATCATTTATTAAATATCTCTTTAATTTAACAAGTAGGATATATTTTATTGATACTTAATTTCTTAAACGAATTTCCTTTATAATCTAAGCCAGGAAAGAACTTCATTAAAGGCAACTTAAGAGCTGGCAAGACTAAGCTAAGCTAGAGCTACTTGGACGTCGTCGAGCGATTGTAATCACACAACAAATATGCAATAATTTATAAAGCATTCAATAACTCTAAGATTAACATCATTGTCACACACAAATTTTTGCCTCTATCCATAATCGAATCCGTAATGTTAAACCAAAAAGCTTATCGGGCCTTCTAAAAAAGTCTAAATCAAATCTCTCGTTGTCTTCTTAATGATCTTGCATTGTGAAGCGTACTAGCCTTCTTTTTAGTATTAAAAAACGAAAAAATGAATAATTTTCTTTATTTGTTCAATGCAGGGAATAGCACATGCGATTAGAAAACGATTACCGCGATATAATAATGAAGAATACATGGCAAAATTTTTTGTATCATAACTCAATTTCCTAATACTACGGCAGGATCTAGACAATTAAGTCACTTCGACTCATTTTCCACCTAAGGAATAGGTCAACGTGAACCTATGGCCCTCTAATAACATTTTAACATGGTGATGCATGAATTATTAACAAGTAAACATGTACACTCTGCGTGCTGCGCTGAAACTACCCGCCACTTATACTGTAATGCCACTAAAGTATTTTTTTATTTTATACTTAATTATTTTGAATTTACTTAGGGACTCTTGTTGTATTGTTTCAGGTTTTTCATTGGATTTTATGTGTTTTTTAAGGTTTGTAATTGAAATACTTGTTTTTTACAATTTGAATCGATTTATGTAATTGATCTTTGAATCCTCAATTATTATTCGTGGTGTCAAAGCACTAATAATAGAGATAAGTTCTAGTGAATAAGTATTTATATATAAGTTCATTATTTTAAATATGTTTGGGGCCGCACGTGCGTGGACTATTTTAAATGGCACCGGCAGAATAACAACGCTTCCGCAGTACTTCTACAACATATTTGCTGAGTCGGATGAAGTTTCGTTGCTGCAATCCAGTAAAATATTCTATTTTAATCTGTAATACTTCGCTATAATCTTCATATGTACTGTATTGTGGCAATGAATAAATCTACTTTCTTTCTTTCTTTTTTTTTGTATTTTGGTAAAATAAGCAACTAATAAAGTTTATTTATTTCTTTTCTCTAATTTCACTCCCCGAGTGGTATAGGTGGAAGGATAAACATTTCTTCCATGGGTGATATGTGAACTGCTAGACGCGGAAATAACTATATCGAAAAATAAGCCCATGTCCTATAGATACTAGTTTTTCATAGACTATCAACTTAAGGTAAAATTCTGTATTAATGCCTCCTAATAAGAAAAAAAAGAAAGTTGAAGTGGTAGTGTTAAAAAACACATCAAAATTGTAACTTTCGATTGAAAGAAAATAAATAGGAAATAAATTTTAATTATTAAAAATATTTTTTTAAAATACCAGTAAAACTAAGATATTTTTAAGTAAATTAGTCAACAAATGTTCAATCGATCTAAAATACCGGGGTTGAAGACAACTTGTGACAATAATAAAATAAAAAAAAAAAGTCATTATGAAGTTTTTAATAAAATAAAACATTTTATGATTTCTCAATAAAAATAATTCAATGAAAACATTTTTAAATATTTATTCAGCAAAGATTTGCGGTAATTGAAGATATATTTAAGAATTAAGGTATTTATTTAGAATAAAACGGATTAAGGATCGCTTAATGCTCGCGAACTTATTTACATAATGGTTCTGGAAATTAACACTACAAAGTAATTGGACAGCGATTTATTCTCAAAGCATTAAAACCGCTGTGCAATTCATAAAAACAATGTTTCCTTTTTTTGTAATTCGGACGCTTTTATTACAAAATCTGTTTCACATTTAACGCATCCGAATGAGAATAATTAAAATCACATTTCGGAAATGCTTTTCGATGTAGGAATGCGAAAAAGGACTATTTTAATGTAGCCTTTGCATCCGTTTGGTGTATGCGATTATTCAAAAGTTTTTTTGTGTTCGGTGCTACAAAAGAATGTTTATTTTTAAATTGTAATTAAATTTTGTGCTAATGTTTTCTTCACCTGCAAGTATTAATTTTATAAAGAACTTGTATAAAATGAAATAGTAATTAAAAGTAAAGAAAAGTGGTTAGCGAATATGTTTTTAATTCAAGAACTCTATGGCTCGCCCGGCACAGTATAAGACCTTGCAGAATCATCATAATAACCATATCGGCATATAACAGTCTTCTTTTTAAGGTTTTACTTGTCTTTGTTTCTTACATCGAAATCTTTGATCGAAGTATGGCATATTTGAGATGTAATTCAGTCATATATCGGTAGCCAATTGCATTGGCGTATCTTGTCCCATAGTCGCCTATTACGACACCCACGGGAAGGAAGGGCGTGGTATATTCTTAACTACATATTACTTGAAGACTACCGTTCTAAAAAGAGGTATTCATTTTTTTGGGATCGAACCAAAATTCGATCAGTGAAATAATCTAAGGCTTCCCAACTATTCGTTCGCTTTCATAAATGTTGGAAAAGCTTTTTCATATCCTTAAGTGGTGCTGACGAATATTGGCGTTGGTATCAATTACCATCAATTACTTTGCTGTGTGATATCGTTATGATCTGTTATTCGTTTACTTTTGGTGTGTTATAAGAAAAGGGAAAATTAAATTGGAAATAGCAATGATGACCACTACATGACTAGAAACCATTAAGGGAAACATCATATCAAAAATTAGAGCACCGTAGGCAAATAGCAGTGTCTAAATAATAAATTTCTTCATGCATATTCCCAATACTAGGGTAGATAGAGGGCTACAAATAAGTCCTTTTGAACCACCTTTCACCGTAGACTCTATCGCCGTCAAGTTAAAGATATCGTATAAACAAGTTTCAAAAAGTCATCGGTACGTGCTTTTCTCCTGGAAATCTAACTCGGGCCTTTTGACTTAAATTCCGAACACCCAATCACTCGGTTATCGTGACTTTTCATTAGTTCTGTATATCCTGCGGTGTACTATATGTAAGTATCGAAGTAAATTATGCGGTCACCACTGGGTCGGTAACGTAACGAGTCATCATTTTCGATTTAATATTAATTAAATATTTTCACGCTTTATTACCACTACGAACAGACAAGACAATTATGTCCTTTCAGCTCACCTTTCTCCCAAACCATTCTTGTTCTATTTTTGATTTAATTATACTCAATGTCGTGCATATTTCATAAAAAGATTACCAAGTAAATATAATATTTCACGGTTGAGACGGTTTAGTACAATATTCCGACAAAGGTGAGCTAACAATGTTATTCGGCGCCCGGGGCTATTTGTCTCCGACATGGAAAACTGGCAGGTGTGCTCACTTTCTTATTCTATTTGTTAACACTCCACCCGTATTGCGGTCTCGTGGAAATTGCCCTTGGAATTTTTTAATTTTTCTATTACCTTCAAATTTATTTTTTAAATACGAGACCGTAAGTCACGATAGCCGAGTGGTTGGGTGATCGGAATTACGAGTCAAGAGACTCGACTTCGATCCCCAGGTGGCAGGCTCGTACCAATGGGTTTTCCAAAAACTGATGTACGAATTACATCGTTGGCTTGGACATGAAGATGGCGACGGGCTGAAAATATTTTCGGTGGAAGGTGGGTTGCAGGGAATTCATTGCCTAGACTATACCTCTATCTATAAATAAATATCTTCATGCAATTCCCAATACAGGGGGTATTGGGAATTGCGTGAAGATATTTATTTATTACACAGTTCTCTCTTTCTAACATATACTCTTATCATCATTATCACAACAGCCAATTTAAATCCACTGCAGGACATAGGCATCTTCCCTAATGGAACATTTGTAATAATGGCCGCGCATCGCAGGCCGGTGGGAGAGCGCAGTATCGGATACTTTGCTTCGGAAACTCAGCTGCGGACTGCCGAATTTTGCATCCGTCCTGACCTTACCATTTTTAAGCGTTTCCCCTAGCCGTCCTCTAAGCTATCTCCATAGGAAGAAAAGATATGGTATACTATTACTCCATAAACACACTTTTATATGCTCTCATTCGGCATACCTTTATTTCAAATAATAAATATATAGAAAGCCTATATTTAATATATCAAAAGATTTCTATACACGGTATTGCCAATCGCAATAATGAAGTTGTAAAGAATCTGTCACCCGCAGAAATATACTCGGTAATGGAGCATTTGTGTATTTCTACTGTGATCCTAACGAAGCCAATCCATTTCCAAAAGTACTCCAAAGGGACTCGACTATGGACGTCGCAGTCTGGCGTTTCGTAATCTCCAAGAGATATCGCTTAGATCATAGATAGATTATTTTTAATTGCGTCATATCCCACTCCTTTTTTAATCTTCACCCATATTACAAATACATTGGGATATTCTTATGCTTCTGTCTAGAAAGATCTAAATTATGTTGGCCCTCTTTTCAGCGGAGCTTGTTTGGACTAACGTATTAGGTGGTTAACTATCTAACTAGTAACTATCGCCATCTTAGTGTCCAAGATTACGGTACATAACATGTATATACATAGTTAATTGACTCAGGCGTTACTTTGCAGAAGTTCATTGTAAAGTTGTTATTGAAAAAATTACTTCGCAACCCTCCGCATACAAATATAAAAAGGTATATGTCACCTGGTCCGAAGAGAAGAAAAGCTCCAAACTACACGAAGTTTTAAATTTGTTACCGTGCCAAAACACGCCAATAAATCACTTCGTGGACTGACGGATGCGTGGACTCGCTGTAAAACTACAATTTACACCTCTAGCAGAGGCTCAAAGCAAAGTTTATTGTGTTGTTGTGATATTTGTCAATGTGTTGTAAAAGGTTTGTGAAAATAATTAACAACGTATTATGCGTGATGATTTTTAATATCTATTTAATTTTTCTTAATGGAACATCGTAGTATCCCGAGCATTTGGACCCGCAAAATTTATCTTCGGATGCAGGGCAACGAAGGTAGCCAGCACTACCAACCAGGCTGTCTAATATGTTTTATTCTGTCTTTTAATATTTTTGAATTATTACGAAATTTGCAATTATTACGTAATGCTAAGTAGTTTTGCGATGACAAAACTAGGTATTTTCACAGTAGACGCTGATTTTCGTCGCCAGTATGTTGAATTTTGTTCTGCTATTTGACAAATCACCAGTCGCCTCTTATGAGATACGAGAAGAGAAGGGGAGTTATATTCTAACGATGACACCACACGTTACCCTATAACCGTGAAACACATCAAATACTACTGCGTCATAATGGGACCTTATTTGTATTGTAATGGGACCTTAGAGTTTAGACAGATTTAAAAATCACCCATAGTCACGATAGCCGAGTGGTTGGGTGATAAAATATGAGTCGAGAGACCCTAGTAGGATCACCAGGTTTTTTTAAAAACTTACGTACGATATATATCGTTGCATTCGACATAAAGATGGCGACACCGGCATGTTGTCCCAAAAAATGTCTTCGGTGAAAGTGGGGCTTAATAAATGATTATTTGGTCATTTATTAAAAAAATCTCTTCACGCCATTCCCAATACTGGGGTAGACAGAGGTTTACAAATCAAAATTTTCGCCCACTTTCACCGAAGACACTTTTTGGGACAACATGACGGTGTCGCTGTCTTTATGTCGAATGCAACGATACGTATATAATCGATAAGCGATATACATAAAATCCCTATATAAGATTTTTTCCTATAAAAAGCAAAAATTTTTAATTCTATCAGTGTTTATCAAGAAACACATATCGAAAGTAATATGTATCAGCGATTCGGACACACTGAAACCGCTAGAAAGGAGCGATAGTGTTCGCTCCGGTTCTCATTTAGTTTTGATACTGGTGCGAAAAAGGTCGTACAATGGCCTTAAATAAAATCTTTCAGACGAAAAATTTGGGTTTTACATGCAAAGCTTTTTTGTATCCAATAAGGAAATGTTTTACTTTCTTTACCGGACCTTTTCGATACATTTTTTAGTATTGTTATATAGATTTATAGTACATTTTTTAGTATTGTTATATTTTCTCGTCTGGTTGGGTTTCTATATACATAAAATAAAAATACATAAAATAAAATAAAGTAAATAAAGTACTAGTATTGTTGTTATTATCTTATTATTGATGTAACTTACATAAATACTTACATAGATAAGGACAACATCACACACATTGTTCTAATTCCAAGTTAAAGGCACTTGTGTTGTGGAATCTGAAACAATGATGGTACCACAAACACCGAGACCTGGGGCAATGTATAAGTAGTCGTTTTTCTACATTGACCTCCTGGCAATCGAAATCGGGACAATGAAAACTGATCTATAAGCTACTCGTCCACGAACTTTCTTACTTATCTTCACGCACAATCCCTGACGGGGTAGCCAGAGAGAACAGATCGCAGTGTCACGATCCCTACATACTTCTTTCGCATCTTTCAGATTCATCATCTTTTCATACATACACGTCTAGGTATCCGAGTACTCTTGACCCTCCCCTCTTCGAGCAATTTGCTCACATGATCTTCGAAAGTTAGTCTCGGTCTGCCTCGACATCTTTTAATATTAACTTTCGCGCTATATATTTTCTTCACAATTTGGTATTCACTCATTTGTCCTCAACGTGTCCAAACCATCGAAGCACGCCCTTATCCATTTTTGTGTCAAGGTCATATTTTAAACCTGCCATATTTCGAATCTCTTCGTTTCGCTTTCGGTCGGCCATGGTGAGGCCACACTTTTTACGAAGAGATCGCATCTCCACTGCATTCAACCTGCTTTTATCCTTCTTCTGGCATACCCAGGGGTCGCTGCCATATAAAGAAGTCGGTACCAACACTGCGTTATGTATTTTTGTTGCAAGGCGTGCACTTTTCACAACGCCTTGCCTTTTGATTAACGCAGTCAGGGCACCATTGACTTTGTTCCCGGCAGCAACACGCCTGTCCACATCTAAATCACATCTTCCTTACTTTTATATCACCCAATTTCACACCCAAACAGCTATCTTTCAGCTTCTGTAAACAGCTGTCGAGATACACTATGAACAGCCAAGAAGACATGACACAACCCTGTTTTACGCCCGTTTGGACGCTAAACATGGGCGACAGATCATGCCCTACCCGCACACAGGCTTTACAGTCACAGTAAAGTGACTGCACAGCCCTTAGCAATTGACCATCCACACCCACATTCCCACATTTTCTTCCTTACAACCTTGTCAAATGCTTTCTTAAGATCCACAAAAGCTCAGAAAATCTTCTCGTTAGCAGCCATAAGCTTCTCCGTGATCATGCGGAGAGAAAACATTTGATCCGCGCGTCCTCTTCCAGGTCTAAATCCGCATTGTGCCTACCACAGAAATCTTTCCGATTTCTCTTGCATCATACGTGTCAAAACCTTCGAGTAAACTTCACTTGCTAAACTGGTCAACCTGATCGCCCGATAGCACCCGCAGTCATAATGTGAACCTTTACCTTTATATAAAGGCACAATGACCGCCGTTCACCAATCATCCGGAACAGCTCCCGTTCGGCAGCACAAATTGCACAGCAGATGAAAGCTGCCCAGACGCGAGGCTAACCGTACTTCACATTTCAAACATCGAATCGCACATTCAATCTCTTTCATACTGATGACCTCTGTGTCATCGAGGTCCGAGTCAGGCGTACCAGTCACGTTGTCACCCCCAGATCCCATACTAAGATTATCATACGCATACATTTCTCTATAAACTTTGCTCCATCGCTGCATGACGTCCGATTTTTCAGAGAGGACGTCATTAGTTCCCGAAAGCACTTTGTGCATTATTAAGGCTGTCGCACCACACCGGGTCCTTCCAACCTCTTTCCAGAAGAGTTTGGAGTTCTCCTTGAAGTTGCGCGACAACCTTTCATCCACTTTCATTCTACACTTTTCACGCACTTTCTCAATCAATGCTTTCGTGTTAACTTTCTGGAGCTTATATCTTTCTTTCATCTTCTCTCTCATATCCTTATCATTAGAGGCCAAGTAGTCTAGCCATGCTTTCTTCTTCTTATTTACAGCTTCTTTCACTTCGTCATTCCACCATGCATCAACCTTTTTACTACTACCTCTTTTCACAGTTCCACACACGTCTTACGCTGCACTAACCATTCTATCTCTAAGGCTCTGCCATATTTCTTCTACACATTTCCAGCTTTTCGGCTACCCTAGTGTCCGCTTCCCGAAGCTTCCAGCTTCGGATGCTACCGACCGACTGTGGTTCTGGTATCGCCATCCGGTGGCACCAACCCGCGAGTAGACCCCTAAATCTAGTACTATATAAACTATCCGTTCCCAGGTCAGCACTCCGGAACACTCGCGTATCCGTCACCTGTTTTTGCAGTCGGTCGTCCACCAGGAATAAATCGATCATACTTCTCTCATACTCTCTTGTTCTAGTATACGTATGGATTTTCTTGTGACTAAACATAGCGTTTGTTACAAGAATGCCTCTCCCTTACATACAGCCAGTAAAAGCTTGCCAGCATCGTTAACCCTTTTATCACCAAACATTCCAAGCACCGACTCGTACCCTGGCCGAGCGGTACCAACCCATCCATTCAAATCACCACATACAACAATTATTTCGTTTCCCTTACCAAATCTAGAACTTCTCTTACATTCTCCCAAAACTCCTCCAGCTCAGCTCTGGACGACGAAGCTATCGGCGCATAAACAGACAAAAGGAATAACTCCATCAGTCCCAATTTAAAGCGAACCCAGAGAAGTCTTGAGTTCACAACCTTATATTCAGTCATAACATCGACCAACCGAGACGACAGCAGCACCCCTACTCCCTGGCAGGCGCTCTCGCCTCCGGGACTCCGGACCATAGAGCTAACGCTCCGCCATGGAGCTCTTCAGTACCGCTGCCCTTCCGTTGTGTCTTCAACAAACACGCGACATCTAATTCTCTTTCTTTCATTATTTCGACCAACTCATTCGTCTTATCTCTCATGCCTCCTCTAACATTCCACGTGTCGGGCTCTGCGTGACGAGTGACGGTCCCCATCGCCGCTTTGCGCGTTGCATTCCACACCAACGGGGATGTACTGGTGTGCGTCGCCTTGGGGGGACGCCCTAACCCTCGTTGGCATGGGAGTGCAGCTGTGTAGAATTGCAGCCCTGAAAAGGGCTGGCAGGGGTCGCGACGAGCACGCTTCTACAAAGACCCCCATCGTCCACGAAGATTGGCAATATATTAAATAAGGACCATGTTTTTGTAAAATGAAAATTTCCCAATACAGTGGTAGACAGAAGCCTACACAATTAAGTCGTTTTGACCCACCTTCCACCGAAAATATTTTCGGGTTCGATCCCCAGGTGGCAGGCTTGTGCCAATGGGTTTTCCAAATACTTATGTACGAGTCATATCGTTGGCTTGGATGTAAAGAGACAGGCTCACCCCCTATCACGTTATCTCAAAATATGTCTTCGGTGATTTGTTTGAAGTACTAGCCTCCAAAACTACAAAAAGAGTCTATTAATCGGAGATTGCATGTAAACACTGATCTTAGGTAACTTATCTGTTAATACTTATAATACTATGTATAAAAAAGCTCTCTTAAATAAATAAATATCTTCACGCAATTTGCAATACCCCCTGTATTACAGAGTATGTATATACAGAGGTCTAGTCTAGATAATTAAGTCCCTTCGGCCCACTTTCCACCGAAGATATTTTCGGGTTCGATCCCCAGGTGGCAGGCTTGTGCCAATGGGTTTTCCAAATACTTATGTACGAGTCATATCGTTGGCTTGGATGTAAAGAGACAGGCTCACCCCTATCACGTTATCTCAAAACATGTCTTCGGTGATTTGTTTGAAGTACTAGCCTCCAAAACTACAAAAAGAGTCTATTAATCGGAGATTGCATGTAAACACTGATCTTAAGTAACTTATCTGTTAATACTTATAATACTATGTATAAAAAAGCTCTCTTAAATAAATAAATATCTTCACGCACCAGACAGTTAGACCTCTGTATATACATACCCTGTATTACAGAGTATGTATATACAGAGGTCTAGTCTAGATAATTAAGTCCCTTCGGCCCACCTTCCACCGAAGATATTTTCGGGTTCGATCCCCAAGTGGCAGGCTTGTGCCAATGGGTTTTCCAAATACTTATGTACGAGTCATATCGTTGGCTTGGACATAGAGATGGCGACGGGCTCACCACCTGTCACGTTGTCCTGAAAATATCTTCGGTGGAAGGCGAGTCGAAGGGACTTAATTGTCTAGACTAGACCTCTGTCTACCCCTGTATTGGGAATTGCGTGAAGATATTTATTTATTTATTTATTTATAAATTAATTTTATGTTTAAGTCTATACATTTCGTTTAAGTGTTATATGTTTTGCCATAACTATGTGTATTAGATGCTATGAAGGTTGATTGTAGATAAAAGAAATGCGATAGGTCCCATGATTATATTGCCGCCTATAGCTAAGTTGGTAGTGACGCTGCCTTAAAAGCTAAGCGTTATTTGTTCGAATCTCGCTAGTGGCAAACGTTTATGTGTAGGAAATGACTGCCGTATTGAAATATTGGATTTATATATGTATATCAAAATATTTATAAGCATAAATATATTTCTATGTAATTATAATGAACTGTTGGCAAGGCCACTAAAACTATGATGCCTGTAATCGTGGGAACTTCGATAGCGCGATGTAGGACGTCTAGCGCGACGTTTGCTATCACTTTTATTCATATGTATCTTCACATTGTGACATATTCTGCCTAAGCTTCCTTGGTGTCTGAGCACTGTTGTCTTAACCCTCTTCGAGTAATTTGCTAACATTGCCTTCGAAAGTTAGTCTTGGTCTACCTCGTCCCATTTTAACGTAAACTTTCGTGATACATATTTTTTCACTTACACAAACAATCGAAATAGTTTTATTTAGAAGTACGCCCTTATCCATTTCAGTGAAAAAAAAAATTTAAACCTACCATATTGCGAATCTTTTCGTTTAGTTTTCGGTCGGCCGCTTTTATGTCATTGACGACGTATTAATTTTTGCCACCCTAACACCACAAAGTCTCAATGGTTCAGGTATTAAGCGGACTGTAAAAATTACAAACATGGTTTTTCATCATTCCAATTTTACCCATTCAAAGACACCGTTTGGGTATAGAAACAGTTTTTCTTATATTCCTAAATGAAACTACCTGAAAATTCCAACCAGATGCAAGGTAATTTTATATTCATATGATATTCTCTTCATACAGTTAACTCTATTTTTATTTTACAAAGAAGTACCCACGATAAAAGTGTCAATGTTCAGTCCACTACCATGAATAGGTCACTCACCCCTAAGTTTTTCTTTCAGCTGGATATATACGCGCATCTCGTCGGTACTTGATCTTTATTTGATGAAATAAAACAACACTGGATAAGAAAGTTTTAGAATATTTTGTATCCATGTGTAGTAGTAGACAATTTGTGGAGAGCACTTGTGTATTCAAGACAGACAGAAGTTTAAGGAGTGATAAATATGTTTGAAAAATATATTGTTTTCAAATGAAACGAATATTTACGGGTTTTATTGCGTTTTATTTAGTTGTATAAAACTTTCAGAAGTTTAAAGTGCTTTTCAACATCCGTAGTCAGGAGGGGCAATGTCTTTGAAAGGTGTGCTGTTTTTTCGGCTTCCATTCCACTCCTTCCAATCATTTTATTGAATTAATTAATATTAATATCTTCACGCAATTCAGAATACAGGGGTAGACAGAGGTCTAGTTTAGACAATTAAGTCCCTTTGATCCACTTTCCACCGAAGATATTTTCGGGACAACGTGACAGGTGGTGAGCCCATCGCCGTCTTTATGTCCAAGGCGACGATGTAATTTGAACATATGTTTTTGAAAAACCCATTGGCACGAGCCTGCCACCTGGGAATCGAACTCGGGTCTCTTGAAATTCCGACCACCTAACCACTCGGCTATCGTGACTCGTTTTATTTAAATGTTTAATATTCTCATTATTACTTCTTTCTCTCTCTCTCTCTCTCTCTCTCTCTCTCTCTCGTAAATACCAATAATACATACATAAAGACTAACATCACATACAGTGTTCGAATCCCAAGGGAAGTAGCTAAAGCGCTTGCCTTATATAATTAGAACGTATCCCTGCCCTACGGTACAGATATTCTGAACCGAGTCGAGAATCATACCCCATACTTTTGAGCTGCCATTATGAGAACCGGAATGTTCGCCACTCCTTCACAGAGATCGTCAATATATTTTTAAATAGTCTTACCACTGATTTTATAGAGCCTTCTTCGTGTCAACAGGAAGCGAAATCCACAGCGACATCTTTAACACAAAAGGAGGACTTAATAAAAACTCGACCTATGAGCGGACATTCCTGTAGTTAATTTGCCTGCCAATCTTATGTGAGCTTTATTTTCCTCAAACGACTACGCAAATTTTGAAAAACTCGCCGGCACATGCTGCGAGGGATCGCGGACTCCTCGGTGATGTTTTCTTTTAATTGGGATATAATCGTCGGTTTATTAAGGTAAACTCGACTCTTGAGGTATTCCCACAAGAAAAAATCGCATGGCGTTAGGTCAGGGCTTCTTGGAGGCCATGGAATATTACCTCTGCGAGAAATCAATTTATTGGGAAAGATTTCTTTAACTTTATTTTGGGGGTCATTGTAGAAGCGTGCTCGTCGCGACCCCTGCCAGCCCTTTTCAGGGCTGCAATTCTACACAGCTGCGCACCTATGCCAACGAGGGTTAGGGCATCTCCCCAAGGCGACGCACACCAGTTCGTCCCCGTTGGTGTGGAACGCAGCGAGCAACGCGGCGATGGGGACCGCCATCCGTCACGCACAGTCTGACACGGCGGAAGGTGGAGGACGAAGTGCAGAGTTGGCACGTGGAATGTTAGAGGAGGCATGAGAGATCAGACGAATGAGTTGATTGAAATAATGAAAGAAAGAGAATTAGATGTCGTGAGTTTGTCGGAGACTAAGCGGAAGGGCAGCGGTACTGAAGAGCTCCCTGGCGGGGCGTTAGCTCTATGGTCCGGAGTCCAGGAGAGCGACCACTATTTAAGCAAATTTACGGCCCACCCTGTATAATCTTATCTAATTTTTATATAACTTCGGAATTCAACTTAATATATCTTGTTAATATTTGGAAAATATTTAATGTAATGGGCAGACGGATTTTTTATTGAGACCTATGGAAACGTAACTTTACGTAACGTTAATTTGCGATAGACGAGTGGTTCGGAAGCGATAGTGAGTCGGAATTTCGAGTCAAAAGGCTCGAGTTCGATCCCCATGTGGCAGGCTTATACCAATAGATTTTTCAAAAACTTATGTAAGAATTATATCGATGGCTTGGACCTAAAAAAGTCACTTCGTTTCGAAAATATCTTCCCTGTATTAGAAATTGCGTAAAGATATTTCATTTCTTGACAGTTAAGTCCTTACGATACAACTGTCGGCATAATCCTATTTGAGATAACGTCACCGAAGTTTGTGGACGTCTTAAAAATGTGTATTTCAATAGACAATTAACAAAACCATCCATGATCCGTAACTGTCTGATTTGTAACTGGCAAGACCTCTGTCAAAATCAGTGCGGGAAATAGCGTGAACTCTATCTATGTATGTATGTTAGTTTAAGTCTCTTACTCCTGATCAACTTTTGTGTTCATCTTAATTCACCTCCTGTGTTCTCGTCGGTGGTCGTAAGAAGTGACTGGGGAAAAATCCGTCATTAATACCAATAGATGCCGACAGATAGTCGAATAAACGTCTTAGAAAAATGCTCAAAATAAGATCGGTGACGAGCAGTAGTGTCTAAGGTGCAAAGTGTATGTAACTCCGATCGCTAATCTGCTTGGCGAGCGTAGCGATTATGGCTTACCCTTCCACAGGAAAGGTCTATGTCAAGCAGTTGATTATTACAGGCCATTATATATGTATTTATGTATAAGCCTTAAGCTTTTATAGATAGAGAAGATGAAAAAAAAGAGCATAACGGTCAACTATAACCTTAAAGTTTTGATAATAAATATCCATGAGAATATAAATTACAGTTGTTTTATGAAATACATATAAATTACAAAATTAATCCTTTAAATTTAGCGTATATGACAATGATAGTTAAGATAACTCCAGCAACGAACGGACGTTAAGCCTACAATCAGCTCGCGTAGCAATTTATCATTTTCAAAGTTCAACTGAACCAAACATTTTATGAAAGAATATCGCAATCACGATATAAAATTAAAAAAAAGTATGAACTGGCATGTGATAATATAAAATAAAAACTAAAGAAGAAAATGAACTTCAACTTTAATTGATTTAAAGTAACTATTGTTAAATACAATATGGTTTCCAATTTAATTTTTAAATAAATAAATATATGGGTCAGGATACTATCAATTACATTGCTCCAGTCCTAAATTAAGTAACTGAAGTACTCAAGTCTTAAAAAATGCCGAAGGTAGAGATATGACTCTATAAAAACAAAATCGATGTCCAGGTTATAGAGACTCGCCTTCAAAGGTAAGTGTTTTGGGTTTGAATCTCACTTGGGGTAAGCATTTTTGTGATGAATATGCTTGTATAAAAGTTTTTGATGTTTATATTAATATTTATCGTCGTATTTACGTAAGTATTTATATAGGTGATAGGCTCAGCATCTATCACGTTATTCACAAAATAAAATCGATGAAAAATGCTCCAAAAAAAACTGCATCCTCTGTCTACCTTAGTATTGAAAAATTTTATAACATAAAAACTGAAATATTAATTTAATACAAATTGCTTTGTAAGTCTGTCTGTCACAAAAGCGTCCACAAACCGCTGCGTCATGCCCACTGTGGCTGGCATGTTCGAGTCCACATAAATTATCTTTCACAAACATAAAAAACTGGATCGTTGTATTTTAAGTATTAAAGAAAATAAAAACGAAACATGTTAATATTAAACCAACCGAACATATTACATGTAAATGATAGCCGATAGCCGAGTGGTTGGTTGATTGAGATTCGAGTCAAGAGACCCGAGTTCGATCCCCAGGTGGCAGGCTTGTACCAATAGATTTTTCAAAAACTTATGTAAGAATTATATCGATGGCTTGGACCTAAAAGTCACTTCGTTTCGAAAATATCTTCCCTGTATTAGAAATTGCGTAAAGATATTTCATTTCTTGACAGTTAAGTCCTTACGATACAACTGTCGGCATAATCCTATTTGAGATAACGTCACCGAAGTTTGTGGACGTCTTAAAAATGTGTATTTCAATAGACAATTAACAAAACCATCCATGATCCGTAACTGTCTGATTTGTAACTGGCAAGACCTCTGTCAAAATCAGTGCGGGAAATAGCGTGAACTCTATCTATGTATGTATGTTAGTTTAAGTCTCTTACTCCTGATCAACTTTTGTGTTCATCTTAATTCACCTCCTGTGTTCTCGTCGGTGGTCGTAAGAAGTGACTGGGGAAAAAATCCGTCATTAATACCAATAGATGCCGACAGATAGTCGAATAAACGTCTTAGAAAAATGCTCAAAATAAGATCGGTGACGAGCAGTAGTGTCTAAGGTGCAAAGTGTATGTAACTCCGATCGCTAATCTGCTTGGCGAGCGTAGCGATTATGGCTTACCCTTCCACAGGAAAGGTCTATGTCAAGCAGTTGATTATTACAGGCCATTATATATGTATTTATGTATAAGCCTTAAGCTTTTATAGATAGAGAAGATGAAAAAAAAGAGCATAACGGTCAACTATAACCTTAAAGTTTTGATAATAAATATCCATGAGAATATAAATTACAGTTGTTTTATGAAATACATATAAATTACAAAATTAATACTTTAAATTTAGCGTATATGACAATGATAGTTAAGATAACTCCAGCAACGAACGGACGTTAAGCCTACAATCAGCTCGCGTAGCAATTTATCATTTTCAAAGTTCAACTGAACCAAACATTTTATGAAAGAATATCGCAATCACGATATAAAATTAAAAAAAAGTATGAACTGGCATGTGATAATATAAAATAAAAACTAAAGAAGAAAATGAACTTCAACTTTAATTGATTTAAAGTAACTATTGTTAAATACAATATGGTTTCCAATTTAATTTTTAAATAAATAAATATATGGGTCAGGATACTATCAATTACATTGCTCCAGTCCTAAATTAAGTAACTGAAGTACTCAAGTCTTAAAAAAAATGCCGAAGGTAGAGATATGACTCTATAAAAACAAAATCGATGTCCAGGTTATAGAGACTCGCCTTCAAAGGTAAGTGTTTTGGGTTTGAATCTCACTTGGGGTAAGCATTTTTGTGATGAATATGCTTGTATAAAAGTTTTTGATGTTTATATTAATATTTATCGTCGTATTTACGTAAGTATTTATATAGGTGATAGGCTCAGCATCTATCACGTTATTCACAAAATAAAATCGATGAAAAATGCTCCAAAAAAAACTGCATCCTCTGTCTACCTTAGTATTGAAAAATTTTATAACATAAAAACTGAAATATTAATTTAATACAAATTGCTTTGTAAGTCTGTCTGTCACAAAAGCGTCCACAAACCGCTGCGTCATGCCCACTGTGGCTGGCATGTTCGAGTCCACATAAATTATCTTTCACAAACATAAAAAACTGGATCGTTGTATTTTAAGTATTAAAGAAAATAAAAACGAAACATGTTAATATTAAACCAACCGAACATATTACATGTAAATGATAGCCGATAGCCGAGTGGTTGGTTGATTGAGATTCGAGTCAAGAGACCCGAGTTCGATCCCCAGGTGGCAGGCTCGTACCGCGCCCGTTGCAGTGTAGTTAAATTTCACTGCAGATTATAAACTTCGAACCTGCAGGAAAAAGGGGTTGGTATCGCCTATACCCTTAAATGTATGTCGTAAGATTTAGATAGTCATGATATTTGTATGTAATTGAAACGGAAATGCATTACAACTTATACAAAGTGCTAGAGGAGGAGGAATGGAGGGAAGTCTATAAATTTTTTTGTATTTGTAGAGGTATGCGATAAAATAAAAAAACCAGCCTCCAGCAACCAGTCTCATACGTCAATGGCAAGCGTCAGTGGTGGCAGTATTGGCGGTGGCAGCTCCGGCGGTGGCAGAATGCACTCTTTTATACCGTCGTTGTTATGAAAAAAATTGTCTAATATACTTTTTACTTGTGGCCTAAGACTTTTATTATCTGCTCACCTAAAAGCTCTAACAGAGAGTTTGCCTATACTCGTAAGTCAAAGAATTTATTTGTATCCCGAAGGTTTTAAAAATGGTCAGTATAAAACTATTCTTTATACACCTATAGATAACGTTGTTAAAATCATATTAATTAAAAAAACATACAAGATTTACTCACAAAAATTGCTTTGATCCCAAAGATCCCTTATAGACTTGTTGAACTTGTGGAATTGGAAACAACGAAGATTCCACAAACACCCAGACCGGGAAATGAACCCGGGACCTCTGAGCTGACACCATGAAAACCGGCGTATTCGTCACGCGTCCACGAACGTAACCAATAAATGTTATTGGAATAAATTTATTAAAATAAATTTATTACCCCCTCTATCGACCTTATACGAAAGTGATCCCGAGATAGCAGATTGTTTCATAAATATGAAATGACTTTTTAATTTGAGAATAATTAAAAGAGTAAAAAATTATGTATATCACTGTTAGTTGGTTATCATTATTTTTGAATAAAAAATATTTATTGTAAAAAGAATGGACTTGTATTTATCACATCAGTCCATACTTTTCTCAATAATTGTAAACCTATACAATCAATATTTATTAAACATAATTGGGAGTGTATAGTATGCGTGCCGCTATAACTCAGAATCAACGACCAAAGAAGTTATGTGGTGTAGTAGCCCTCTATTCCCTATCCACGAAGAAGGCTCCCGTTTTTACCTGAGTGAAAGGCTTCTAAAGATATAAATGTTTAAAAAGTTTCCCTCCTTAGTATTCCTAAATTAGTCCGGATCATTTGAAACATGTCGGAATATTGCACACGTTCAGGTGCAACGTGTGGAAAGCACCTGTTATTCTAGAATATTCCGTTCGTTTCTGATTAGAAATAAATTTCCATATATTTGTGTTTCTCTTAAAAGGGGTTGATGAAGGATTGAAATTCATATTCATATGGGTCCATCATTCATATAGGAAATATGTAACTTTTAAAACCACAAACTATGATATAAAAAGTAGTTTACCCATGCCAACGCAGAGCTGGAAGGTAGTTATAAATAAAAGTATATGGATGACCAACTGCCATTAATTTTAGTATATAAACAAATAAAAATCAGATAAAAGTTTATTATTTAAGTGTAAGGAAATTATATGAGTATATTATATATATACCGCTCATATGATACTTATCTAAGACGTTGGCTTGGGTACTTAAATAGCGATAGGCTTACCAACACAACTTTGGGCACTAAGATAGCGCAAATGTGCAAGGTAATTTTGTGTAATAACATCTCTATAGTTAGTATTTGTAAAAGTTAGTGTTTTTGTTACGTTCGTCTTGGTGAAATGTTTCAAATTATAATATTAATACAGGAGATTACCCCATAGCCTAGATGCTAGAGACCTTACCTTCGATGATAAGGGTTGCTATTCCCATCCCACGAGAGGCA
The DNA here is from genome assembly GCA_029286605.1 of Sericinus montela. Taxonomy (NCBI): domain Eukaryota; kingdom Metazoa; phylum Arthropoda; class Insecta; order Lepidoptera; family Papilionidae; genus Sericinus; species Sericinus montela. The sequence continues at coordinate 2,610,493 of JAGSMR010000074.1, read as the reverse complement.
AAATATTTTCGTAATGACTAGGAATGTTTGTAGTCTGGTTGTAAATTGTATATATAAATGTATATCTCTGTATATTATACCACCAGTAATGTTCCAAATAAGCTTCGAAAGGCGGGTCAATTTTCCTTTTGACCATAAGTAATAAATGTTTTAATTAAAATAATATTAAAGAAGATTAAGTTTTTCACCTTCCTCGAAAAAAGGCTACTCTTCAGCACCAAAACGTTTCGAGACCAAATCAGGGTCGTCCTGACAAAAGGCCAGGTCAAGATTACCCTAAATCGAAGAGAATGTATGATGGGAATAATGAAAGTGGACGAACCGAAACAAGTATGTAAGGATAGTAGCAAGTGAAAAGAAGTGGTCTCTGCCTACCGCTACCCCTACCCCTACTGTATTGGGAGTGCCGTGAAGATATTATTTATATCCAGTTATGTGCGAAAATAATTTTTAATATATTTAATGTAAAAAGTTTTCATTACTTTGCAATTTCGAAGTAAACGAAAGTTCTGACGGGGCCTCTTTTAGAAACTCCTTTTAATTTGATTTACTTTCAACTTTCACAGAAAAAGTTGTTGTGGTTTATACCACGTTTATACTTTTCTACTTACATGTCTCGTTAAACTTCTGTTCTTCACACAGTTTTCTTTTACGTATCTAAATTTAAGAATTAATATTTAATTGGTTATACTAAGTGTCAAAACAATAATAAATAATAAAGTATGATAAAAGGTTTGTAAAATTGTTCTGCCTTAAAAGCGTTTAAAAAAACATAAAAATGTTTCATCTTTATGCAATTGCCAATACTTGGGTAGACAGGAGTTTGGTCAGTGGAGTTCTTTCGAGCCATTTTGTACTTCTTTACTTCTCTAATTTTGGGAAAACGTCGCCGTCATAGTGTCCAACTCTATATAAATAAATAAATATGAAATAAATTATATATATATATATATATATATATATATATATATATATATATATATATATATATATATATATATATATATATATATATATATATATATATATATATATATATATATATATATATTGCTCCGATCCCAGTGTAAGATGCTAAAGCAAGTGCTAAACTAAACAACGAAGGCACCACAAACACTCATACCTAAGAAAATGTAGAAAAAGTGGTTTTTCTACAATGACCTGACACCTTGAAAACCAGTGTCTACGCCACTCGTCCACGGAGGTCGCCATAAAATACTTATAAATAACTTATATATTTATAATTATGTTGAAAGATATCAATGACGATGGTTTTACCGCTTCCTTCTCAATCAATAAATTCAATCCCGCTATCCTTTGCTTCGAATGCAGAATCACTATTAACTAAGCTAACGGGTGGTCATGAACTAAGGCTGATGATATATTTGCAGATCAGGAGTTCATGAGATTTCTGGGGCGATTGTTGATTCTAACATATTTATGTTAACCTATTTTGCATCTTAAGCGTAGGTGCTTTTGATTTATATTAACGGATTTCTCGTTAATGGGGTAGTCAGAGTTTTAGATAATTTTAAACTTTTGACTCACATCGTTGACTATATGGGGTTGCAAGAGGTCATAATTTCTAAGACAACATTGCAAACCATGTGATGTGTCGAAAATGTAGGGAAAGTTCTTCTTTTTTAGCGATCTAATTTTGAATATTCAACCTCATAATTAGGTAAGTTATTTTTCGAAAGGATCAATCGGCTATAGACTGGGTGGCCATGCCATTTCTTTAGATTATCTGTTAAAGGCATCTATCAACATAGTTCAGGGTAATGCAGATTATTATCCTGACACGCCCAAACAATTTTTAATCTAGGTGTCGATCTGTACTTATTTAACGACCTGTAAAAATCCACTGCAGGGCAAAGGTAGTTAAAGATATGTCATAACTGCCAAGCTTGGTAAGCAGATTGACTGTCTTCACATACCGCACCCGCTGGTGACCGTTACCAGACTACTTAATTTAGGTCCGTCACTTTACGAGATAAATTGTATCCAGTCATGTATCGGTATAGCCATTTACAAAGCTTTTTTTCTCCGTCGCCTCTTACAACACTCCTGAAAAGTTATGCGGTAGTATTATATTATGCCGATGCCTTACAAAAGATGATGGTTCGGCAAAGGTCGCGTGTTCGAATCCCGCCCGTGTCAGTCGAAATAAAAAAAATATCTTTAATTTAATAACAAAAGTTCACGATAACTTATATGCTTTAAAATCGTAATAAATTACATTATGTTGAATATTTCAAAAGGCGATACTGCTTCATTCATCGCAATGAACAAAATTACTGAGTTATGAGTTAGCAAACACTAATATTACTGAAATAAGATGTGGCCCGAGACTAACTCAGTGACAATGAATGAGTAAATTGCTCGAAGAGGGGAGGATCACGAGTACTCGGATACCTCGATGTGCATGAAGAAAATGAGTAAGTTGTAAGAAGCGAAACATGTATGTAAGGATCTTGACACTCGGCGATCTGTTCCCTCTTTCTACGTTAGGGATTGTGCGTGAAGACATGTGAGTAAACACTGAAAAACACACACAACTGAACTCAAAAACCTCCTGTTTTGAATTTTGTTGGTAATCTTTCAATTAAAGTGAAATATTTTGAAAAGTCACACGATATTTAGTCTACAGAGGGAACGGATCGGGGGCAACGTTGAGTTAAATTTCCGTCGACGGTCAAATCGCACGGATTTGTGGCTTCAACTTGGTAAACGCTCTTCCCATTTCGAATCTTTAGCGGTTAAGTAAGTCCGAAATGTTTCGTTTCGGGGGCGATGTAACATCGGAATAAAATAAATAGATCGAGACTGACCCTAATATCGAGGGTTCCAATAGATTATTGTTGGTATAAAATAATTTATATTACTGTAGTTAAATACTACAGTAATATAAATTATTTTATACCAACAATAATCTATTGGAATATAAACACATTAGAATTCGCTTTTACAAATTCCACATTTATTTCTATTAAAATACCAGACCGATTTCGCCTTTATGGCATTATCAAAGGTTTCTTAATACAATAACTGTAGTATTTTTAATACATAAATGGACTATAGTACATACATAGATAGGGACAACATCACATACATGGCTCTGATCCCAAATTAATGAGCCAAAGCTAAATGTGATCAGAAACATCCAGACTCGTGCACATGTAGAAAAAGTGTATTCTATGTTGACTCGACCGGTATCTCAGATCTGGCGACATCATGAAAACCATTGTGTACGCCACTCGTCCACGGAGGTCGTCGAGATTCTTAAAAAGAAATACTCTCCATAGCTTTAAGCAGCTCACGTGCAAAATATTTAAATGAATATAAACAGTCAACCCTACTGCATACATAAATCCCCTAATTTAATAAAGCCGCTGATATTCCTAATGCCGTAAATTTCAACTAAAGCCTCCCCACGGGTGCGATACGCCGACACCCCGTTGTAATAAATCCTCTATAGTGATCGTTAATATATCAGCAAAAAAAGCTAGAATATATTATGGTTAATGGATAATTTTTTGAAACGTCTTCAAATATAGATGATTGCGCGTGTATTTTTGTAGGTATCTCTGTTGTAATGTTAATTTTATTTATTTCTTATTTCTTATGTATATATTTCTTATGTATATTTAATTTATTTCTTATGTTTATATCTATTTACGGAAATATATAATTTTGTAAGTATATTGTGCCATTTTCTTGGACACTAAGAAGGCGATAAGCTCTAAAACCGGTTAAATTGTTACAAATATACATTGAAATTTCTTGTATCTACAGACCTCATAAATGTATGTAAAATATATTTAAATTTAATTTTACTAAAAAACATTTAAATTAACACCTGTCACGTTATCTCTAAAAATGTCTTCGGTGGAAGATGGGTCGATAGGACTTAATTGTCTAGACCTCTGTGTATCCCTTTTTTGGAAATGGCGTGAAGATATATTTTCTTATTTAACTGCCTCTGTGGACGAGTGGCGTACACACCAGTTGTTATGGTGTCGCCAGCTCTGAGGTCTCGAGTTCGATTCCCGATGGGGGCATTACAGAAGACACTTTTTTACATTTCTTCGGGTATCGGTATTTCAGTGTTATCGGTTTCTGTTTCCATAATACAAGTGCTTGAGCTACTAACTGTGATCAGAGCAACGTATGTGATATCTTTCCTATCTATGTATGTATCATAATTTCATGAAGAGCTTATATATACGTTTCAATAAATCAGTGCATGCTGTAAACATATTACACGCACTGCCGCACTGTGCCGACACGGCGCGGCCCAAACGGAAGCTGAAGTAATGTCACCGAACATTAATCAAATAGAAAGCGCGACGGAGCGGTGTGTCGTGCATGCGTGCATCAAAAATTACTTAATCTGAATATTCCGCTGTACACATACATGTGTCTTATATAGTGGGTAGCAGTATATAACTAGTTTTACTTATATTTACTTGTTTTAATAATAATAATAATAAATATCTTCACGCAATTCCCAATACTGGGGTAGACAGAGGTCTAGTCTAGACAATTAAGTCCCTTCGAGCCTCCTTCCACGCAAGGTATTTTCGGGACAACGTGACAGGTGGTGAGCCCGTCGCCGTCTTTATGTCCAAACCAACACATAATTCGTACTTAAGTTTTTGAAAAATCCATTGGTACGAGCCTACCATCTGGAGATCGAACTAGGGTCTCTTGACTCGAAATTTCAACCGCCCATCGTGCAAAAATATGCCACATAAAAATTTCTTCAAACAAGATACTAAAAATATACTAGTAATAATAAGATACTAATAATAATAAGTATCGTCACGGCATGCAGGCAGCCGATGTAGGCAGTGGTTGTCGCTAACGCGAAGGCCAAAGCAAATGACAATAACATAGATAAATAGGAACAACATCACATATATGGCTCTAATTCTAAAGAAAGTAGGTAAGGCAGTTATGTTATGGAATCTGAAACAACGAAGGTTACCACAAATACACAGGCCAGAGAAAATGAAAAAAAAATTGATCGAAGGTACAGAATACATTTAGTGTCAAGTGTTCTTTGTATAATTTCAAACAACATGCATATTGAACAAATTTGTATATTCTAAAATATTGTAGCTCAGACTTGATCATGGTAATCTCAGTATCTGTTCAAACTTATGTGGAAATAGATTAGTCACGCTTCAATAATTCTCTTGGGTCCAATTTAAGCTTTTCGTACGCTAAGCAGACAATGTACAATTAGAGAATATTGTAAATATTATTCCCAGAATTATAACCCTTATAAATATTTATAATATATATAACTACATAATACATATTGTCATATCTCTCTCGAATATCTGCAGATCGGAAAATTGTCTTGCACAGGCTACATTCTTAACCGGTGTACTCGTTTGTGATGCTATCCCTATATATGCTTATTTTTATGTATTTTTTTAAATAAATATAATATATTGTGATAAACATATACCTAAATACATCAGTAATAAATTACATTTATTTCCATTGAATAATAAAAATTTAATCTTCGACTAGAATAGGATTTCCAGCACATTAAACGTAATACGAGCGTCGTATTAAAATTTTCCGGAATGGTCCGTATTAAATCACGGTCCAGTCCATTTCACATATCAATTTATTCTTATTACTTCCACGACCTTGCGGGTAGTCCGACTATATTGATAAGTTCGATTAATATTTTGATTGGAAAGCAACTCGTCCAGTTTACTGTAGCAATGGTTTGCAGATAAAAAAAGTATGGAAGATAAATTTGTCAAGAATATTTCTTAAGTATGACCAAGTATAACTTTTTACGGAATTGCTTCATTTTAGCAATTAATTTTCTACAATTATATGACGACCTCAGTGGGCCAGTGGCGTACGCACCAGTTTTTAAGATGTCGACAGCTCTGAGGTCCCTGTTTCGATTCTCGGCCGGGTCAATGTAGAAAACACTTTTTCTACACTTCCTTGGGTCTGGGTGTTTGTGTTATCTTCGTTGTTTCTAATTTCATATTGCAAGTGCTGATGCTGTTTAATCTGGGATCAGAGAAATGTATATATTGTTGTTCTTGTCAATCTATCTATATGGTACTTCGAAGTTGGATCTGAATTAACTTTTATGTATAATTTTGCTCCTAAGTTTAGAAAAATAGGCTAGTATATAATAGCATACAAGACATTCTTATTTATCATCCTATTTTTCATCTTTAAATATTTGAATGATGATCGAGTACAAAGAATACTTTATTAAAGTACAAAAGTCACGATAGCCGAGAGGTTGGGTGGAAAAACCCCGGCATTGGGAATTGCTTGAAGATATTTATTACTATTATTTATTTATCGAGTACAAAAAGTGTCTTAAGCGGAACACGAACCCAAAACTCTCTTCTTCAATTCAGGATCACTATCAACTGGACTATCGAGTGCAAAATACAATTATAAATCTGAGCAATAATCATCTATTCACATAATATTATTATAAAGGATAATAAAAAAGTCACGATAGCCGAGTTGTTGGGTGGTCAGAATTTCGAGTCGAGAGACCCGAGTTCGATCCCCAGGTGGCAGTACCAATGAGTTTTTCAAAAACTTATGTACGAATTTCATCGTTGGCTTGGACATAAAGGCGGCGACGGGCTCACCACCTGTCACGTTGTCCCGAAAATATCTTCGGTGGAAGGTGGGTCAAAGGGACTTAATTGTCTAGACTTGACCTCTGTCTACCCCTGTATTGGGAATTGCGTGAAGATATTTATTTATTTATATTTTATATTTTATTTATAAAGGAGATCGCAAAACGTTGCAACAAAGCTACAAAAATCTATTGCACATTAAATATATGCGCGCGCAAATACCCTGGAAATGTGTCCCATATATGGAATGTCGGTGAAAGAATTTATTGAATGTAAGTGGAGTATTTCTCGCTGAAAATGTTTTTCTCCCTGCGCCTTGGAAAATACTTGTATCTGAAAGTTATTTCCTGAAACTATTCATACAATCCTGTTAATACGAGTTACTTCCGTAGCGTAGTGGTAATAAAAACGATATTTTATTCATCAAAAGTGAAAATATTGAACTCTGTTATAAAACCGAATAACAGGAGTAGTTACATACACTCATAACGGCCTTTTAAAGTTCACTGTAGGACTCTCATATATGTATATACTATGGGCTGAGACTTACGCTAAGTTTTAATACGTAAAATGAATTAAATTAATGAAACAAAAAACATCTTTTTCATGTTGCCAACAAATCCTTTCATAAAACCGCTAGATGCCAGGTTATGGTAACGACACTGTCAGTGTACTGCTAATCTATAGAAAGATATACAACACAATCACGCATTTTCGACCTATGTTTCAAAGAAAGAAAAAGAAGTGTATCAGGGACAATATAAATACTCGTGCGTGTAAACATTGATTTGAGTACAAATATTCATGCTCATCACAGAAATGTCTGTCACTCACGGGATTCAATCCCGAATCATTTAGCATCGAAAGCAGGGTCACTACTAACTACACTATTGGGTCGTTTATAACTATAAATATAATTTAAAAGATATGTAATAACTACCTAAATAATATTTTATGATAATTTTCAAATAATCCAATTAAAAGAAAAATTATTTAAAATGGACGTTATTGTACGATCATTTTAATTCTATTACGCTAATCGTTTCGTCGAGTTGAAAATTGAAAAGGTAAAACCATGTTAGCAGTTTTCACAAATGGAAAAAACGTATCCGCAGAATACTTCCATTAATAAAATTTTCTTTTCGAGAATGTAGAAAACTGTTTGTGTGATATTTAAAATGGGTACGATAATTTCTCGTAACGGTTCTGTATATTTACAATTTAATTGTTTTTGAAATTGTTACTGAATGAGAGATTTGTTGAATTAATACATCAATAAATAATAGTAAAAAAAAACCAAATAACATGCTTTTTATAGAAAACCGAACTAATAAATAGAAAATAAATTTTAATAAATATAAATTAATAATAGTGTGAAAAATTCAAATGTGTTCAAAATTGTAAATTCGTCTTTGTTTGGACCCGGTATTTTGCGATCACGTTCCATAGTTGTTGGTGCCATGTTTTTAAGTGCCGGGGGTGGGGTTTAATCCTAATTGTTAAAGCCTATAGCTTAAACAAATATTACCAGTTTCATTTAAACTAGAAGGTAGATTGTATTTTAGGCTGGGGAACAATTAGCTTGGCTGACAATAACGTATTTATAATATTGACATAATATGAGGTCAATTTTTTCGTCTTAAAATAATATTGCAATATATTTCTTTTTGTTCTTAGCATAAATTTCACTTGTCAAGTGTCGTAATTTGTTAATCTGTAAGAAATTGCTTACGTTTTCAATTACAGAGAAGAAAATCAAGATATTAACAATTAAAATAAAAAAGAAAACAAAAGTTGTGATTTGTCAATCAATTACCATTGCCAGTTGTTAAAGGTAGAACTAAGATTGATAATATATTACTATTTTTATCTTTACGCATTTCTAAATGCAGAGGTCGAGAAAATGTAGTTCTTTCTACGCGCTTTTCACTGGAGCTTCATACTTATATTAAATAGCTTTACTATCATAGATAAATGTCTATAAATACATTAATGTATCTTGTATCATGCAAGGTATTGGTCTCTCCTATAAGGGGGTTACGCCATTTTTTCACTAATGGCAAACGAATCCCATCGATCGTGAATTTGAGGAAAGGCATTACTTTTGAAATCTGATCAGTTAATCAGGTTAAGGATGTTTCCAATTAGTTTAAAACCAAAGAAATAGAAATAACTATCTATAAGATTTTTATTCCAAAAATACGTACAACCACAAAACTTACAGAGCAGGCGGGACAAACGTCTGCCCGGATCGCATATTTAAATGAATCTTCTTTTTTTCTTTTCTTGCAATTTCAGTTCCACTTCTGAACATAGGCCTTTACAAAAATTGCCACAAAGGATGATACTGTGTCAACTGAATAGATTAACTCACAACCAGCTCGACACATCATCTCATGCAGGGACATCCTACACTGCGTTTGCCTGTGAGTTTGTTACTCGAATACCCGACTTCCCTGTTTTTTTTTTTAAGTAAATAAAAGGGACGTAGCAATTTAAAATTTACTTCATTTATAATAAATATAAATATCTTCACGCAATTCCCAATACAGGGGTAGACAGAGGTCAAGTCCAGAAAATTAAGTCCCTTTGACCCACCTTCCACTGAAGATATTTTTGGGACAACGTGACAGGTGGTGAGCCCGTCGCCGCCTTTTATGTCCAAGCCAACGATAAAATTCGTACATAAGTTTTTGAAAAACTCATTGGTACTGCCACCTGGGGCTCGAACTCGGGTCTCACGACTCGAAATTCCGACCACCCAACAACTCGGCTATCGTGACTTCAATTACTTAATTTGATACTTAATTTAGTGATGAATAAAAAAAGCCAATAACAAAAAGCCTCGAATCCATTGTAATCTTTCACATTTAAAACTGTGTACTCGAAATTGTTGCCCTCTTCTTGTAAATTTGTCCATTCGTCAAACGACTTTGTCCAACGAATAAATTCGGCTTTAAAATTTGCGGCTAGCTTCATCTCTAGGGCAGAATGCGTAATTGAAGACAATTTATTCGTTGTCCCAATTTAAATAAAAATATCTGACCTATTTTCTAACTGATCGTTCCGTGCGCTCTCCGCGCACTGTTTCCCCGGGAACGAAACCTTTAAGAACTTTTCTATTATGTCTCAGAGTGGGTGTTTTTGGTACCTTCGTTGTTTCTTATTCCGTAACACGTTTAATTTAGCTACTTTTTTCGAGATCAGAGCAATAAATGTGATATTCTCCTTACTTAAAAACAATCTTTCAAAATTTTTAAGCAACACTAAGATCTTACGCAAGCTCCTCTCAAATCTTTGTTTAGCAATAGGTTATGAATTTGTTATGAATATGAAAATGAATAGGTTATGAAATAAAGGCGGCGACGGGCTCACCACCTGCCACGTTGTACCGAAAATATTTTCGATGGAAGGTGGGTTGAAGGGTTAATTAATAGTTTAGACATAATTGTTTAGACTAGACCTCTGTCTACCCCTGTATTGGGAATTTTTTATTATTATTTATTTATTTAAACAAAAAAAAATAAGACAATTACGTGCGTTTTTATTTTACTACATTTTTATGAGAAGGAAAATAATAATTGCAGCATATTCTCATACATATACATCCAGTATATGTGATGGTTTTGTCAAGCTACCCCGACAGGTATAGTACTTGGTCATATTTTCTATTTGTTCTAAATCCTGTACACGACGTTAAGAAAGGATGTATTTATAACTTTGACGATCTCCATGGACGCGTGACACCTTGAAAACCGGTGTGTATCGGTTTTCAACGTGTCACCGGCTCAAAGGTTCAAGGATTCAATTCCTGGATGGATCATCATCATTGTAACAGCCTATAAAAGTTCACTGCAGGAACCTTCCCGTACAGGAAGGCTGCCTCAAGGCGCCAAGCTTGGCATGCGGATTCATGAGCACTATACCAGACACCTCGCACCTTAGTAGCGTCTAAGTTGCGAGGTGTCTGCTATCATCCCATCACCGGTATGATAAATTATGAAAAAAGGTTCTCGAGTGGCAACCTCGTGTAGGCAAACGCAGTGTAGGACGACCCTTCATAAGATGGGGTGACGGCCTGCAAAATGTTGCGGAGAGTCGATGGATGCTGTTGGCTGAGGAGCGTTCTTTATGCCAAATTCTAGTAGATGCTTGTTTTCAGCAGTGGACTCTTGATAGGATGTAAAGAGAAAAAAAAAGACACAGGTGACATCGGTTCGATTCCAGGCGGGCACCAATTGTAAATGATCTGAATTATGGTCTGGTATCATTTGGGTTGGTTATCCCGTCACATATAGTAGCCCGGTAGCCTATGGCATTTAGAGGCACTTCTCTTAGTCGCCTCTTACGACACCCAGGGGAAGAAATTTGCTGGTATATTCTCATGCCATGAAAAAACGGCACTTCTAAAAGCAATGTATTAATAAATACATTTGTACATTGGTGGTACAACATCACTTACATTGCTTTATTCCATAAGTAAGTAGTTTAATCATTTCTATTATGAAATCGGAATGAACGAAGGTACTACATACACCCAGACGCAAGAATATGTAGAAAAATTGGTTTATAAATTGACCCCTTCGGGAATCGAATCGGGGACCTCAGAGCAGGCGACACCATGAAAACTGGTGTGTACGCCACTCGTCTACCTAGATCATTGTATATTTTTGCATAGTAATGAAACATTAAAATCTATTCAATTATATGGCGCGTATATTGCGCTCCTAAATTTAACTACCTCGGAACTCCTTGAAATACACGGTTTCTTTCCGGTTCTATTACACGGATTGCGATATAACGAGAATATTATGCAGTCTCGCCATTGAGCCGTGGCGTGTCTTTGTTCTGTGTGTGTTTATTATTTCCTTAAACTAAATTTGTAATGGAATGTGATTTTATAATCGAAAACGAAAACGTTTTAAGAAAAAATTACCACCTTCAAAAACAACGCAAAATAACATTCTTGGGTAAACTTGTTTTTTATTAATTTGAACGTTGAAAAAAGTGCATATTATTCTTAAAAGCACTTTACTACTACACTCAGTTAGGATATTATAATATACTAGCTGCCCGTCGTGGCTTTGCCCGCTGTTTAACTCTAATTATTTAACTTTAATAGTTTAACTTTAATCGGAACCATAATTATTCTTCTAAAATAAAAGTAGCCTAAGCTACTCCTTATAACATCAGCTATCTTCCAGTGAAATTCCCATTAAAATCGGTCCAGTCGCTTCAGGGATTAGAGGGAACGAATAGACAGACAGACAAAAATAAAATAAAAATATTTTGGTATACATGTATTCTTATACATGCGTAACATAAAATATTACGGTGAATCGATGGATGCAGATGGCTGAAGACGAAATAAAAAAGGTGGATTGGAAGACCTGATTGTCTAGACATTTGCTTATAACAGTATTGAATATATGTGGAATTAAAAAATGTATAGCTTAGATAAAGAGCAGTAATTTATAAGTGTAAAGCTATCACTGAATAAATTTGTAATTTCTCCGCTCCCGAGCTGCGAGATCTTTATTAAACGACCATTGCAAATTTATTGCGACACCTGGAAATCAATTACAGACAAATGTAAGTAACATTGTGTGTTCTAGCGAGGAAGTTTTACTTCCTATATATAAAACAGTAATAGCGTATAAATTTGGAAGTATTGTGTTAGTTCTAAGGCGTCGTAGAGGCTTAGTTTTTGTTAATTATATAATTTTATGCGTAAATAGCCCAATGCGGCCAGTGAAACTTGACATGGCAGGTTTGAGCCTAATATTTGCTCAATTTTTACTTCACGCACACTCCACGACGAGGTTTCTAAGAGATAAAAGTTCGTTAACTCAACGTCATTAACTCTCAGTTAGGCCACGATAGGTAGGGTGATCAGAATTTGGAACCAGAGTCCCGAGTTGGATCCCCAAGGCTCTTAACAATGGGTTTTTCAAAAAACTTATGTACAATTTATATAGTTGGCACGGACATCACGACGGCGTCGAGCTAACCTTCATTCACGTTGTCCCAAAAATGTCTTCTGTGGAAGGTGGGTACAAAGGACTTAGTTGTCTAGATCTCTGTCAACCTCTGTATTGGAAATGGCACGAAGATACTCCGGTTGGACGTCACCTGAATGCCTACTGAATTTTATAGTATTCATAACTGTATCGTTTCTAATTGAAACCTCTTTGTCTGCTATTGTTATTACTTTAATGAGCATATGTCCAGGTTTAAAAGAGATATTCTGAGAGACGTATAAAGTAACTAAAAAGCCACGCAGAGTGTTCATTTATTTCTTAGGTACTGTAGAGATCCTATAGGGCCGCGGTAGCCTTGTAGTTAAGAGCTTAATATACCATGTTCTTTATGCTTAAGGGAAACAACGTGTGAAACTTTTCGTATAAGAAACAATTATAAAAACTATAAAAAGAGACTTCACACGTCCCCGAAATATACTTTACATAAACGACGTTTGAATTCTGCCAACATTCACTGGAGCAGCGTGGCGGACATATCTGCTCCAAGCTTTTGCGTTTTTTAAATACACTTAAATAATAAATACGTACATACATTAGGACAACATAACATACAATGCAGCACGCGTGTTTTGGAATCGGAAACAACATCTCGGGTCAACGTCGGGGAAACGTATATAAAAATACAATATAGAAAAAGTTTCCTGGATCGAACCGTCCAGGAATCGATCACGGGACCTCCGAGCTGGTGACGTCAGCGCTGGCGACATCATGAAAACCGGTTTGTACGTCACTCGTCCAAGGAGGCCTTCAAAATCTGTCGCAAATATTTGATAGAAAGCTGCTGTCAAGCAGTGGGCAATCACAGGTTATACTTCATTTTACTTTACTAAAGTAAAGTAAAATTAAAAAAAAAATTAAGGGCAGTAAGCCCCATTGTTTTAAACCTACTAATAAGTGGCTACGTTAAAATATTATGATTCAAATAAAATAAAATAAAAATACTCTTAACAAAGCCTTAATATATTCAAATCAAATTAAATTATTCACTCGTCGATATAAGTAACACAGATTGCACTCATCGCTCGTCATTTTTGTATATTTTATTAGCAAAGGACATACAAAATTGTACATTATTTTTTTTTTCAAATAGCTTGGGAGCGTTCAACTCATTTCCAGGGGTTATTATCGTTAATATTTACATTTATATTGGGGGACGGGACTCTTGTAACGTAGTTTAGTTATCATGGACCATTCGTCACAGTAATACCGGCAGAGGAAACATCGAATATAACTATAACTGAAGTCACAGAGAGAGAGAGAAAATATTTAAATTGTGGCCACTTGATATTAATATCGAATTTTTATATCAAATGTAGATAAATGCTTATTAAATAAAGTTACCATTTTCTGTAAGAAATTCGTAATACTTCATTTTTTCATTAGTATTTTGTTAGTAATTCATTTTTTCATTCCTGTAATAATATTATCTTTTATGCATATTTCTTGTACACACAAGATATTTCACATCTGCCAGGCGTCCCATGACGGCTCACATTTTTTTTCTTTGATAAATGATTTAAACCTGTTAATACGCAAGTTTTGCATAATTTGCTTTTTATTAATCTCCTAAACATGACACTAAAGAAGTAGGATGGGATGTATATATATAATATGTATATAATAAATCCTTTACTTCTGAGGAAGATGTCCGTAGGTTTTTGTGAATGCTGAACATGGATCTCCCCCAAAACTTTCCATAGTGAACGGTCCTTAGCCACCTGCATCCATCGACTTGCCGCAACATTTTGCCGCCATTGCTTATTGTTTCTTACTCAATCAATCCTAAACGGCTGAACAGATCAGGTTGAAATTTTCCACAGAGATGAGTTATAGTTTGATTATATTATATAAGGTATTTTACCTTCGCTGAAAGGTTGGTCGAAACGACTTAATTGTCTAGACCTCTGTCAATCCCTGTATTGGGAATAGCGTTAAGATATTTATATTCAAATTAATGGGTTTGTGTGGGAGAGATCTGGTTCCGCTGGTTCTGCTGCGGTGGTCTTTGTTACGAGTTCTATCACGAGTAGATATGATATGAAACTATATATTTCAATACGTAACTAAATACATTTTTTATAGAAGAGGGAGGCAAACGAGCAGGTGGCACACGTGATGGTAAGTGATTACCGCCGCCCATTAACTTCTGCAATACCGGAGGAATAGCGGATGCGTTGCCGGCATTTGAGAAAGGTATAGGCTCTTTTCTTGAAGGTATCGGTCCGGAAAAACCACTGACGGCAGCTCATTCCACAAAGTGCAAGTGCGTGGCAGAAAATTCCGCGAAAAACGCACTGTGGTGGAATGCCAAGCATCAAAGTAGTGATTGCTGACTGAAATTCCCTTGGAAAGCCTTGGCGAGGGACCAGAACGCACGATTTGTGGGCTTCCAAAACATCTTGGTTTCGGTCACCCAGATAACGTGGTTAGTATTCAGGTCTCTGATGACATTTGTGAGGCCCTCACCAACAGAAATGCTTGGAACTCGGAGCTTGTGTATAGAAAAAGGAAAGTCACTCCAGCGTTTCCAGAAATCTGGATCTGATCCTTGAATTCCTTTTTTTTTGTTTGAAAATATAGTAGTTGTTGAGTCCTACTCTAACCGTCACGATATTATGATGAAATCCTTAACAAAGCATGAGAATTATAGCATTTTGAGTATTTCACATCAGTTTTGTTGTAATTTAGTAAGGGACATCGTAAAAGGATTTTTAATTACTGAAGATTGGCTTCAAGCACATTAAAAAGTAGTGCTTATTACTTGAATATTACATTTAAGTTTATTAAGTAATTTTTAGCCAAGTAATTTTTTTCTTTGCTTCTTTTTGAGTTCCTTTTGAAGGTGTCTCAATTGAAAAAAAAAAAAAACTAATCTTTGTTTTACCATGTTTTTCTTAATGCTGGGATATATCTTTCCGCTATACGATTTTCCTACATTATAGCTTGATATAGAATCGAGGAGAGTCTCCCTTAACTGTCACGCTGGGCAAGCGGATTGGCGATCGCAGTACCACACACTTCACACCTTGGACACTACTCCCCGTCACCGGTCTGTATTATTTTGGTCTGGAGCTGGTTATCAATCTGTCAATAGCTAACTGCATTTCCAAGGCTTTTCCCTTAGCCGCCTCTTACTACTACTACACCAACGGGAAGATAGGGAGGTTTTATTCTTATACCGATACCATACAGACGGACCATTCAATAAATAAATACATACAAAGAAAGGGATAGCATCGAATACATTGCTCTAATTCCGAAGTAGCCAACCCATTTGTGCTATGGAATCAGAAACAACGAAGGCACCACAAACACTCAGACTCGAGCAAATATAGAAAAAAATGGTTTTTCTATATTGACCCGTCCGGGAATCGAACGAACTTTAGAGCTTGCGATACAATGAATACCGGTGTATAAGCCATTCGTCCATGGCGGTCGTTAAACCATTATATTTATTTCTCGATTCAAAGTCTAATATAACCTTGAAGAATTAAAAATATATTCAAGAGAAAAATATTTTTATACTATGAATATTTTAAGTCAGCTTCAATAGAAAGGGCAAAAATATGTTAACCTTTTCCTGAATTCGTTAGATATTTACGCGACATTTTTTCCAGCTTTTGTATTGTTTTGTCGGTAAGTTATTCGCAGGTTCCTCTGGGATTGTATTAAAGCAACATCATTTTCTTTCTTATTTGTTTTACGAAATTATTTTTAGACAGAGAGTTTCGAGGGCGTGTATTGAAATCGATAAATATTTCAGACCAAGTCAACGACCTCGCTTACTTTACAATCATATATTTTATATTTATCACAAGGAGGTCACACTCCAACTAAGCTGCAATTTGATTCACGACAATAGTCGAACGGCGAATGTAATTTTTCGTTTCATCTAGTTTCAAATAACTATTGTAGATAATTATGAGAGCTTCATAATAGATCTTCAATTTACTATTAAATGTTTCGCTAACGTATAAGATCCGCTTATCCACAGTAGAAGTCTTTTGATATTTGAATAGAGTTTTGCATTATTTTTTAAATCTTCACGCAATAACTCAATTATGGGGTAGGCAGAGGTCTAGATGACAAAGTCCTTTCGCACCAAACTTATAATGGATATCGGCATTTGAAAATCGGCACATGCACATGATTCGAGTTAGTTACCTTAGTTTCGAAGGTTATGTCATTACCAATTAGACTTTTTTGGATGCTAACTTTAAGGAATAACGTTTAAAATTGTTAAAAACCTACTTGTAACTTGTATTTCCTAATTCTTCCCCGTTAGAGGAACCATACTGCGTTAGACTTTTTGTGTGGTGTGTTCAAGGAATTAAGGCGGCGACGGGCTCGTCACTTGCCTCTTTGTAAATAAAAACTTCACTGAAAATCTTTTTTAACAAAATTACGTCTAAACCTCTATCTACCCTTAGTCTTGGGAAACACGAAAAGATTATGCTACACAACAAAGAAAACCCCCGCATAACATTTAAATTCTTCGTTCTCATTTATATTGAAGTAGTAAACGAAATAATTGAACGTGTGGAGTTATAAATTGCGAAACGCAAACTCAACAACAAAGCCAAGTGTTTGCAGTGCTTTGAATATTAAACAAGGAGGCGGCTTGCGCGCTAGTTCCGTGTTAACTTTCTGCCCTGAAATTGCTGAGTCTTCATTCTTCATTGTGTTCGCAATGTGAGTTAGAGCTACTGTTTCAAAGTAGGATACATCCCCTAGTCTGATTTTTATTGTGCTAATTTAAGGTTGTACATTTTTAAGAGCAGAGACCATTCTACTACAGTATACAATTTTGATGTTATTATTAGGCATGTGTCCAGCAGTGGACTCTTGATAGGCTGTAAATGAGAACAAAAAGATTCAATTACCTGTGTTCAAATTTTGTTCGTTAATCATCACAAAAAATTTTTGCACAGATTTTGCCTTTACGTCTTGATCAGTAAAACACTTCTTAATTTCTGAAACCTGCTAGCAGTTCAGCAACTGTTGTGTTCTGGTTAGAAGAGTATTGAGAGCCGGTGCAGTGTCATGCTATAAGGTATACCATCTGAATCTTCAGGTGTGAATGCATCCAAATGTTCCGATCCCAATATAAGAACCTAAAGCACTTGAGGTATGGGAACCGGAAACAACGCAGGCACCACAAACACCCAGACCCGAGAAAATGTAGAAAAAGTGGTTTTTCTACATTGCCCCGTCCCGGCAACGAATCCGGGACCTCGAGATGGCAGCACCTTGAAAATCGGTGTTACCGTCACTCGTCCATAGAGGTCGTGAGTGAAGCAAAAATATAAGTTTGCTTCTTTGTTTCAGTGTGTGGCTAGTGCCAAGCAGCGAACCGAATAAAATACCGGTAGAAATGGAAATATCTAATCCTGTGTTTAGTCGGATGAACACTTAACGGAAGGCTCTTACTGGGGTCTTTTGTACTTCTTTAATTTATATCTTCTTCCCTTCTCAAAGGCATAAAACAAACCTACACACCTATCTTTTGTTGTAGCTGTCGGTAGTCCCTTTTTGACACTAAGTATCGATGGCTACTCTTCACACATCTGTTATAAAAAATACCCCCTTCCTTTGACTCCTGACTTTATAATAGTATGTAAAGATGGCTGGAAAATAATGGAATCATTTATGAGATAGAAATCTAAACTAGTGGAACACTAAAGGTAAATATTCGAACTAGCCGCCAGGAACAAACATTTGTATAAGAAATATAAATATTTTAACTCGAGTCATGAACTTTATATATTTATCGGGGTAAGTCCATTAAAACGGTATAGCAGAAGTCGGGGATTCGACTCTCGCCTCTTTCAGTGTTTTTTATTTCACATTTTTATTGACAGTGACATATCAGACATACATAGCTCCAATACCAAACTAAGTAGCAAGAGAACTTCAGTTACAGAATCAGGAATAACGAAATCATCACCAACACCCAGACCCGAGACGTTACAGAAAAATGGTTTTTCATGTTAGTATGTCTTTGAATCAAACCCTAGACCTTAGAGCCGGCGGCAAGAAAACTGGACTATACGCCACTCAACCAGGGAGGTCTGTATTACGCTACTTCAATATGTGGCTTGTTAACGATTATCTGAGAGAATTGGGAAAATGACCGATATATAACAAAATATAACCGAGTTTGTTACTTCTAACTATAAGATTAAACATGTGAACAGCTCGCAATGTTAGTGCTATAACTATGTCTTATAACTTAACGGTGAAGCTGTCCCGCTTTAACGCAGCTTATGTTATGTCTCTACTCTAACAGAATAGAAAATTACTGCTCGAATACTTCACCGTCGCTACGTTTATGTTTAATAATTATTACACGGTAAAACTTCGAAGCGATTTCGAATTCCGTTTATTTTGTTTGTTTTTTAAAATATCTTTTCGCGATTCCCAATACAGGGGCATACAGAGGTCTAGACAATTAAGTGGTTTCAACCACTTTCCTCCGAAGATATTTTTGAAACACCGTGACAAGTGGTGAGCCCGTGGCCGTCTTAATGTCCAAGCCAACGATATCATTCGTACATAAGTGTTTGAAAAACCCATTGGTACGAGCCTGCCACCTGGGGATAGAAGTCGGGTCCCTTGACTCGCATTCCCACCACCCAACCAACCAACCACCCAACTCGGCTTACGTGACGTTTTTTTTTTGTTTGAAAATTCGTTTTTAGTACTCTTATTTTGCGATGAAATTAGGTTCTTTGTGCCTATAAATCATCATATGATGCTGAGCGGATGAAAGGAGCACGCACCGCTTAACTGTTAGGAGTTAGGCAATAATATACGATTGTTATAATTGCTGAAAGATACTGTCCGGTAAATAGGCAAGAGACGAATTCGGATCGGAATTGAATCCTACCGACTGATTAGAAAATTTACGCATATCGTTTAAAAGAAAAAACATCAATAATTTTCGAAATCGGTTTACATACGGACGGAGACGGAGTTATGAGGTACTTTAAAAAAATGCAACCGAATTGAGAAACTTATTTTTAAAGCTGGTTGAAAAGTTTTTAAACGCGATAAAGTGGCGTCTGAGTTATGGTAATATTACATTTGTTTACTTACAGATTTAGTTTCCACAAGATAGCATTAACACTTCAATTTCTAACTCGATTTCACAGTCAGTGACCAAAACAGGTCATCAGTGTGAAAGAATCGCGTGCCTGCTTTTACCTCCATTTGAATTGGAAGAGCACGGTATATTAATATGTATATTTATTAATATGTATTTCAGTTAGTATATAACATTTTCTATTTATATAAATTATTAATGTATTGACTATTATGGTTTTGTATGTAAATGTAATTATATGCGAAAAATTATACATTTACTTTATATTTTTCAATATTGTTCACATTGTTTGTATAGAGAATGCTTCAAGGCATTAAGTCCGCTCATTGAAACCCTTATTGTATTAGGTGTATAATAAATTATAAATAAATAAATACATAAATGAATAAATAGGTATATTTTACCAGTGAGTCGAAAGAACTTAATTGTCTAGACCTTATCTAGAACATAATAGATAACGTAATCAATCTATGTAATAGAAGTTTACTGTGTTAATGATCACTATAGGAAACAAACACACAAATCGCTCCCAATAGGAAAATGTGCCAAATTGCCAGCTTTTTTTATGGAAATGGGAGGCAAACGAGCCTAGATTACCACCGCCTATGAAGACCCACAATACCAGAGGCATAGCATATGCGTTGCCTCACTTAGAGTACCCCGAATCGGGGGAGGGGGTGTGTGGGCCACCGGTTACCTGCACTCACCAGACGAAACGCAGAAGTTTGTTAGACTTCTACTTCACGCCGGTATTCTGTGAGGTCGTGGTACTTCCCCGGTCGAGCCGGCCCATTCATGCAACAACAAAAGCTGATGCGTGGCCCTACTACTTTTAAACTCGCTTGGCAAATGGGCCGGCAACTACGGTACCAGACACCTCACACTTAAGGTGCAACTTCCCGATACTGCTCCGCCTAACTTCGTTCTAGTGTTTTATAGAAGGTTTACTTAGTCTTTAGTATATTATTATTAGTATACAGTACTTCCATGACCTCATGATTTTCATGGAGTCGCCAGCTTTGAAATTTCGTGTTGAAAACCCTGACGGATCAATCTAGAAATCGACTTTCTCTGCATAAAAATTGCATATAAAAATGTCTTATCTCCAACCATAACTTAGATTACAAAATTAGATTCAAATTGAAGTCCCGAAAAATAGAACTGGTTATAGTAAAAAGAGTATAAAGTCTGAGGGATGGAAAGTTTTCAATCATTTGCCTAATGAAATAAAAGACTGTCTTCTTAACGAATGATATTTTTTTCGAAACGGAAACTCATGCACGTTGAATTGTCAATAAGACGGCGATGAGCTCAACAATCAAGTGCTCAAAATATGATTGCAGTATTGGGTAATATGTGAAATAAAAAAAGACACATTTGAAAAAAAGTTTTAGTCTTATGTAATGTATGTAGTTTTAATCTTATGTTTTTTTTTTTTTATTATTATTTATCTTCACGCACAATCCCTGACGGGGTAGCCAGAGAGAACAGATCGCCAAGTGTCACGATCCCAACATACTTCTTTCGCTTCTTTCAGATTCATCATCTTCTTCATACATGCACGTCTAGGTATCCGAGTACTCTTGACCCTCCTCTCTTCGAGCAATTTGCTCACATGGTCCTCGAAAGTTAATCTCGGTCTACCTCGACACCTTTTAATATTAACTTTCGCGCTATATATTTTCTTCACCATTCGGTCTTCACTCATTCGCTCAACGTGCCCAAACCATCGAAGCACGCCCTTATCCATTTTTGAGACAAGGTCATCTTTCAAACCTGCCATATTGCGAATCTCTTCGTTTCGCTTTCGGTCGGCCATGGTAAGGCCGCACATTTTACGAAGAGATCGCATCTCCACTGCTTTCAACCTGCTTTTATGCTTCTTCTGGCATACCCAGGTTTCGCTGCCATATAACAAAGTCGGTACCAACACTGCGTTATGTATTGCAAGGCGTGCACTTTTCACAACGCCTTGCCTTTTGATTAACGCAGTCAGGGCACCATTGACTTTGTTCCCGGCAGCGACACGCCTGTCCACATCTAAATCACATCTTCCATCCCGGCTAAACGCACTCCCCAAGTATACAATTTCATTCACCTGTTCTAGACATTCCTGATTTACCCAAATTTCGCAATTCGTTCTTTCTTCGTCCCTTTCAAATACCAGAACCTTAGTTTTATTAGCATTCAAACGGAGACCATTAATTTCACATTCTTCTTTCATACACGTGACTAATGCCTGCAGTTCTGCCTCTGATGGTGCTATAAGCACTGCATCATCAGCATAAAGCAGACAATTTACTTTTATGTCACCCAATTTCACACCCAAACAGCAATCTTTCAGCTTCTGTAAACAGCTGTCGAGATACAGTATGAATAGCTAGGAAGACATGACACAACCCTGTTTTACGCCCGTTTGGACGCTAAACATGGGTGACAGTTCATGCCCTACCCGCACACAGGCTTTACAGTCACAGTAAAGTGACTGCACAGCCCTTAGCAATCGACCATCCACACCATACCCCGGCAACAGTTCCCACATTTTCTTCCTTACAACCTTATCAAATGCTTTCTCAAGATCCACAAAAGCACAGAACATCTTCTGGTTAGCAGCCAGAAGCTTCTCCGTGATCATGCGGAGAGAAAACATTTGATCCGTGCATCCTCTTCCAGGTCTAAATCCGCATTGTGCCTCCCATAGAAATCTTTCCGATTTCTCTTGCATCCTACGTGTCAAAACCTTCGAGTAAACTTTACTTGCTAAACTGGTCAAGCTGATCGCCCGATAGCACCCGCAGTCATAATGTGAACCTTTACCTTTATATAAAGGCACAATGACCGCGGATCGCCAATCATCCGGAACAGCCCCCGTTCGCCAGCACAAATTGCACAGCAGATGAAAGCTGTCCCAGACGCGTGGCCCGCCATACTTGACCATTTCAGCAGTAACTCTGTCTAGTCCCGCAGCCTTACCACATTTCAAACTTCTAATCGCACATTCAATCTCTTTCATACTGATGACCTCAATGTCATCGAGGTCTGAGTCTGGCGTACCAGTTACGGCGTCACCCCCAGATCCCTCACTAAGATCATCACACGCATACATCTCTCTATAAAATTCGCTCCATCGCTGCATGACGTCCGATTTTTCTGAGAGGACGTCATTGGTTCCCGAAAGCACTTTATTCATTCTTAAGGCTGTCGCACCACTCCGGGTCCTTCCAACCTCTTTCCAGAAGAGTTTGGAGTTCTCCTTGAAGTTGTGCGACAACCTTTCGTCCGCTTCCATTCTACTCCTTTCACGCACTTCCTCAATCAATGCTTTCGTGTGAACTTTCTGGAGCTTATATCTTTCTTTCCAATTCTCTCTCATATCCTTATCATTACTAGAGGCCAAGTAGTCTAACCATGCTTTCTTCTTCTTATTTACAGCTTCTTTCACTTCGTCATTCCACCATGCATCATCCTTTTTACTTCTACCTCTTTTCACAGTTCCACACACGTCTTCCGCTGCACTAACCATTCCATCTCTAAGGCTCTGCCATATTTCTTCCACACATTCTTTCCTAACACCAATGCTGTCCAGCTTTTCGGCTACCCTTGCTTGATATTTATTCCTAGTGTCCGCTTCCTGAAGCTTCCAGCTTCGGATGCTACCGACCGACTGTGGTTCTGGTATCGCCGTCCGGTGGCGCCAACCCGCGAACAGACCCCTAAATCTAGTAATCACTAGGTAGTGATCCGTTCCCAGGTCAGCACCTCGGAACACCCGCGTATCCATCACCTGTTTTCGCAGTCGGTCATCCACCAGGAATAAATCGATCATACTTCTCTCATTCTCTCTTGTTCTAGTATACATATGGATTTTCTTGTGACTAAACATAGTGTTTGTCACAAGAAGACCCTTTTCCTTGCATACAGCCAGTATAAGCTTGCCAGCATCGTTAACCCTTTTATCGCCAAACATTCCAAGCACCGACTCGTACCCTGGCCGAGCAGTACCAACCCATCCATTCAAATCACCATATACAACAATTCTTTCGTTTCCTCTAACCAAGTCTAGAACTTCTCTTACATTCTCCCAAAACTCCTCCAGCTCAGCTCTGGACGACGAAGCCACCGGCGCATAAACAGCCAAAAGGAATAACTTCGTCAGTCCTAATTTAAAGCGAACGCAGAGAAGTCTCGAGTTCACAACCTTATATTCAGTCATAACATCGACCAACCGAGACGACAGCAGCACCCCCAATAATCTTATGTAATTTGTAATTAGCTGAAAACCGAGGTATTGTTTTAAGGTATACAGAAAAACGTCTTTTAGGAACGGGTCAAACGAAGTTACTTAATTTATTAATCAAAATTTTAAAAATATTGTTCACGTGTGCATGATAATAGATTATGAAAGACTTAAATTTCAAAATAAATAAATATACATCTTCATGGAATTCCTAATGCAGGGGTGGATAGAGGTCTAGTCTAGACTATTAAGTCCCTTTGGCCCACCTTCCACCGAAGATATTTTCGGGACAACGGGACAGGAGGTGGATTAGCTTGTTTCATATGAAATGTTTTACTCCACAATCAATATTAAACTCAAAGCGAACTGGAACATTTTGCTGCGTTTTAAAGTTGGCTCCATTCTGACTGGACATTTAATTCGTATTTGTATGCAAGGCTTATAATGAAAACTGCTTTTAATGCATGCAATTCTCTAATGCTGTTTCAACTTGATTAGTCCTGAATGGTTTTTTGATGACTTTATGAAGTAAATTTTTTATCCAATAAAGATAAAATAATTAATCTTTACTCCATTTCTAATACTGGGGTATATATAGACCTAGACAACTAAGTCCTTTCAACTCACGTTCCATAGAAGACATTTTTTGTGATAACGTGACCGGTGGTGAGCCTGTCGCCGTCTTTGTGTCCAAGCCATCGATATAAATATGAAACGAACGAAACGCATATAACTGAAATATGCGTGATTACATTAATGTCATGCCTCTTTTATCCTTTTAATTTTTAATTGCTTTGTGCCAATCAGCAAAAGTTCTTTGTAACAGAATTGCACAGTAAACTCCTATTATACATCTAAATGAACCGATTTGAAATAACTTTAGCAAAATTATGATTAAACATTTTTCTCTTTGACGTACACGTCTAAATTTACAAATTAAAATAAAATTAATCATGTTATTTAATATTGCCTGGAGAATCGATCAATAGACTTTGTATTATTCATGAACATAATAACTAGAAACATGGTCATATCTTTTTTTTTAAAGATTACTAGAAAATGCCGAATAACATTACTAGTATTCCTGTTAACCACTCCAATTAACCTGCAATGCTTGTGTCTGGAGTTGGTTTATGTCAATAGTCGAATGGCGCGGCTCGAACCTGCGACGTCGTGTATCGCAGTCCGCACCCTAAACTTTTAGGCTATTGCCACTCTAAAGTTAACTCCGAGAATCTCTTTATTATGAATTTCTCGTTTCTCATAAAGAAGTCTCCTAACTTCGTAAATAAAACAGACTGAACATTTGCCATGAAAAAGAATGATACAATTTATTTTATTTGTCAGTTCATTAATTCATTGCTGGTTAATGACTTATTAATTTGAAAGGACTCTGATAACAGACTTAGCAATCTACAATATGTAGTTACTCTATGGCTATGATTTCTTGTTAATAATGAGGAATCACTATCATAGAGTATGTTTTTCACGATAGCCGAGTAGTTGGGCGAGAGACCCAAGTTCGATACTCAGGTGGAAAGTTCGTACCAATGGGTTTTTTCAAAAACCTATATACGTTTCATATCGTTGGCTTAGATATAAAGACGGCGATGGGCTCATCACCTGTCACGTTGTCCAAAAATATCTTCGGTGGAAGGTGGGTCGAAGGTACTTAATTGTCGAGACTAAACCTCTGTCTGCCCCTGTATTGGGAATGGCGTGAAGATATTTATTTTATTTACTTATTTATATGTTATATTTTGTCTTCACGCATTTGCTCATACACTGGTAGAATAGGTTTAGACTGTTGAGTCTTTTCGACCCATACTTCCGAAAGCTTATTTTAAAACAACGTAACAGGTCGTTAGCTTGTCGCCATTTCTATGTTCAATCCAAGCATATAAACAGTACTATGATTTTGAAACCACTCATTGGTACAAAGCTTACCTCCTTGTGTCGAACTCGGGTCTCCCAAACACTCGGTTATCGTGACTGGAACGTGGAATATTTATCAATATTATACAGATTAGACTTAGAAACATTTCTTCAGACGACTGCTTTACCGCTGAATTTGAAGTTATTTAACAAGAACCTCAACTCCTTCTTTCAAAATAATCTACATTACGAAATACCATTAAAAACTTTTTAGCAAATTCAAGCTCTTACTAGCATAAAATTAAAGGCTTTCTTAACTGTTTCTTAATTTCATTTTCTTTATTTTCTATTTTCAAAGTTGTCTTGCATTAAAGATTTCTTTTTATACATTTGCCTTAATTTTTCTTTTTTTAATTCATGATTATGAGGTTATTGACAGTTAAACTTTTTTTAAAAAAAAATAACTTAATTTGAATGCATATATGCATGCTATACTGGACACTGGGATAAATATTATCGGAATGTAACTATTAAAAGTAATAATAAAAATATTTACAGATAACTATAGTTATCACTCTTATAAACGATACAAAGCACGTATTTAAGACTCGATAGTGTAATTGATCTTCCTTTTTGATAGTGTAGTTCCTTCGAAGCTAGAGTTTGATCGTTCTAATCCGCAATTGTATGATGAATGTGAATAATGAAGATTTGTACTCAACTCTAGGATGCTTTTTTTAATATTCTTCTATATATAAGGTATACTTTTACAATTTATCTATATATAACATATTTACTATATATAAATGAATGTTTCGTCGCTTGAATTATTATTGTATATTGTTGTGGCTTGAAACCTGACAAGCAGGTGACATGGTGATCATTTTTTGACGACCTACGTGGACGAGTGGCGTTCACACCGGTTTTTATTGTTTTGCCAGATCTGTATTAAAATTGTAATTTCGTTAATATTGGCTTGCAATTTTGTCGTTCTTCACGCAATTTCCAATACAGTGGTAGACAGAGGTCTAGTCTAGACAATTAAATCCCTTTGACCCATATTGTACTGAAGATATTTTCGGGACAACGTGACAGGTGGTGAACCCATCGCCATCTTTATGCCCAAGTCAACGACATATTCGTACATAAGTTTTTTGAAAAACCCATTGGTCTTTCAAAAAGAGCCTGCCACCTGGGGATCGAACTCGGGTCTCTCGACTCGAAATTCCGACCACCCAACCACTCGGCTATCGTAAATCGCAAAACTCATAAGGTATTAAACTTATTAGTCAAGTTTCTTGAGAAAAGAGCTTATGCTAATAGTGTAAAAATAATCAATGTTAATTGCAAATTTCGCAATTCGAGCACTATTTCCTTGTGCGCTGCTGAAGTGCCACTTTCGCTGAATTATTTTAAAAGTATTAAGTGTGAAAGTTGTGCTTTCAAACGGTATATTCCTTGCTTTGCATTTAAAATCAGCATTTAAAATTTGTTTAAATTTTTAAGTTTTCACTTAAATTAAGTTCCGGAACGAGGAAAGGATGTTTTGTGGTTTCAGACTGTTTTAATTACTTGGTCTTTCTTTGCGACTCACTATGGTCGAGTGTAAAGGTGATCAGAATTCGATTCAAAAGACCTAGTCACAGGGTGTACATAGGTTTTTTCAGAACCTGTATACCTACTGTATTGTATGGCCTTTTCCCAAAAAGTCTTCTGTGAAATTTGGGTTGCAAGGACCAAATTGTTTTGACCTTTGGCTATCAACACAGCAAAATCACAATACAAAAAAGGTCAAAACAAGCGTGAAGATATAAAATTCTCTTCCTGATTGAATCTAAAAAAAGACACACAAGACAGAACTAGTGTTACAGATTTCGTTGTAAAAATCTGTACTTTTCTTTCTTTCTTTACAGCCTATAAAAGTCCACTGCTGAACATATGCCTCCCCTAAAGATTTCCATAGAGAACGATCCCGAGCCACCTGCATCCATCGACTTCCCGCAATGTTGTGCAGGTCGTCACTCCATCTTGTGGGGGGACATCCAACACTGCGCTTGCCAGAACGAGGCTGCCACTCGAGAACTTTTCTTCCCCAACGGTTGTCCGTTCTACGAGCTATGTGGCCGGTCCAATGCCACTTTAGCGTGCTAATCCTCATAGCTATGTCAGTTCTGCTGCGGATATCATCGTTGCGGATTCTGTCACGCAGAGAAACACTCAACATAGCCCTCTCCATAGTCCGCTGAGCAACTTTGAGTTATCTCATCCGGCCAGCAGTGAAGGACAATGTCTCAGTTCCGTAGGTCATCACTGGGAATATGCACTGGCTGTATACTTTGCTTTTAAGGTTTTGCGGTATACTTGACGATAAGATATGGCGTAATTTCCCGAACGCTGCCCAACCGAGTTAGATTCGCCGATTAACCTCTGGATCGTAGTTGGATCCACCTAGTTTGACAATTTGTCCCAGATATACGTATTCATCAACAACTTCGAGCGTAGTGTTCCCAACAATAACCGGCATTGGTCTGACTTGGACGTTAAACATGACCTTAGTCTTGTCTATGTTCAACTTAAGACCAACCCGTTGAGAAACACTATTGAGGTCATTGAGCATTGTGCTAAGCTCCTCAAGCGACCCTTTCATCATCAAAACATTTAATGGCAATGGACCGATTTAGTAACTAGCAGAACTGATTATTGCCAGAAGAAAGGCTAAGAACTGTTGTGTTCCGCTTCTAAGTATTTTAGTACAATAGAAATAAAATGAAATAAAAAATAAAAGAAAAAGCCTTTTCTTTCACCATTAGATAATCCAATTTTTTAACAATATCGTTCCTGATGATTATTTTTTTAACAGATAACTTTTATGAGGCCAAATAAGCCAAAAATAATGCTGGAACTATTGTGTTCCGCTTCTGAAGACCTTGCGACCATACAAAAATAGACACTTAGGGACAACATCAAATACATTGTAGTGATCCCAAAGTAAGTAGCTTAAGCACAAGTGTTATGGGATCAGAAACAGCGAAGCTACCACAAATACCCAGACCCCGAGACAATCCAAGAATAGAACTCAGGACCTCAGAGCTGGTGACACATAAATATAAGTGTATTTAGTGGTTTAGTTCCTAGTCCCGTAGAGCCTTTTGCATCAGCTTTTGTTGTTGCATGAATGGGCCGGCTCGACTGGGGAAGTACCACGACCTAACGGAATACCGGCGTGAAGTAGAAGTCCAACAAACTTCTGTGTTTCATCCGGTGAGTGCAGGTAATCGGAGGCCCACAAACCCCCCCTCCTCCAATTATGGGGGGGGGGGGCACTAAGGCCGGTAACGCATCTGCTATGCCTCTGGTATTGCGATTGTTCATGGGCGGCGGTAATCACTTACCATCATGTGAGCCACCTGCTCGTTTGCCTCCCTTTTCTATAAAAAAAAAAACCCTTTGCACTCTCTTTTCCAACTGATAGTGTGTCATTTGTTTCATTCTAAAGCTATTGGTACGAGTCTACGTGGGGATCATAATCGGGACTCTCGATTCGAATTCCGATCACCTAATCGTGACTTTTCGGTGGATATTATAGTATTAATTGGGTGTTTACCACTTAACCGATTTTCTGTGCATCCATTTATCGATTTTGAACAGATAATGCCTAGATAACTTACTAATTTTCAATAAAAATGTTATTCTTTAAGATATAAAAAAACTTATGAGCACATTATATAGTTATACAATGTATATATTACGTGGAATTATATTTTTATACAGGAAATCGCAAACGAGAAATAAATTGATTTAAAAAATATCTTCACGCCATTCTCAATACAGGGATAGACAGAGGACTAAACAATTAAGCCCTTTCGACTCATCTTCCACCATTTTATAACATTTTATGTTCACATAATTGTAAGTAATGGTCTTAAAACATCTGCGACATATTTCATGTATTATTATTGTATGACATATTTCGTTTATTTTATGTTACATATTTTTTTATATTCTAAGTCAAAAGAATGCGAATAATTTCCATGTTTTTGTTGTATTTTATTTTCTGTTTCTAAGTTTAATGTTTCGTCCCTTCTATTATCTTATAAGGAATCTTTTGCTTGAGATGGCACGGAAGATACCGTTGTGTAAGCGATATTTTCCTAAATTTATGTCTGCCTCTTGGTGTAATATAAATTGTATTGTATTGTGTATGTATTTTAGAGCGTAGTGTTTTGGCATACAATAAAACTTGGTCACTCATACTATCGTAGATACATATATAAGTAAAAGTTACCAGATGCCAGATTCTTAGAGTTGGTAATTTGTCCCCTTAACATATTTTACCTGTTATTTATTTTATCATATTTATATTATGTTATCATATTTTATTTATTATTTTCTTATTTGTTATTTGTTATATTTTAAGATTATACAAATAAACATGTTTGCAAAATATTTACTTAGTTTCATCTAATCGTTAGAGAAAAACTTGATGTATCATTAATAAAATGTAACTTCACTTCAAAGTTTATCGTTCATATGATGTCATAAAGATCCAAAATTATATAGACTACATGCAAATACAAATGTTGAAATAGCTTCTTATGCTCTCATAAATATTATTACGAGGCCTTCTACAATGTATCTAGAACGAAGCTTTTTAGCTAGATAAATGAATCTAATGTTAGATTTTTGGCGATGTTTCAGTAAAAAGTGAAAGCTACGAATTACTATTTTCTACTGCATTAGTACTACATTTATTACTGATTTAAGTCCGAGTTTCAGTGTGAAATTAGATTTGCCTTTGAAAAAAACTCTTTTTTACAGCATCAGCGGTCAAATATTAAATATTACATTATCTACAATTATAACCATTTATCATGGTACGCAATAATACATGCAAAATATAATACGGGACGTATTTATAATTTTCACAGTACGCAAATACACATAATTATTTCTATTTTTTTAAGAATAAATAATAAATAAATGTCTTCACACCATTCAAAATACAGGGGTAGACAGAGGACTAGACAATTAAGTCCTTTCTACCCAACTTCCACCGAAGATATTTTTGGGACAACGTGACAGGTGGTGAGCCCATCGCCGTCTTTATGTCCAAGCGAACGATATAGTTCGTACATAAGTTTTTGAAAAAACCCATTGGTACGATCCCGCCACCTGGGGATCAAACTCTAGTCTCTTGACTAGAATTTCGATATCTAACCAGTCGGCTATCGTGACTGTAAATAAATAAAAACGTACATACACACAAGTACATACATTGCTCTGATCCAAAAGTAAGCAGCAGCACTTGTGTAATTGAATCAAAAACAACCAAAAGTACAAAAAAAGTTTGATATTAGTGCACGCATCTGTGGGAGGGAGGGTGGTGCTCTTATTCTCTACGGGCTAGGTAACATATAGCTTTTTATATTTGCATGCAGAATGGAGCGAAGTAACGCCTGAGTCAATTAACTATCGAAAGTACCACAAACACTCTAGGTGTTTGTGGTACCTGAGAAAATGTATAAAAAGTATTTTCTATTGGTGTGTTATAAAATTGGAAACAACGAAGATACCACAAATACACAGACCGATTCAATGTAGGAAAGGTGGTTTATGTATTGACCCGGGAACTCAGAGCTGACGACAACGTGGCGGCCGGTGTGTACACCAGTCGTCCACGAAAGTTGTTGTATACGAGTGTATGAATATTTATTTATCCATGTATTTATGTAAGTACTTTATCTTTTATCGACGCTTAGGCAACGATACGCTCACAATCTGTCACGTTGTCACAAATAAACTTCGATGAAATGTACATGGAATTGACTGTATTGTCTTTGTACGTGTGTATCATAGACTGAATGAATGTACGGCGATATATGAAAAATCTCTCATTTATTTAAAAAGTAGATTGAAATGACTAAAACTTTACAAATTCCCTCCTTGCTTTGAAATTATGTAAGACAGCAGTTAATCAGTGCTAGGATTTGCGAATACATTACAATAAAAAGTTTCGGTTCAGAGGCCATCGAAAGAAATAAGTTTTTCTCCGTTCGAATTTGCTAATATCTTTAAAACTTTGAGTGTGTTTCAATGAATTTCGTAGAATGTTTCAGGATTAAGTTTTATAATGGAAGAAGTTACTATTTTATATAATTTAAATATATTTAAAGATACTTGCATTGTAGTTGCTCGTATGAACTAGATTCATTATGGTAATGAAATAACCAGGATAGTACAGACATAGAATTACTCTGCTTAGATTTTCACCTTTGCTATTTATTTAATTTATTTTATACATACACACATACACATTGCTACATACATATTGCTACATCCAAACTTGGAACAAATTGTCATACTTGTGTAAAAGTACTGGTAAATACCACTTTAAATATTAACGATCATACAACTGTTTCGGTAACATTAAGATGATATTGTAATAGAAATTATTAATAATAATAAAAACCTTAATTTTGTATTTCAAATTTAACATTTATTAAATTGTTCGAAGGACTTCTTATTTTTAAATGGTATTGCATTCGCTTTGTTGTCAACGTCCTCCGTGGACAAGTAGCATAAACACCGGCTTTCAAGGTGTCGCCCATCTTGAGGTCCCTGGTTCGATTCCCGAACTGTTCAATGTAGAAAAAGCACTTTTTGTTCATTTTCTCCGGTTCGGGTGTTTGTTCATTGTTTCCAATTCCTATACCTCAAGTGCTTTTGCTTCTTACAATGGGATCGATGAAATGTACATGGAATTGACTGTATTGTATTTGTATGAGTGTATCATAGACTGAAAGAATGTACGGCGATATATGTAAAATCTCTCATTTATTTAAAAAGTAGATTGAAATGACTAAAACTTTACAAATTCCCTCCTTGCTTTGAAATTATGTAAGACAGCAGTTAATCAGTGCTAGGATTTGCGAATACATTACAATAAAAAGTTTCGGTTCAGAGGCCATCGAAAGAAATAAGTTTTTCTCCGTTCGAATTTGCTAATATCTTTAAAACTTTGAGTGTGTTTCAATGAATTTCGTAGAATGTTTCAGGATTAAGTTTTATAATGGAAGAAGTTACTATTTTTATATAATTTAAATATATTTAAAGATACTTGCATTGTAGTTGCTCGTATGAACTAGATTCATTATGGTAATGAAATAACCAGGATAGTACAGACATAGAATTACTCTGCTTAGATTTTCACCTTTGCTATTTATTTAATTTATTTTATACATACACACATACACATTGCTACATACATATTGCTACATCCAAACTTGGAACAAATTGTCATACTTGTGTAAAAGTACTGGTAAATACCACTTTAAATATTAACGATCATACAACTGTTTCGGTAACATTAAGATGATATTGTAATAGAAATTATTAATAATAATAAAAACCTTAATTTTGTATTTCAAATTTAACATTTATTAAATTGTTCGAAGGACTTCTTATTTTTAAATGGTATTGCATTCGCTTTGTTGTCAACGTCCTCCGTGGACAAGTAGCATAAACACCGGCTTTCAAGGTGTCGCCCATCTTGAGGTCCCTGGTTCGATTCCCGAACTGTTCAATGTAGAAAAAGCACTTTTTGTTCATTTTCTCCGGTTCGGGTGTTTGTTCATTGTTTCCAATTCCTATACCTCAAGTGCTTTTGCTTCTTACAATGGGATCGGGGAAATGTATGTGTTGTTGTCCCTATCTATGTTATTGTATTTATCTGTTTTATAAATTTAGTTCATTAAAAAGAATTCAATATTATGATTTCAATATTACATCTTTTTTGTAATTGTTTATTAATCAGTTATATGCAATGGCAAATTATATGTATAGATGCTGACTGCAGTACTAAGTATAGAGTCCGCGTCCAGGCCTGCCATAGTTGCCATTTTTGGAAATTTAATTGTAGTAATTCGCATAGTGTGCCCTGCCAGCCACCTTCAACGCTACTGCTCATCACTGTTCTGGTTAATTTTGGTTTGGCATCTTTGCAGGTTGTCATCCTATTATCTGTTGGCTGGCATTTATGAATTTAAGGTTTTGCCCTTATCGTCTCTAATGATATTAGGAATACAAAGAAACACCCTCTGTCTTTCCAATATCACTAGAAATAAATTCCACACCTAAGACTAAGGGAAAAACAAAGTACGAAAAAAATCTATTGATATCCTTTATGTTTATGAAAATAAGTAAAAATACTCTACTCGTAATTCCCAAAGGTTGCTGTCATTAACGTGTTCATTTATATTATAATAACCCTTCCTATAAAGTTTGAGTTTAATGCTTTTCTTAAACCTGTTAATAGGCTGGCTTAGTACGAGTCGTCCTACGTTTATTGCAAATCTTTTTTTTTTTTTGAGAGTCTCCTATGTTTACCAGTACCTCTTAGGGGCCAATGATCTAAAAAAATATACATATATTAAATTTTTATCTGTTAGGTGTAATCTCTAAGAATCTGCGTTTAAATTAAAAATATTTATTAAAAAAATCTTATATTCACCCATGATAGCCGAGTGACCCGAGATGTGAAGAGACCCGAGATCGATCCCCAGATGGAAGGCCAATAGTACCAATGGATTTTTTCAAAAACTTTCGTACGATTTACATCGTTGCCTTCGATTTTATGACGGCGACGGGCTCACCAACTGTCACCAAAATATCTTCTGTTAAAATCGAGTGGGTCAAAGGGACTCAATTGTCTAGACCTCTGTCTACCCCTGTATAGGAAATTGCGTGAAAACATTTTTTATAATCTTACATTCATTTTACAGGACTTACTGGACGGATTCATTTTACACGGACTGATGATGTCGGGCCTGCACCGACTAAGCCTACGGTATTCTGCCATCGCCGCATGATAACAGAGTTGGGACGCTTTTGCCCACATCCGCAACCCCATCCGTGCTATCCTAGCAGGATTTGAACCCACACTTTAGCTTCGAAGCCCGGATCACCAACTTGGCTATCGGACCGTCAAAACATTATAATCATCATGACATTTTTTTATCTTATCTTATGTATTTTATTATATATGTGTTACACGAATATGGTATCGTTTATGCATATCGCAATTATTAAATTATTGAATTATTTAATTAACTGTAATTATTTAATATTTACCTGAGTTCAAGTAATTACAGGTCTAAAGTGCAGTTTATAATATTACTCACCGGTTTAACTCTCACGTGCATATTAAATAACATTGTGCATAATTATATTCAAATTATGTCTGCACTATGCACTTGCTTTGTGGCGTTTTATTAACGACGCCGGTCGTTACGTAAGAGACTAAATAGTTTCTTCGTTTTATAAATAATTATTTCGTTCGTAAAATATACTGACTTGGAATTACATTTCTACACAGTGCACATATCCTTATTTGTTGTTTAGCTAGCTTTTATAAATTTCCACAGATAAGTAAGCATATAATTTAATTAGGCTAGAGGAGATCACTAGAATATTTTACATGAGCAATATTTTATTAATATTGGTGTAAAAATAATAAAAAAATATATTAGTTTAGTAGTAGTAGTCACGATAGCCGAGTGGTTGGGTGATCGGAATTCGTGTCAAAAGACCCGGGTTCCATCCCCAGGGCTCGTCTATCAATGGGTTTGTTTTTAAAAAATACTTAGGAAGGTTTTATATCGTTGGCTTAGATGTAAAGATGGCGACGGACTCACAACATGTCAAGTTGTCCCAAAAAATGTTTTCGGTGGAAGGTGGGACGAGAGGACTAAATTGTTTAAACTTCCGTGTACCCCTGTCTTGGAAAAGTGTTTTCTTTTTTTGGGTATTTTCATATATTTCTACCTACACGTCGCTTCCCACTATCCTTAATTTTTTTTCGATGACACTGCCTCATGTTTTCCTTTTTTATACCCACCTTTTTACGTTTTATTTTATTTTTGTTTTTCTTATGCTTATTGTATAATTTGTAACCTTAAAGAACACTTCGTTTAGTGTATATGGACACACTTTTAGGGGAAAAAGTAGATATTTTATGTATATATAGTATATTCTATGTTTATAACCAAACCAACAGCATAAATCGTTCATAAGTTTTTGAAAAAAACCCATTGGTACGAGCGTTGGGGATCGAACTCGGATGTCTTGACTCGAATTCCAACCACTAGAAGTCATTTTATTTTATTTGCTCTATTTGGTACACATTTGCAGCTACGCCATAGTTAAGCCAAATTTCAATATTAGTTTGTATCTAGTATGTTGAACGAAGTTTCTAAGCCTTGAAGTTCTAGGTAATGAACTTTGGTAAAATAACTTGTTAGGAATTTCAATTATGTTTTAGTTTATCTTTTACCGTATGAAAAAAGTTCCTAAGTGACATAAGCTTTAAACGGAGTGAATATTTAACGTCGAAATGATTAATTCGTTGTACTTGACTATTTCTGAATCAGTGTCGAATCCCGCTCGAGGCAAACATTTGTGTGATGAACATTAGTTTCTTTCTCCATTACAGATTCATTAATTAGTAAATGCTAGCAGCATAAAAAACTTCGTCCCTCTTTTTGAAGACAATTTTTTACACTTTAAGTTTTTCTATTACGTAAACCAGATCTATCAAAACCATGTCAAACATACATTGTTTTGGGCTATATGTTTTAGAAAATATCATCTTAATTTTGTTTAAACCTTCTGCTAATTTAACAGCCATCAAATTAACGGAAGGAAGACATCGCTTTTGTTTCTCGCAAATGCGGGTGTTATCTCGTTCTCTAGCTACCTAATGGCCCTTATATAGGACGAATGCGATATTTTTTCGGGACACAAAGTAAATAAGTGTATTTGTGTGTATTAATGCAATGTGTGTAGTATTAAACGTCTTAAATATTTCTATTTTATTTGTTTCATTCATTCAAATGTTTCTATTTTTATTTGTTTTATTTGGTACACATTTGTAGCTACTCTTTTTGAAGACAATTTTTTGCACTATAGGTTTTCTTAGTACGTAAACTTGATCTATCAAAACCATGTCAATCATACATTGTTTTAAATATTTCTATTTTATTTGTTTTATTTGGTACACATTTGCAGCTACGCCATAGTTAAGCCAAATTTCAATATTAGTTTCTTTCTCCATTACAGATTCATTAATTAGTAAATGCTAGCAGCATAAAAACTTCGTCCCTCTTTTTGAAGACAATTTTTTGCACTATAGGTTTTCTTAGTACGTAAACTTGATCTATCAAAACCATGTCAATCATACATTGTTTTGGGCTACATGTTTTAGAAAACGTAATCCCAATTTAGTTTTAATATTCTGCAAATTTAACAGCCATCAAATTAACGGAAGGAAGACATCGCTTTTGTTTCTCGCAAATGCGGGTGTTATCTCGTTCTCTAGCTACCTAATGGCCCTTATATAGGACGAATGCGATATTTTTCGGGACACAAAGTAAATAAGTGTATTTGTGTGTATTAATGCAATGTGTGTAGTATTAAACGTCTTAAATATTTCTATTTTATTTGTTTTATTTGGTACACATTTGCAGCTACGCCATAGTTAAGCCAAATTTCAATATTAGTTTGTATCTAGTATGTTGAACGAAGTTTCTAAGCCTTGAAGTTCTAGGTAATGAACTTTGGTGAAATAACTTGTTAGGAATTTCAATTATGTTTTAGTTTATCTTTTACCGTATGAAAGAAGTTCCTAAGTGACATAAGCTTTAAACGGAGTGAATATTTAACGTCGAAATGATTAATTCGTTGTACTTGACTATTTCTGAATCAGTGTCGAATCCTGCTCGAGGCAAACATTTGTGTGATGAACATTAGTTTCTTTCTCCATTACAGATTCATTAATTAGTAAATGCTAGCAGCATAAAAACTTCGTCCCTCTTTTTGAAGACAATTTTTACACTTTAAGTTTTTCTATTACGTAAACCAGATCTATCAAAACCATGTCAAACATACATTGTTTTGGGCTACATGTTTTAGAAAACGTAATCCCAATTTAGTTTTAATATTCTGCAAATTTAACAGCCATCAAATTAACGGAAGGAAGACATCGCTTTTGTTTCTCGCAAATGCGGGTGTTATCTCGTTCTCTAGCTACCTAATGGCCCTTATATAGGACGAATGCGATATTTTTCGGGACACAAAGTAAATAAGTGTATTTGTGTGTATTAATGCAATGTGTGTAGTATTAAACGTCTTAAATATTTCTATTTTATTTGTTTCATTCATTCAAATGTTTCTATTTTATTTGTTTTATTTGGTACACATTTGTAGCTACTCTTTTGAAGACAATTTTTACACTTTAAGTTTTTCTATTACGTAAACCAGATCTATCAAAACCATGTCAAACATACATTGTTTTGGGCTATATGTTTTAGAAAATATCATCTTAATTTTGTTTAAACCTTCTGCTAATTTAACAGCCATCAAATTAACGGAAGGAAGACATCGCTTTTGTTTCTCGCAAATGCGGGTGTTATCTCGTTCTCTAGCTACCTAATGGCCCTTATATAGGACGAATGCGATATTTTTTCGGGACACAAAGTAAATAAGTGTATTTGTGTGTATTAATGCAATGTGTGTAGTATTAAACGTCTTAAATATTTCTATTTTATTTGTTTCATTCATTCAAATGTTTCTATTTTATTTGTTTCATTCATTCAAATGTTTCTATTTTTATTTGTTTTATTTGGTACACATTTGTAGCTACTCTTTTTGAAGACAATTTTTTGCACTATAGGTTTTCTTAGTACGTAAACTTGATCTATCAAAACCATGTCAATCATACATTGTTTTGGGCTACATGTTTTAGAAAACGTAATCCCAATTTAGTTTTAATATTCTGCAAATTTAACAGCCATCAAATTAACGGAAGGAAGACATCGCTTTTGTTTCTCGCAAATGCGGGTGTAATAGATGTAGCTAGAGAAAGAGTTCTCTAGCTACCCAATGGCCCATATATAAGACAAATGCGATATTTTTCGGGACACAAAGTAAATAAGTGTATTTGTGTGTATTAATGCAATGTGTGTAGTATTAAACGTCTTAAATATTTCTATTTTATTTGTTTCATTCATTCAAATGTTTCTATTTTATTTGTTTCATTCATTCAAATGTTTCTATTTTATTTGTTTTATTTGGTACACATTTGTAGCTACTCTTTTGAAGACAATTTTGCACTATAGGTTTTCTTAGTACGTAAACTTGATCTATCAAAACCATGTCAAACATACATTGTTTTGGGCTATATGTTTTAGAAAATATCATCTTAATTTTGTTTAAACCTTCTGCTAATTTAACAGCCATCAAATTAACGGAAGGAAGACATCGCTTTTGTTTCTCGCAAATGCGGGTGTTATCTCGTTCTCTAGCTACCTAATGGCCCTTATATAGGACGAATGCGATATTTTTCGGGACACAAAGTAAATAAGTGTATTTGTGTGTATTAATGCAATGTGTGTAGTATTAAACGTCTTAAATATTTCTATTTTATTTGTTTCATTCATTCAAATGTTTCTATTTTATTTGTTTCATTCATTCAAATGTTTCTATTTTATTTGTTTTATTTGGTACACATTTGTAGCTACTCTTTTGAAGACAATTTTGCACTATAGGTTTTCTTAGTACGTAAACTTGATCTATCAAAACCATGTCAATCATACATTGTTTTGGGCTATATGTTTTAGAAAATATCATCTTAATTTTGTTTAAACCTTCTGCTAATTTAACAGCCATCAAATTAACGGAAGGAAGACATCGCTTTTGTTTCTCGCAAATGCGGGTGTTATCTCGTTCTCTAGCTACCCAATGGCCCATATATAAGACAAATGCGATATTTTTCGGGACACAAAGTAAATAAGTGTATTTGTGTGTATTAATGCAATGTGTAGTATTAAACGTCTTAAATATTTCTATTTTATTTGTTTCATTCATTCAAATGTTTCTATTTTATTTGTTTCATTCATTCAAATGTTTCTATTTTATTTGTTTTATTTGGTACACATTTGCAGCTACGCCATAGTTAAGCCAAATTTCAATATTAGTTTGTATCTAGTATGTTGAACGAAGTTTCTAAGCCTTGAAGTTCTAGGTAATGAACTTTGGTGAAATAACTTGTTAGGAATTTCAATTATGTTTTAGTTTATCTTTTACCGTATGAAAGAAGTTCCTAAGTGACATAAGCTTTAAACGGAGTGAATATTTAACGTCGAAATGATTAATTCGTTGTACTTGACTATTTCTGAATCAGTGTCGAATCCTGCTCGAGGCAAACATTTGTGTGATGAACATTAGTTTCTTTCTCCATTACAGTTTCATTAATAACGTATTTTACGTAATAACGTATTTTACGTTTCATTAATAACGTATTTTACGTTTCATTAATAACGTATTTTACGTTTCATTAATAACGTATTTTACGTTTCATTAATAACGTATTTTACGTAATAACGTATTTTACGTTTCATTAATAACGTATTTAACGTATTTTATAATAACGTATTTTACGTTTCATTAATAACGTATTTAACGTATTTTATAATAACGTATTTTACGTTTCATTAATAACGTATTTTACGTTTCATTAATAACGTATTTTACGTTTCATTAATAACGTATTTTACGTTTCATTAATAACGTATTTTACGTTTCATTAATAACGTATTTTACGTAATAACGTATTTAACGTATTTTATAATAACGTATTTTACGTTTCATTAATAACGTATTTTACGTAATAACGTATTTTACGCTATAACGTATTTTACGTTTCATTAATAACGTATTTAACGTATTTTATAATAACGTATTTATTGTTGTGGATTGTTCAGTA
This sequence comes from Sericinus montela, assembly GCA_029286605.1. Lineage (NCBI taxonomy): Eukaryota > Metazoa > Arthropoda > Insecta > Lepidoptera > Papilionidae > Sericinus > Sericinus montela. Next base: position 2,569,773 of record JAGSMR010000074.1, on the reverse strand, counting down.
GTGAAGCAAACACGCTTAAGTTTTTGTGTTATATTAATATTTAGATTTATGTAGTAAGATTTCTTATCTTTACTAATACAACCTTAGATGCCGTGAAACTGACAGAAGGAAAACCTTGGGGAAGCTTGATACTTCCCTAACGGTCTGTTAAAGCTCACTACTACACATATGCCTCTCCCTTAAAAAGTATTTGTTATAATCTCTATGTTTGGGGTGCAGAGAGATGGTATACACGCACCTTAGACGCCACTGCCCGTCACCGTCTGTCTATTTGCGGGCTGGAATTTTTCGAAATGGTTATCCCGCCATCTGTCCCCACCCACAGCCGCGTCTTATGACACCCACGACAAGAAAGGGGATGGAATAATCTTAAACTGTATTTATTGTAGTTGTGGTACATTGGTCACCTTTACTTCTGATTAACTTACTTAACAACTATTTTAATCCACAGCTCCATAACCCCTGTAATGGAAACTCCATATATTGAGTAAATTTATATTAAAACGAGAATTTGAATTGAACAAACTTTCTTTCTCGAATTTTTGCACTTTGCTAACATATTTCCAGTTCATAATGTAACTTTTTTAATATTGTTGCGTTTCAGCAATAGGAAAAAAGGTTAAAGCCGGTCAGCCCTTTTAGACAAAACTTTGACTTTTGGCTTTATAAAAAAACAAAAAAAATTGTAATAAAGTGTTTGAAAAAATATTCGTGAAGATTACAATTCATCATATATTTTTTTATTACTGTTTACAAATTGTAGAAAGAAAATTCATTAAGGTTATCTTCATTAGGTATTTGCACTTTGCTTTGAGTGGACACGATACGCATATGCAATCAATTCAACATATTGAGAATTGGAAAAAAATAGAATTTGTTTACTAGAATGTTTTTTTTTATTTTTGTCTTCACTTATTCCAAGGATAATCAGAATTTTCAATCAATTTTTAGAATTGTGAAAGGTTTGGCTATCGCCATCTTAGTTTCCAAACTAAAGGTCTAATTCATCCATAAATTTTGTGCACTCACGAGTAATTCGTAAAGGAAGATAAATTGCTTTAAATGGTAAACGACAAAAATATCTATCAGAATCTATCAGAATTTCTATATTGACCAGCCCGAGATTCGAACCCGAAACATCAAACTTGGCGATACCATGGAAACCGGGTTGAAATATGGATTATTAATAAAGGCAATAGCTATAAAAGGAAATCAACGCGACCGTGATTTTCGTAAGTACCTCAATAAAGGCCAAAACCATTTCCTTTTTCCGTTTATTTCACTCATTTTCACTCCGTTAGAGGTAAAATAATATTAAAATTAGTTAACAGATTTGTGCGATGGTATACTGGCAACCTCTACTAATAAGTATATAAAAAAATAATATCCTCACGACATTCCCAATACAGGGGTAGACCTCTGTCCCCTGTTTTAGGAATAGCGTGAGGAATAGGCGTCTAGACAATTAAGTCCTTTCTATAACTACTTACTAAAATGAACCCACCCACGGAAAATATTTTTGGGACAACGTGACAGGAGGAGAGCTTGTTGCTCATGTCAAAGTCAACGATATAAATTATTCATAAGTTTGAAATAAACCCATTGGTATGAGTTTTGGGGATTGAAATCGGGTCACTTGACTCGAATTTTGATCACCCAACCACTCTGCTATCGTGACTGTCGCTAACAAGTATAATCTGTGAAAATGTTCTTTCAATAAAAGTTTTATTAATTACTAGTTTTATTAGTCAATTTGTGTGATAAGTAACCGGTAGTTTTGTAGTAGACAATACGGTATTCGATATTTTACCTTAACCATAATTATGAAATTATGGACCAGTTTGAAGATAGATTTGTATAGTTTTGCCGTAGAGTCGAACGGTCCGTGGCGTGCCCGCACGGTGCAATTTCTAAAGGAATTGTATCCGCGTGTCGTGGTCGTAGCCGCTGGTGACAAGAGGGCTAGTTCCCACTGTACGGTTGAGTACCACTCAACGTGGAAATGCAGCGTTGTTGGTACCATGTCACGAAGAGTAAGGCTGTACGATTTTTGAAGTTTTAAGTGAATAAGTATTGTAAATATATATTTTGTTATTTAAACGAAACAATATTTATGTACATTGTAGTATTTACTTGTAATATTTATGTAAACTCTGTTATTTATAAATAGAAATGCAAGAAGTCATGAAAATCCTTAATGAGGACGTTCATGATTTCTAGTACTTCTCGTTCAAGTATGTTACAAGTAACTATTGTAATATGAGAGCTTTCAACAGAATAATTAATGTAGTAACTTTGAGATTTGTCTGTAATTTTTTACAGACAAATCACAAAGAGAAGAAAAAAGAAAATTAGAAGTACAGAAGCAAGCTTTCACTATAATGCTCTTTGTACAAATATTATGAGACATCTATTTCAATATTAAAAATTTATTGTCAGAATATCTCAATACACTTTTAAAATTTAAAATAAATAAGTATATAAATATCTTCACGCAATTCCCAATATAGGGGTAGATAGAGGTCTAGTCTAGACAATTAAGTCCCTTCGACCCACCTTCCTCCGAATTGGACCACCACCCCTGTATTGGACTTATTTAAAATTTATTAACATAATTGTGACTACTTATTAATATAAATAGTCACGATAGCCGAGTTGTTGGGTGGTCGGAATTTCGAGTCGAGAGACTCGCGTTCGATCCCCAGGTGGCAGTACCAATGAGTTTTTCAAAAACTTATGTACGAATTTCATCGTTGGCTTGGACATAAAGGCGGCGACGGGCTCACCACCTGTAACGTTGTCCCGAAAATATCTTCATCAGGTGGGTCAAAGGATCTTAATTATCTAGACTTGACCTCTGTCTACCCCTGTATTGGGAATTGCGTGTAGATATTTTTTTTATTAATATAATAAATAAGAATGAATACACATCTTTTACAACATCACATACTGATCTCACTGAGTAGCCGAAACACATATGGTTATGGAATCAGAAACAACGCATGCACCACAGACACCCAGACCCGAGGAAATGTAGAAAAAGTGATTTTCTACATTGACCCTGACTTGAGACAATACACGATTTTGGAAGAATTTCAATCTTATCAGCAAAACAAAGTTCTGAAATACCGTGGCAATGGTCATACGTCATGAATGCAGGGTTAAATAAAATTATTGCGAATCCCCTTTCCGAGAGATACTTATCCCTACTGTACTCAATACTCAATAATTTATTGCGTTTTCATGTGTGTACAGAAGTTCTTATAATAACATGTTAGTATCAACATGAACCCGGATAGGGTACAGCAATTTCTTATACAATTTTTAAATCTTAAAATTAAATTTATATTATCAGTAAATATTAGTAGATAATTAGAAAAAAAACTATACCTATATCTCATTCGCGACTTAATTAATTACTACCTTGTTATTAATTTAGTAATAAAACTATGTTTCATTACTATTAAAACTAAAACAATAAAATCTATTTCATACCTATAATAAGTACTGATAACAATTGTAATAACATATTAAAGGGACGTAATTAACAAGTAGTCTCGTTACAGTTCAAAATTTTTCTTCAAGGAATTCAGATAATGAGTAATAAAATTTTTAATTAAATAACTTTTTAATAATGATTTAAACTTTTGGTGATCATTATCGTTTTGTATAAATTGTGGTAACTTGTTGTAAATTTTAATTGACATTACAAAAGGACCGGAGTGAAACAATTTTAATGAAGAGAATGGCCTGTCTAGTCTATTTTGTGGTCTCAGATTTTCTGGACGAGAATATTTTGGATAAAGATGCATGTTCTTTTTATAAACAAACTTACCTTCAAAATGTATGTGGATGTAAGGGTTAATAAGTTTAATTCAATGAAATATTGTTTGCAACTTATCATTTTATCAATATTAACTATTATTCTAAGACATCTTTTTTGTAACTGGAATAGTCTCTTTATGTCAACGCTATTTCCCCATAATGCCGTAATGAAGCCGAGCATGATCGAAGGCATAATGGGCGCAGAACAGTGTTATTATACAAGCTTAAATAAATAAGAACTGAAACAACAGTATAAATCTCGCAATCACAATAATCATAAATTGCAATGTAAATCCTATACAATATACAAAAAATACTTATCAAATATACACCATCCAGACAAACTATTTAACCCTTAACTAAAACGGACAAAGGTCGAAGCGGACCCATTATGGTGTTTCCCTACGTTTAAATGACTGCCTCGAAAAATGTGGGAGCCATCCCAGCGTTTAACATTTCCCATGTGAATTTCAACTTAAGAAAATGCAAACTCATGTATCTTGAAGTATTCTTTGTCGGGTTGCAAGATTCATTCATTTTTTCTATTATTTAATGAATTTTTAATATTATACAAATATTATAAATGTAAAAGTGTAAATTTTTTTATTAGAAGGTAATGCCTAAACCACTATTTACCCATTTTTAAAATTCCTTCACTTTAAAATCTACATTACCGACGAGTTACACAGTCGTTATTCTTTTAATTTTATATCCCTACCAAAATTACAGTAATAAATTAAGATTAATAAATATGTACGTAGAAAGAAACAACATCATCATATATTTATCTGATCCCAAAGTAAGCAGCTTAATCACTTGTATCATAGAATCAGAAGCAACTAAAGTGCCACAAATACCCAGACCCGAGAAAATTAAGAAAAAGTGTTTTTTAGTGTACACCACTCGTTTATGGAGGTCGTCAAAAAATTATAAATCACGATAGCCGAGTGGTTGCGAGGTCTAAAATTCTTGTCAAGAAACCCGAGTTCGATCCCCAGGTGGCATGCTCGTACCAATGGGTTTTTCAGAAATATATGTACAAATTATATCGTTGGGTTGGAAATAAAGACGGCGACAGGCTCACCACCTGTCACGTTGTCCCGAAAATATCTTCGGTGGAAGGTGGGTTGAAGGGACTTAATTATCTAGACTAGAACTCTGTCTACCCCTGTATTGGGAATTGCGTAAATATATTTATTTATTTATTTATTATTTTGTCAAAAAATCATTATATCATTATTTGAGGAGCACTGTCATTTTCTCATTTATTAGAAACTTTCGAATACTATGGATATCCCTTTGGCACTTTATTTGACGTGCGATGCCATTTTGTAATTTCTTAGTATATTCAGGTTGCAGAAGGCCCCTTTGACATTTAACTATGTATAAGAATAAGAATTAAGGCATAACAAAGTTCCAATAAATAATTATCAGTAGCCAGCTCTCTGTTCAAGAATAGTATCAGTTGTTTCTATTTGTTTGGTAAATAGTCTTATATAACTTTATTAGTATAGTTTTATTTAATTTGGCAGCTATTTAAAGACATCTACGCAAACGAAGCCGCGGGTAAAAACTAGTATTATTTAATGCTAGCGACCTTGATTAACGAAACATACCGTTTTCATTGTGTCGCTAGCTCCGAGTTATCAGGTTCAATTCAAGGTCGGGTCAGACCATCAGCTGTGTTTGTGGAACCTTCGTTGTTTCTTATACCTTAGAATAAGTATTTTAGTTACAACATAAGATATTTTGTGCTCCGCTACGAACTACTTGTTTGAATGGTATATTCAATTACAAACAAATTCTAATTTGCTTAGCTACCTTATAGGAGTGCAGCTTTGTCTCTTCAGCTCAAAGGTTTAATTACCGGATAGTCGAAACGTCGGATAGTCATTTCCAATTAGAGTTGCCAGCAAAGCGCTCTAACTAGGGCGATAAGAAGTTTCGGAGTCATCTTTGATAATAACTTTATGGGTTAGTGATAACATTGTTTTATCAAACAGTGTTACTTAAACTTTGCGTGACACATCTTCACACAAATTCCCCGATTGGGGTCGACAGAGGTTTACGATGAAGTTCTTTCGACCCACTTTTCACGGAAACTTTATTTATAGGTATACGTCGATGTATCGGGTACAAATATTCCTATTCACACACAATTATTTGCTCGTGGTGGGATTCCAACCCGTAACCTTTAACTTCGACACCTTCATTTACTCGTGTTAATTTACAAGTAGTTTAGTCTGAGAATGCAATACCTTTTGGAGAAATTTTAATTTCAATTAAATTATTAAAATTCTGTCGTACACTTGTACATTTTCACTTAATTAATTTTTACTCTAATGGAACCAACCACTTTTGTCTTATGTCATTTTCCGTTTGGTGCCGTGAGGCGAATCTGGTTGTGAAAACAAATGTGTTAAAACATTAAAATTAATAAGATATAATTTCACCTGGAGAAAACAATCGCACGTTTTAATTAAATTAATTCCTCGTCAATAATATCCAATAATCCAATGATTTAAATCGTATATAACTTTGAAGAAAACCTTTGGTACGAGCCTGCCACCTAGAGACCGAACTCGGGGCTCGTACTAATGGGTCTTTTTAAACTTATGTATGATTTATATCGTTGGTTTGGACATAAAGATAACGATGGGTTCACCACCTGTCACGTTGTCCCAAAAATGTCTTCGGTGGGTGGATCGCAGGTCTTAATTGTTTTGCCACTGTTTACCCCTGTATTGGAAATTGCGTGAAGATATTTATTTATGCGTGTTGCCAGTGCTGGCCTATGGAACAGACACTTGGTCTTTCACTGTTTCCGTATAAGGAGGCTTAAACTTGCACAGCTTGCTTTAGCAAGGGCTATGGTCAGTTTTTATTTAGGTGATAAAATCCAGCAGGTTTCTAAAGCAAAAGTTGAAGCTTTCAAAATACTATTGATTGTTATGTAAACTCCCACATCGAGAGAGACCGTTGTCCAGTATTAGACTATGACAGGCCACAAAAACAAAATAAATATCGATGAACATGAAAACTCTCAAGAATACTAAGAAATAGAAATCAAATTGTCCATTAAATAAAGTAGATTTATAGCCGCATTAACGAGAATAACTTCCAATGGGCCATTAATGCCCCGACCTGAGAAATGGCGTTATTTCGGCTTTTACGGGTAAGTATAAAATACATGGACTGCATTAAAAGCTAAAGAATGATGGATTATTTAAGGATAGGTATAAAATTAGCCAATCTGGCTCAAAGGCTGTTTGAAAAAGTCTCTTTTTTTGAAATTTATTGTCAATTTCTATTTCCCACAGAGTTAAAAAAGTCTCAAAAGAAGATAAAAAGGTACGTAGTAAATTTACAAGAAACGTGGTAAACCGTAAGTTCTTTCTTCAAAATAAACTTATGATAAAACTATTTTAGACATTCTTCCGTAGCACGAATTTAGATTTATGCATTTTCATATTTTAGAGCGTATTTTCGACGAAGAATAATGATATTTTAATTATAAATAATACGCTATCCTATTGCAATAAGAGAATCCTAGGAATTTAGAATGGAGTATTATTATATATGGAGTAGCTGGGGACCGTTTTTGTGGAAATCTTTGGAGGAATGTCCACATAACTGAATATTGGCCGTTAGACTGTTTTGTTGACTTTTGTAGGCTGTAAAAAAGATTTTTTATGAAAACAATGAAGGGGTAAATAAAAAAAAAGAAAGACTTTGTACCGCCACTCCTTTGTCATGGGTATCGTAAGGGGGGAATAAACAAAAAGCCTTGAAAATGCTATTGGCTACCACAGATGACAGGATAATCTCAGATCAAGACAGGTAGCACCGTTAAAGGGTGCAATAGACTCCTAGAGGGATCAGAGCAGCGAATGTAATGTCCCTTTTTTTTTATTTAATTATCAAAAATATAAAAAGAGGTATACAAAATTTAGTTCTTTCAACCCAACTTTGGCCGTAAGTGATCTTGTCGCCGTCTAAGTGTCCAAACCAATGAAACAATGTACTGACAAAGTAAATATTTATATTAATACCCATAATATATTATTTATTTAATGTTTACACATTCATATTCGTTGTTCAAAATATTTGCTCATAGCTCATACCTTCAACGCTTAGCTTCAAAGACAAGGTCAAGACAAACTAGGCTATCGAGTCGTTTTACATGCATACAAAGATTTTATTACGTGATGTAAGTAAAAATGTAATTTTAAAGAAATCCGATTTTCATTAAACAATTATTTTAATGCCACGAGTAAGCTTAAGACTGAAATTCAATTTAAATTGAAAATTTCCTCCCGAAGAGAAAAAAGGTATTTCAATTTTATGGTAATTAAAATAAAATGAACGTTTGAATAAATCGAATGGACGTTTCCATATAAGTCATTAGTGTTCACACAAAATATGAAATCTAATGCATTGCAAAGAGTTGCACGTAATTATAACTGTATTTTGGCAAAACTAGTATGATATGTATTTATTTACACAGAATACATACGGCGTAAGACATATTTGATATGTGAGGTACCACCCATTTCCGATTTCATTCGACATAGGTATTTAAAACAAGCATTTAAGAAATATGCAAACTGACAGATGCGTAGTAATTCATAGATAACATAATATACTTATGTGTATATTATGTTATGTGTATATAATGGCCTGTTAAATTCCAAACTACTGGACATAAGCCTCTTACGTAAGGTAGAGTTGCCAAAATCGCCAATTGTTGCCAATCTTAGACAGTGGAGTAGCGATTGGAGTACCAGATGCCTTGTATCTATGATGCTGCTGGCCGTCACTGGCCTGCTGCAGTTGCCAATTGCAGTTTCAAGGGTTGTCTTGTCTTTTACGTTACCCACAGGAGAAGACGAGGTGGTATATTCTTATGCCGTTACCGGAACTTCGTTTAGTCTTTACTTACTTTGGGTTCAGAGCAATGTATGTGATGTTGTCCCTGTCTAATTATTTTCTTTATGTGTGTATTAATCATTCACGATAACCGAGTGGTTGGGTGATCGGAATTCGAGACAATAGACCCGAGTTTCATCCCCTAGGCTAGTACCATTAGGTTTTTACCGCCTGATACGCACCAAATAAGCTTCGGTGAAAAGTGGGTCGAAACGACTTCATTGTTGTTCATGTCAATATCAGTGGGAAATTATGTGGAAATATAAAAAAATAACTTGTTAATCTATCAGAGATCAGGAATTCTATACTTTTCATAATACTCTCGAAATATTCTCTTTACGTAACATATGGGCCCCATAACTATTCGCAAACTCCTTTAAAACGTCTGCAATAATGTTTGTAAGCCCATCATTCCATTCGCTGTCTAAACTTGGCTGATTTAGAGCCTCAAACTAAATTCATGTTGAACAACTGCTTTGATACCTATGCGATATGTATACGAATATTTTGGGTTGGTAGGTTGGGTGTAAAATAAAGACAGCTTAAACTTTTTGAAAGAAATTATAATTAGACAACTAAGTAATAAACTTATAGTCACGACAGCCGAGTTGCTGACGGATCGGGATTCGGAGTAAAGACACCCGATTTCGATCCCCAGGTAGCAGGCTCGTACCAATGGGTTTTTTCCAAAACAATTATTTAGTTGGCTTGGCCATTAAGATGGCGAGGGTCTTAACATCTCTCAAGTTGTCCCAAAAAAGTCTTTGGTGGAAGGTGGGTTGGAAGAACTTAATTGTCTAGACCTCTGTCTATCTCAGTATTGGGAACGGCGTGAAGAATTAAACTTATCGTTCAAATGTTAAAGTCTAATTATAAATAATCAGGTTTATCCATTAAACTAAAATCAGCCTTAATACAAAGGAGACATGGTTAATAAACTCGGGCATGTCTTTGAGAATATTCATTATTATAGAGAAATATTTTTGCATGTGTAATTTTTGCATGTGCAATTATCATTGTAGAAATTGTTTACTTAGGCTATCTTCATGTCGTATTCTATTTATTTCTTCAAAACAATAAGTAATTAGTGAAAGTTGGTCTTGTGCCATTTATTACATTTAAATATTGACTACAGCATGAGCTTAAATTGGTAAGCAATTTGTTGTAAGATATATTGCTTTCTGCAACTAATATTGATATATTGTGAGTTCCTTTATAAAATAAGATCATAATATTTAGTTCGTTATTTATAAACTAGAATTCATAGTATTCTGTTCATATGATAAAATTAATGTCACATTCACAAGTATTAAGTGGATATCTCTACAGATATAAGAATTATTAGTTTAAACATCAATAATAATGTTTGTTGTAGATGTGACCAATTGTAAAGGTCAGACAATACAGCCTCAGAGTTTAGACCGCATCAATTCGTAACTGTCTAGGTGCCAGACAACGGTCTGCTTTTTCTTTGATATTTTCTTATTTAATTTTGAATATAATAGGAATATTAAATTTGTTAAAATAAAAACTCTGAGAGCGTTTTTCGTGTTAAATTTCAACATCGCATTTGAATTAAACTTCTTGAAAGTTTATGTTTGAATTGTGAAATTCTCACTTCTTTTTAGTCTTAAGAAAAAAGATACAAAGCGTTTTTATGTAGTATTCGAAGGCTTATTCTTCTTTCTCGCATGTTTTACTTTAGGACAAAGTCATGCAAAAGGACTTTTACAGGTTGTTTGTTAAGATAAGATGCGTAACATTTGTTATGTGCTTAGGTGAAAAAATACATCCTCTTTTTTCCCGCGGCTGTCCCAAGAGGCTACTTAGAGGATCTTATAAATCAGAAAATTTTACGTGTTTTTACGTAAACTCGAAGGAGGCACTTCAGAATATAGAGCCACACAAACTTCGATTGCGAACGTATTTTCTCATTTTCAAGTTTAAACCATGTTTCAATAGCCATAGGTCATACAAATTCCTTTAAAAGTCCACCACAGGACATGGAACTCTCCCGTACAAGTAGGTTTACCATTTTCACCAAGAAAACGCCAATCGGTTTTTCACTCTACTGAAATTTAATCTGGTATTTTGTCTGTATGGTTGCAGTTTTAAGGCTTCTGCCTTACATGTCTCTAACGAAACTCTCGACAAGAAAGTGGGTGGAATAGGGTAAGCCTCAAACACACCTTACAATCACATATATTAACTAAAATAAGAATAAACATTATACACATAAATATCTTATATAATATAAAAGAAATATAAATATAAACTAGAGTATCAACATTCATATTTAACACTCAAATATTTTCCCCTAGCGAAATTCTAACCCAAAATTAGTTTTGAAGGCTCAGTCTCTATCAAGTAGTGACTATTAAATGGAGTGGTATAATCTTACTTTGCAATATTATGGAAAAATCAAGAAAATTATACCACGAAACTAAAACCTTGTCCAGTATGCTAGTGACTGGAGGCTATTTCCGACGGATATTTTATACTCTCGTCTTCCAAAGATGTATTTTTTTCGGCGCTAAATTGATTAACAAAGGAGATACTCGTACGAGTACATATAATTTATGTATAATCTTTTACTATTCTTCTTTTCGACTCACTATTAATGGAAGCTTATTTGGAACTAAGTTTTTTTGGTTTCATTTCTTCGTCGTCTGATATACAAGCGTCGCGTCTATGGAATATCCTGCCAGAAAAGTTAAGACAGCCCTGCAATAGAACCACTTTTAAAAAGGACATTAAGGCTCATTTTCTGCGGTCGTCATTATCGACATCTTAATTATAATATTTTGTTTCGTAGTTATATATTTTTATTTCGTATATTTGTATTCGTTTATACATATATATATATATATATATATATATATATATATATATATATATATATATATATATATATATATATATATATATATATATATATATATATATATATATATATATATATATATATATATATATATATATATATATATATATATATATATATATATATATTAATATAGCGTTATATTTTTACACAATATATATTTTTTTATTGTACCTAACCACCTCCAACGTTATCTCACTACCTAACGTTGACAGGTAGAGAATACTTTTAGCATTATGTCCGCCTTTTGATCTTACATTATGGTAAAGTTCAATAATGAATAAATAAATAAATAAACTACAAGACAAGTGGTGAGCTCATCGCCGTCCTTCCTTCACCGTTAGAGATATTGACACATACCTTAAGTGAATATTAAGATGAGTGTCAATATCACGAACGGTTTTTTCATTTTAGTTTTTAAATTAAGGTATTCAATTTTCCGCAGCAATGCGATTACTAGCTGCATCTAAATCAACTGCAGAAACCGCATAAAGGACAAGTCTATTATCTGAGGAAAATAGGATTGCTTGCAGTTGAATGAATAATACGATGCTTGAATAGTTTCCTAAGTTTAAAAGTTTTACGCTTAAAATGAAAATTGAAATAAAAAAAAAGCATTTTATTTCATAAACTACAATACTTTATTTACTACATTAATTTATTTGGTGACTATTTATCAGATAAAAATTTTTCTTTCCTCAACTGCTAGAATACGACAGATTTTAAGTTAATTATTATTATAGTAGTAATAAATAAAATATTTCCGCACTATTGCCGATACCGGGTTAGACAGAGGTCCAGACAATTAAGTCCTTTCGACCCACCTTTCACCGAAGACATTTTTGGGGGCAACGTGACAGGTGGTGAGACCTTCACCGTCTTTATGTAAGTCAATTACATAAATCGTACATAAGTTTAAAAACAAAACTTAAAAAAAAGGATTAGTACCTCCCTACCTATACCCAGCAGTATATAGGAATAGTAATAAGAATTAGTAATAACTGTCAAAATAATAGTTTTATAAACGTGACATAATAATTTTATTAAAATATTCATTGTTTTTAATACATTATTACCTAAGTTAGCAAAACATGAATTTCATTAAAAAAACAGAAAAATTAGTAATGAGAAAATCTTTGGAGATTAAGCATACACTCATAGTCTTTAGTTTTAACCTTTCAGCCATTTACTTTGACCTTTGCAATGGAATTTCCGTAGTCTATATTACATACGCTTAACTCAGTTCTTATAGAAGTTGTATATTTATTTTTACATCTTTACGCAATTTTCTTATACTGGGTTAGGCAGGGGTGAAGACAAAAGAGTCCTTTCAACTTACTTTTCACCGATGATTACATGGAAAAATATGACAAAAGGTAGATCACCTATATACCGTCTTAATGTCCAAGCTGTAGATATAATATAGTTACTTCTATACATATTTATTTAATGATCAAAATACGTATGAGCATCCACGACTCAAGTACAAAAAAACTCATATTAATTACACAAGAGCTTGCCTCTAGTGGCATCCGAACCCCCAACTTCTCGAACCCAAGTTTCAAAGGCACTTTTTCATACTATGTCATTTATCTGTGCTGTGTCATATGCTGTCAAGTCACTTATCTCGCTTATTAACAAAAAAGACAACGGCAAGAAAACTTATTTAAACGAATAAATATTTTGACGAGCACTGTGTCTAGTGGCGTACACGTGGGTTTTCGAGGTGCCGCCAGCTCTGAGGTTTTCCTGGATTCGATTCCTGGATGGTTCAGTATAAAGATCCAATTTTACTACATTGTCTCGGGTCTGGATGTTCCGGATTCCTTTGTCGATACCGATTCCATAACACAAGTGCTTCAGCTACGTTTATATCGGAGCAATGTCTCTATGTATTTATCAGATTATGTAATGTTTAAAATTTATTTTTGAAATGAAATATCTTCACGCAATTCCCTATACAGGGGTAGACAGAGGTCAAGTCTAGACAATTAAGTCCCTTTGACCCACCTTCCACCGAAGATATTTTCGGGATAACGTGACAGGTGGTGAGCCCGTCGCCGTCTTTATGTCCAAGCCAACGATGAAATTCGTACATAAGTTTTTGGAAAACTTATTGGTACTGCCACCTGGGGATCAAGCTCGGGTCTCTCGACTCGGAATTCCGACCACCCAACCACTCGGCTATCGTGAAAATTTATTTTTATAACCTTTATATTATATTATTTATTTATTTCTATTTTGTATACTATTGTAATTTGTTATTTATATCACTGTTTGGTTGAAGTAAAGTATAAATTCTCTACAAATTTTTAATGAACATATTGCCCTAGATTGCAGACCTTATCACAAAGATAAGTCAGTGCGAGTCGTTCCAATTGTTTTTATTGTTCTGTTGGCTGTATTGTAACATTCACAGTAGAAAGTAGGATATTCTTATAAAATGAAAATAATGCTACATTAAAACTCTGTCTTGTATAAATGCAAAGCTTTAAAGAAAGTATAAGTTTAAGAAATACTAGTGGGCACAAACACGTTGGTATGTCGAGTTGACAGGAATTGACTATCCCATTATTGGGTATTGTATTTCTGATACTAAGGTAGGCAGAGGTCTAGGAAATGAAGTTAATCGACCCACTTTTTACCGTAGCTTATTTAGGGCAACGTGGTAGGTTGTAGGCCTAACGCTACCTCAGTATCCAAATCAAAGCTACAGTGTAATTATATGCATATATATCTGCAGAGATAAATATTAACTAATTTACATTTATTAGAAGGAATGCATATATAAGGCTATGTATAAGGCAAATGTTAGCGGGATTTGAAACCGCAACTCGGCTATTGGGTACAGAGCATTTTCATTTGTTTTATTTAAAAAGGTAAATAGCCTGATCTATAAAATAATATTGTACTTGGTAAACATTTTATATTTGCCGTTAATAACAATAATATTTATATACTTTGCAAATATAATTAATAATTGAAAATATTGTAAATATAGACATAAATATTGTAGATAGAGTTTAGTTTCGGCTTCTTCCGAAAATATTAAAAATAATATGCGTGACAAAAATGTTTCTTTTTTTTGTAGTCCATTGTACGTACCAAAAGAGGTAAGTACTTTCTATTAAGTAAGTAATAAATAGTAACAGGCATGCAATAAGACATGAAGATGTAAGAAAAAATATAAGCGACAAATTAAAAAAAGAAAAGAAAGAAAACAAAAAAGGAAACGACAACGGTCAAGCTTGAAGATCTGAACATTTTTATTGTTCATAAATTTTGTGCTACTTATATTAATTTTTAATTTAATCTTTTATTTTTGGGATAAAATAAGGAAGTATTTTCCAAAACAGCTTCAAAGAAAAATAACTCAATGATTGAAATTAATCAAAGAGAAATGATAGTCATTGAAGTAGGATTAAAAGCAATGAGCTTGATTCGATTTAAACCAATTTTTATATAAATCTCGATCAATCACTTGTTCTACAGTTTCAGAAACATGCCAATAAAATGTAGATATTTTTATATTCTTTTTTATACTGGTGTAGTTAGAGTTCTAATTAATTTAGTCCATATTTCACCGCAGCTAATTTTGCGATATAACAGAAGATATGAAAGACGTCTTAGTATCTAAGTCAATACAAATACGCCTTCTGTAATTAAAATATCATCCACGGTCTTCACCGTCTATACCTCAAGTTGGTATCGTAAGATGCGACTGTGCGAATGCTAGAGTTCTCCGATCGCCAATCAAAGGTGGATCGGTGAAATAAGGTCGGCAAGTATTCGAAAGTTACATTCAGTTTTCTAAAAGTTGTCAGCTTCCTCATTACGTCACATAATCTATCTTCTTATAATGTCAGATACATCGCTCCAGTTTCTAAGTCGACATTTCTTGAATTGAGTTCGTCGTGTGTATCTGACAATCTCTCAATAAATATATCTTTCATTGTGAGAATAGACTCCGTAAGAAAAACTATGTTTAAGTAATACAAGATGAATTTTTTCACAGGGAATTGGTTTTGAAATATTTATAATTATCTCTTAATGCTAATTCTGTGACACCCGTGTTTCTCTTGTACATGAGTTTATGAAGTAAATGTTTTGTTGTGTGGTTATATCGTTGTAATAAAAATAAATAAATTGATAGAGATTACATCGCATTATCGCTCTAATCTCAAAGTTAGTCGAGAGTTATACTATGTGTTCGAATGTTACTACAAGGGTTATGGAATCAGAAACAACAAAGTTCTCACAAACATCGGCCCAAGATAATGCCGTACGTAACGAGATAGACCCGTCCAGGAATCGAATCCAGGACCTCTGGATGAGGGCAATGTTTATAATGCTGTCCACATTTGTTGTCGAACTTGTAATTTATTACGAATAATTGGAATGTCTGGGTATCTGGGTGTTCATGGTACCTTCGTTGTTTCTGATTTCATATTCCCAGTGCTTAAGCTGCTTTGTGATCAGACCAATGTATGTGATGTTGTCCCTATCTATGTGTTTATTGTTTATTTTTTTTTTTTCATTTATTAACATGGACCACAAACAGGTTAACAATACATTTTTAAATTGATGCTGGTCACAGCTTCGATTAAAAACAACATTTGATTAAAAGGAGCAAATAAAGGCATGTGTAAACTTAACAAAATATGTACATTTGAAAGTGATATTAGCGTGAAATATATATATATATATATATATATATATATATATATATATATATATATATATATATATATATATATATATATATATATATATATATATATATATATATATATATATATATATATATATATATATATATATATATATATATATATATATATATATATATATATAGCAATTATTTCTGTGTGTATGTGTGCATGTGCATGCGTGTAAACATTTTATGTATGTGCATGTGTATGCTTGCATCCAGTAAGTGAGAAATGTTTATTATATTAAATTATTAAGGTAGTGTATTATCTTACTCCTATAAATACAGGGGCCGTAGGTAAAAATGTCAATTTCATTGAAGAATTTGTTATGAGTGGACAACATACGATTGATGGGACACCTAACTCCAGCATTAGTTCTACATAGTGTGGTAGCAAATAAGTCATGATTACGCGAGGATCGCATGTGTGGCCTTGATGGAATTTTGTAATCTAATTCATTGGTAAGTTCAATACAATTAAATTTGTTATGGCACATATTGTATAAAATCATTGCATCTAATTGAATACGTCTAGATTTTAAGTCTAACAATTTATATTCATATAATAAGTTTTTATAAGACAGACGTTTTTTATTGCATTTATAGTTAATATACCTAAGAAATTTCTTTTTTACTCTTTCGATATTATTTATATAGGTATAGTAAATAGGACTCCAAATAGACACTGCATATTCTAGTTGGGGTCTTACTAGCGATTTAAATAAATACAAATATGTAGTAGGATCATTGAAAAATTCTCCGGAGCGAATAACAAAGCCATACATTTTATACGCCTTATTAACAATATTTTCTATATGTACATCAAAATGTAATTTAGAATCTACAGTAATTCCAAGATTCTTAACTATATTGTTTGTTTCAAGAATGGCATCGCAAAGATTATATTGATATGTAACATAATTCTTTTTTTTGGTAAAAGTTATGCTCTTACATTTATTGAGACTAAGTTCTAGCTTATTTTCATAGCAGTATGCAGAAAATTATCAAGATCCTCCTGAAATCTTTTGTAGTCATCTGAATTATTAATAACCGAATAAATCTTTAAGTCGTCTGCATACAGTAAGAAATTACAAAACATAAAACAGTTGTTGACATCATTTATAAATAACAGAAATAACAAGGGACCTGTAAAGGAACCTTGCGGTACTCCAGAAGTGACGGGTTTTTCATAGCCCTTCAATACAACTTTTTGCTTTCTATTAGTTATATATGATTTAAACCAACGCCAAAGATTACCTCTTATGCCATTGAAAGCCAATTTTTCAAGTAGTATTTTATGATCCACTCTATCAACTGCTTTACGAAAGTCCGTGTAAACGCTATCAACGCGTTTACCAGCGTCAAAAGCTTTAAATATGTAAGTTACATAAATTATCATGTTAGTTACAGTAGATCTTTGTTTTACGAAACCGTGCTGCTGAGGTATGATAACATTGTGCAAACTGGGATATATAGCATTGTGTACTAGACGCTCGTAAACCTTTGACAGAGTGGGTAAAATAGATATAGGTCGATAATTAATAACATCTTTTTTATGGCCTCCCTTATGTACAGGTACAATTTTAGCTGTTTTCCAGATATCAGGAAATACGCCAGCACGTAGACATTTATTAAATATTGTAGTAATTGGCTCACTTATTGATACAGCTGTGGCCTTAAGGAAATAAGCATGAATATAATCAGCTCCTACCCCTTTCATAACATTTAGAGTATTTAAACCTTTCTGTACGTCACTTTTACTTATTACAATATCTGAAGTTACATTAACACTATCAGGAGTTTTCAAATCTAGATTCTTAATATCTTTGATATCAAAACCATCTGTAACTGATGATGGTTCAAATACTGAGTGAAAGTACTCAGAGAAGAGAGAACACATTTCATGCGGATTATTTGTGGTTTTATCCTTATATGAAATTAGATTAGGAAAATCCGCGCAATTCTTTCTATTTTTTATGTAAGTCCAGAAATATTTTATATTAATTTTTATACTACCTTCTACCCTTCTTAAGTAGTTTAAATAACAACGTCTACTCGCAAGTTTAAACTTCTTTTTATATATCGAGATAATATTATAATAAGTCTCACTGTTATATTTTTTCGCGTTAATCCAGGCACGATTTTTCTTTTTATATAAATGGATAAGTTCGCGGGTAAACCAGAATGGGTAAGAGGAATAATTGACTATCTTAGTAGGTATAAGTATCTTTATTATTCTGTATAGTACTTCGTAAAAGCAAGAAACCATCTCTTCCACATTTTTGTTTAGGAATAAAGCGGCCCAATCCGTGTTGGATAATTCATCGTTTATGATGTTATAATCTGCATGTTGGTAACAATATTTTATATTTTTAATTATTATTTTCTTTTCTGTTTTCACTTTTATTGTTTTACCAAGGTATCATACCTAAATAATACAATAAATTAGTCAGCGCTGTTGACAACGGTAGGTATTTGAAAAAATTAAGAAAAGAGATAATTCCAAAGTCATGTAGTAGCTTATTCATTCAGCTAAGTTCATCCACTTTCCGGAAACTCGTATGAAAAGGATGTTAATCAAGTGTATTTCTGTAAGCGCATGAAAAAAATGCTTAGCGCACTTCATAACGTATACTGTTACCACATCGCATGTGACTGAAATATCTGTCTCAATAATACGGCCTATGTGCGGATGAAAGCTTTCTTTATACAGTTATATCGATACCATAATGGCAATGAAAACTTTTATCAAGCTTTACGGGTACCCAATTCTAGCGTAGTCAGAGGACTATGTATACCATCTTTTGACCCAAATTTCACCAAAACATTATTTTTGGGCATTGTGACAGTTGGCGAGCCCGTCACCGTCTTTAAGTCCAAGTCAATAATATGAATCGTACATAAGTATTGAAAAAAAAAAACATTGTTTTATTAATTATTATCAATTAGTACGAATAATTCATAGGTTCGGTCCTTACCCCTAAAGATCGAACACGGATCTTTTGATTCGGATTCCCATCACCCAGCCACTGCTATCGTGACTTCTTTTAATTAGCCTATTGCGCAAATTAATCTTTACTTATTCCACAATTTAATTATTTTCCATTGAAAGGAAGGTTTCGCCTTTGTGACATTATCAAAGGTTTACAAGAAAATAAAAGAGGAAAAAGTAAAATCGAAAAAAATTTATTGACTTAAGCCTGACTTCCATCAAAGGACGGAATAGTGAATACTCAATAAAGTGCTGTGATATTTAATTTTTTTTCAATAGTTTATTTGGATAAAACAATATACGTATATTATTTTATCCAAATAAATTATTGCAAAAAAATTAAATATCATACGTAAAAGTAATGGCATGACTAGACATGAACAATGGAATATCTCTACTCCTCATGGTATGGTGCCAAGAACGCAAGCTGCATTTCGATGTTGAATGGTTTTAACCATTGAGCGAGAGAAGATCCAGCCCTCTTGTCACTAGCGGATACGCAATTCAATTACTTATTTAATAATTTAATGATGACCGCCGTGGACGAGTGGCGTATACACTGATTTTCATGTCGCCATCACTGTGGCCCCGGTGTCGATTTCTGGACTCGGTGCTGGCGACACCATAAAAACCCTTGTACATGACACTCGTTCAATGTGGTCGTGTTATCCCTATTTTTTCAAAACAATTGTCTCCAAATTTATCACTTGCAAGGGTTTTACCGACACCTACGGGAACAGAGGAGATGGCATTATTCTTAAGCAGACACGGTAAGTTATACAGATGTGCAAAGATTTCGTAAGACCGCCTTAGTGGTTTCGAAGTTGACTGCGATGAAGCATCGTGACGCGAAATATAACATATATTATACATATACATTTATGTATGTATGAGGCTGCTATTTATCTTTAGTAATTATAAAGTACAGAATAAGAATTATTTACTTATTTGTCAATTTATAATATACTGTAACAATAATGTTATTTAGCACATATCCAGATGCGTGCTAAATTATGACATTGTTTCCAGGCACTCGCATCATGTAGGCACCAATGAGTTTCAAATTCCATAGGCTTATGCTATATTTGTATTTACCTTAAACAATTGATACTCTAGTTAAAACAATATGAAGAGGAAAGTTAGTGCAAAAGTGCAATACGAATTGTATTAATGTGTTTACCAATGAGTACTACGTATTAAGCTACCCACATATATCTTAAATTGGAAGACCTCCGTAGACAAGTGGCATACGACTGGTTTTCATGGTGTCACCAGCTCTGTCACCAGATGGGATCACGAGGAAAATCACTTTTTATACATTTTTCTGGTCTGGGTTTTTTTCTGATTCTATAACACAACTGCTTCGGCTACTTACTTTGGGATTAGAGCAATGTTATATGTATCACTACAACACCCGTAACAAAAATAATCCTGTATGTAATTGTTTATAAAAATTGTATTAATGTATTTACCAATGAGTACTAAGTATTAAACTAGCCACATATAAATATGTTATTTTCATAAATTTTAAGACCTCCTCTAAATTATATAATTGTATAAAAATTCCAGAAATATTTTCGCTGATTATTGGATGAAGGTTCCAAGAGGTAGGAGCAATGTTCGAAACTTTGGAATCTCGAAATATATAATGTGTTGTTATGAGATTACCCACTGGAGCTTTGGCGATTACTTAAAAAAGTCAGCCGGAGCCGAAGCGTCCTTTGCTTACTAGTTAACTTAATGTTATTGTTATGTGAACTTCCAAAGTTCAATGAACTTTTACATGTTATTGCTCAACTGTTGCGCTAAATGAACATTTCGAAGGTTTCAAAGGTTGATTAATCTATTTCTTTCGTTAGTTATGGAATATTATCATTTTTTGTATATATATAATATCATATAATATACTATCTTCACGCAATTCCCTATAGAGGGGTAAACAGATCTTAGTCTAGATAATTAAGTGCCTTCGACCCACCTTCCACCGAAGATATTTCTCTTTGGGACAACGTAACAGGTGGTGAGTCCGTCGCAGTCTTTATATCCAAGCCAACGATATGAATCGTACATAGGTTTTGAAAAAACCCATTAGTACGAGCCCGCCATCTGGGGATCGAACTCGATTCTCTCGACTCTAATTCCGATCACCCAACCATTCAGCTATCGTGATTGAATTATATTTAAAAATATCTCAGTAGATGTTCTAATGCATGTTTTCAGTGTACTTAAATAAGTCATAATATATGTATGTAATATGTAAATAAATTCGCATTTGGTAACTTAAAAAATCAATTAATTAAGATTCCGGAAAAACTTTTGACGGAAATTCTCTTTAAATTTGATTTTTCATTGTAAATAAATTCGCATTTGGTAACTTAAAAAATCAATTAATTAAGATTCCGGAAAAACTTTTGACGGAAATTCTCTTTCATGAAAGACACGCTTTCATTGATCATAGATATGATTAAAAGGTTGTTATAAATCACTTTCTCTGAAGCTGTTTTTGAAACGTTTCCTCAGTTCCTTTTTTGTATTTATCTGCTCCGCTGAATCATATTTAAATTGAATGTAATAACCATGATAGCTAATCTGCCTTAAATGTTAATCAAGTCAATCAGAGTCCTCTCTCAGAGAGAGAGAGAGAGAGAGAGAGAGAGAGAGTTTGACTCTGCGGTCACTCATCGTAGAGTCTACTCGCTTGATAATGCCTTGTTTTGAGACGAAACACGTGTCGCGTCTTCGTTGGTGGTATATGTTTCCTGGTTTCAGTGTAGTGTTGGTGGTGCATACAGTAGAATTATTGCACGCACCTGTGGGAGGGAGGGTGGTGCTCTTCTTCTCTTCGGACCAGGTAACATATACCTTTTTATATTTGCATGCGGAATGTTGCGAAGTAACTTTTTCAATAACATCTTTAATTGATAATAATAATTGTACCAATGATTTTTTTTCAAAACTTATGTACGATTCATATCATTGGATTGGACTTAAAGACGGTGACAGGCTCGTCAACTGTCACATTGCCAAAAAATAATGTTTTGGTGACATTTAGGTCAAAAGATGGTATATATAGTCCTCTGACATCCGCACATAGGCCGTATTATTGAGGCAGATATTTCAGTCACGTGGGATGTGGTAACAGTAAACGTTATGAACTGCGCAGAACATTTTATTCATGCACTTACAGAGAAACACTTGATTAACGTCCATTTCATACGAGTTTCCGCAAAGTGGATAACCTTAGCTGAATGAATTTGTTACTTCATGACTTTGGAATTATCTATTATATTATTTTTTTTTTCAAATACCTACCGTTGTCAACAGCACTGACTAATTTATGGTATTATCTAGGTGTGATACCTTGGTAATACAATAAAAATGAAAACAGAAAAGAAAATAATAAATAAAAATATACAATAAACACATAGAAAGAGGCAACATCACATACATTGGTCTGACCCCAAAGCAGCTTAAGCACTTGGAACATGAAATCAGAAAAAAACGAAGGTACCATAAATACCCAGATAGGAGGAAAACAGTGTTTTCTACATTGACTCGACTAACAATCGAACCCGGAACCTCAGAGCTGACAAAACCATGAAAACGGGCATGTGTGCCACTCGTCCACGGAGGTCATCAATTGAAGTTTAATTTGAACAGAGATCTAGAACCTTTTCTTAGTATAATACCCTGTTTTCGATCCACCTTTCATATTTATCTTGGGGGCATGCATTCATATTTATCGAACAAATATTTGACAGTAGCGGGATTTCAACTCGAAATCCTCAGTTTCGAAGGTAGGTTCACTACCAACTCAGCTATTTTCGGATTTTTGTTATGTTTTTTTATATTCACGCAGTATTCCAGAATATGGGGCAACAGAATATTTTATTTAAAATTTTGGTTAATTTTAAACAATGTTAAATAGCACGATTCTATCAATTTATCGTCGACTCACAAACTCCACGAACTTTGAAGTCCATTACCAAAACGGACAAGGGTAGAAATACATCTATTAATTTTACTATTCATTTTGAAATAGAATTAAAGAGAGTTAAATACTTTTGTAAAGTATAATAATTATAATTATATAGGAAGTATATATAATTATATAGGAAGTAAAGTATAATCATTATGTATTATGCCGTTACTACATCACAAAAAAAAATAATACAGGTTGGGCCAAGAATTCGTTAACATTTAAATGTAACTTAGCGCGCAAACTATTGCCGCGCGGGGCGCGGGCGCGGGCTGGGGCACTAGCTCGCTTCTTGGAAATTTAGTCGCAATGGATCACTTCACGAGGCTGCAACGCGCTCACTGCGTGAAACAGTTTTATTTAAACGACTTTTCGCTCATTACTGTGAGACGCTTATTTCGCGATGAATATGGTTTACACGTTCTGTTCGACGTGATCTAGATTTATCGACACGCAAACGTTCGGCTAAATTAGGATTATCCCGCACATCATTATGCCGTATTTTGAAATTAGATCCATATAAGATCCAGATAGTGCAAGAACTAAACCCTAATGATTTAAAGTTGCGTAAGTCATATGCCGAAACAATGTTGACTCGTTTCAGTAATTTTCACAACATCTTATTTTCTAAGGAAGCCCATTTCCACCTAAATGGACATGTAAACAAACAGAATTGCAGGTATTGGAGCAGCGAAAATCCTTAAGCTAAACATGAGAGGCCACTTCACTCTCCTAAGGTATGGGCTGCAATTTCAGCAAAAGGAATCATCGGACCTTACTTTTTCTAAGATTCTCGAGGCCGTTCAGTTACTGTTAATTCTGCCGAGTATGTGAAATGTTACGG
The DNA here is from genome assembly GCA_029286605.1 of Sericinus montela. NCBI lineage: Eukaryota > Metazoa > Arthropoda > Insecta > Lepidoptera > Papilionidae > Sericinus > Sericinus montela. The sequence continues at coordinate 2,545,609 of JAGSMR010000074.1, read as the reverse complement.
GAGTTCTTAGCACCGATTCTTCTGGAATTTGCTGGCTGTAATCGTAAGACATGGTTTCAACAAGATGGAGCCACGTGTCAAACATCGAACGAATCCTTGCCGGTGGTCAAAGACATGTTTCCGGAAAAGCTGATGTCAGACGGGGTGACATCCCATGGCCACCCAGAAGTCCAGATCTATCCCCAGCAGACTTCTTTTTATGGGGTTATTTAAAGAGTCGTATCTACATTGATAAACCGAATACACTGCGTCAACTTAAAGAAAAAATCATGGAAGAGATATCGGCGATCTCGCGGTCTCTTTGCAGAAGAGTATTCGAAAACTTCAGGACTCGCTTAGATGAGTGCAAAAACCGAAACGGTGGAACATGAAACATTTAATAATTAAATAAAACTAATTAGCTTTCTCGTAAATAAACGATTTCTAAAACATGTTAAATGGTTTTTTTATACGATTTTTTCAAATGTTAACTAATTCATGGCCCACCCTGTATAACAGCATGGACCTACAAAGTACCTACAGCTTGGACTCTAAGACGGCATTTAGGATATCTACCTGTTGTAATATTTTTCCAGGTAATAATCGGTGAAAATAAGGTTGAAAGGACTCCTTTGTTGCCAGTATAAGAAAATTACGTGAGGAAGTGAAATAAATACACCAATTCTTTAAGAACGGAGACAAACGTATCTTATAATACTACGGAAAATTCCATAGCAAAGGTCAAATTAAATAGCTGAAAGGTTAAAACTAAAGCAATTCGTCACTGTCTAGTCAGCTATGAGTTTATGCTTAATCTCCAAAGATTTTACTCAATACCAACCTTTCTTTTTTTTACATGTCATCATGCTTTACTAACTTATTATTTTAATCGATAATATATGTCACGTTTCTAAAATTATTTATGTAACTATTATTTTTGCAGTTATAACTACTACAGAAGTCACGATGGCCATGAGGTTAGATCTAAATTCGAGTACAGAGACCCGAGCTCGATCCCAGATGGTATGCTCGTGTCAATGAGATTTCAAAATCTATGTACAATTTATGTAGTTAAAAACTTGAACATAAAAACGGCGACGGTCTCACCGCCTGTCACGTTGCCCAAAAAAAAGTCTTTGGTGAAAGATGGGTCGATGGGACTTACGAGGTGGCAGGCTCGTACCAATGGGTTTTTTCAAAAACTTATGTACAAATTATATCGTTGGCTTGGACATTAAGACGGCGTCGGGCTCATCACCTGTCACGTAGTCCCAAAAATATCTTCGATGGAAGGTGGTCCGAAATGACTTTATTGTCTAGACCTATGTGTACCCCTGTATTGGGAATGGCGTGAAGATATTTATTTATTTATTTTATCACACTATTGATTAAGACACAGGCCGTATCTCAAATTGCAGTTGTTCTAGTATGATTCCCTTTATTTCGAATATTCCTATAAAAAATTAAGTATTTATAACAAATTTAAGTCGCACCAATTAATTTTGACAACCTCGTGGACGAGAGGCACACCAATATTCATGGTGTCGCCAGCTCTTATCCCGATCGTGTCAATGCATGCCTAAATATACGCCATTTCTAAATTCGTAACTTTTTATCTTCTAAAGTTGTTATTGAAAATATATATGTATTATGTTAATAATAAAAAAAATTACTTCGCAACCCTCCGCATGCAAATATAAAAAGGTATATGTTACCTGGTCCGAAGAGAAGAAGAGCACCACCCTCCCTCCCAAAGATGCATGCATTAAGTCCACTGTAAGGTTGCGAAGTAATTTTTTCAATAACAACTTTACAATGAATTTCCGCAAAGTAACGCCTGAATCAATTAACTATCTTTTTATCTTCTTTCAAAACTTTTTTTACTCTGCGAAAAATAAAAATTTACCAACAATTTAAAAAAAAAAGACTATTTTAAACAGCCTTTGGGTCAAATGAGCTATTCTTGTACATGTCCTTAAATAATCCATTATTCTTAAGCCTTTAATGCAGTCCATGTATTTGATACTTAACAGTAAAAACCGAAATGACGCCATTTCTCATGTCGGGGCATTAATGACCCATTGGAAGTTATTCTCCTTAATGCGGCTATAAATCTACTTTATTTAATGGACAATTTGGTTGCTATTTCTTAGTATTCCTAAGAGTATCTTTTTAAGAGTATTTTCCTAAGAGTTTGTATTTTTGTGAACTGTCATATCTATTACGGGATAACGGTCTCTCTTGATGGGGGAGTTTACATGATAATCAATAGTATTTTGAAAGCCTTTCCATTAGAAAGAAGAAGAAGTCACGATAGCTGAGTGGTTGGGTGGTCGGAATTTCGAGTCAAGAGACCCGAGCTCGATCCCCAGGTGGCAGGCTCATACCAATGGGTTTTTCAAAAACTTATGTACGAATTATATCATTGGCTTTGACATAAAAACGGCGACGGGCTCACCACCTATCTCGTTGTCCCGAAAATATCTTCGGTGGAAGGTGGGTCGAAAGGACTTAATTGTCTAGACTAGACCTCTGTCTACCCCGGTACTGGGAATGCGTGTAGATATTTATTTTTCTATTTTCAGTTTAAAATGATATGTTTGACGTATAAGTCACAATAGTAGAGTGCTTAAGTGATCGGAATTAGAGTCAAGAGGCTGTAGTTCGATCTCTAGGCCATTCTCATTACCATTGGCTCGTACTTAAGGTTTTCTTCAAAGTTATGTACGATTTAGATCGTTTAATTTAATTTATACTTCATTTGTTTTCTTTCTGATGAAATTAGATCATATTAATTTTTACTTTTTTCACACATTCATTTTGACAACCAGTTTCATTTTACGGCATCTAAAAAAAGGGTTCCATTAGAGTTTATATTGTATTTAGTAAATGTGTAAAAGTGTGCAACTGAATTTTAATAATTTAATGTGTATATAACAAAAATGTGCTGTATTCTCAGACTAAACTACTTGTAAACTAACCCGAGTCAGTGAAGGTATTTGTGAATCAGATTGAAGCGAATGAAAATTCTCTTCTCACTCTTCTGTCTGGCCGCATTATTGTGAAAGAAAGTAATAATCGAAATGTTTTTCATGCGTCTTTTAATGCGATGCTTGTGTAGCCTTGTAAACTCATAAACTCGTCGCTTCACCGCAATTTTGTACACGAAGAGCAAGTTTTAATGCAGCAATCAATTCGAAGCTAATAAAGTGTTATAGTTTAAAACATTAACAATTTTCTCCGGGAATAATTTCTAATTATTCTAATTAAGTGAGATGTCACTTTACTACTTTGATATTTAATAATCAATACAAACATAAAACCATATCATAAACAAGGATTATTGATGCTTCTAAAACTAGTTTTGCACTAAATACGCTGAACAAACAAAAACTTATTTCGAGATATTTTAACACATTTTAATAGGCTTCGATAAATAAGAAGGTAACAATTGTACTCAAATGAATTTGTCGTGTGGTTACAAAGTAAACATATAATCCTTATTTAAAATAATCTTAGTTAAAAAGAGAAAGACCTTGAAAATGAAACTATTAAGAGAAAGGCCTTAAAATGTTATTGGCTACCTTGTGGTGACGGGATAAGCATCTCTAAATATACCAGACCACAGTTCAGCAGTCCGGTGTCGAGCAGGCTAAGGTGCGAGGTGTCTGATACTGTCAATTGCATGGCCTGCCAAAATCATGCACGCAGAGCGTGGAGATTTTGGCAGGCTCTCCCTTACGGGGGAGCACACACAATTCCAATGCGATGTCCCGCAGTGGAATTGTGTGTGACAGGTTGTTGAAATGATGATGCTGTTGCATAATTGAGTCACGCACATCACCGAAACTATTAAGCGTGAGATATGAAAAAAAAATTATCTAAATCGGTGCAGTAATTTAAAACCCGTGAACTAAAATTATAATTATTAAGCATTATTATAATAATTAAATAACTATTATGCATAACGTCAGCGTATATTTATATTACTACATAATAGTACATAAATAATACATGTATAGATAGGGACAGCAACACATAAATTGCTCCGGTCCCAATGTAAGATGCACTTGTGGTAAGGGAATCGGAAACAATGAAGGCACCACAAATACTCAGAACCGAGAAAATGAAAAAAAGAGGTTTTCCTGCATTGACCCGACCGGGAATCGAACCCGGGACCTCGAGATGTAGACACCTTGAAAACCGGTGTTTACCCCACTCGTCCACAGAGGTCGTATTTTTAATTTATGTTATATTTTTTTAAACATTGCTTTATCTAAAAACGCCAGAAGTCTTAGCTTGGTCGCGCTGGTAGTAATAGCAAAAAAGTATTCTCAAATTTCTCACGAAACGACTGACGGCCCGATAGCTGAGTTAGTAGAGACCCTGCCTTCGAAGCTAAAGGTTACGGGCTTGAATCCCGCCACGAGCAAACATTTGCGTGATGAATATGAATATTTCTACTCAATTCATAGATCTATACTAATAAAGAAATAATTATTTTTGTGAGTACATGTGTAAGTAAAAACATATTGTGCCGAGAGCTCAGACATTAAGGCGGCGATTGGGTCAACACCTGTCACGTTGTACCAAATAAGTTTCCGTGAAAAGTGGGTCGAAAGGATTTTATCGTAGACCTCTGCCGATCCCAATTTGGGAATTTGTGTGAAGATGTGTTACGCAAAGTTTAAGTAACACTGTTTGATAAAACAATGTTATCTCTAACCCATAAACTTATTATCAAAGTTGACTTCTTATCGCCCTCGTTAAAGCACTTTGCTGGCAACTCTAAATGGAAATGTTTAGTTTCTACTACCCGGTAATAAAACCTTTGAGTTGAAGAGACAAAGCTGCACTCCTATAAGGTAGCTAAGAAAATGAGAATATGTTTGTAATTGTATATACCATTAAAACAAGAATTTTGTAGTTTAGTACAAAATCTCTTATGTTTTTACAATTCCAAGGTAAGTAACTAAAGCCCTTATTTTAAGGAATAAGAAACAGTTAAGGTTCCAAAAACATACCTGATGGTCTGACCCGGCCGTGAATTGAATCCGATAACTCGGAGCTAGCGACACAGTGAAACTAGTGTGTTTAGTTAATCAAGGTCGCTAGAATTAAATAATACTAGTTTTTACTTTAGCTGCCAAAGTTACACTAATTACCATTGGAAAGTAAATAAAACTATATAAGATTATTTACGAAACAAATAGAAAGAACCGATATTATTCTTGAAAGGAGAGCTGGCTGCCGATAATCATTTATTGGAATTTTGTTGTGCCTTAATTCTTTAGCCTCATAATAGTTGAATATTAAAAATAAATTACAAAATGTGTCAAAGGTATCTCCATAGTATTCAAGTTTTTAACAAATGAGAAAATGGCAGCGCACCTCAAAAAATAATAGTACATTTTTGACGACTTCCATAAATGAGTATTATACACTAAAAAACACTTTTTCTTAATTTTCTCGGGTTTGTGGCACTAGTTGTTTCTGATTCTATGATACAAGTGATTAAGCTGTTTACTTTGGAATCGATAAATATATGTGATGTTGTCCCTATTTATGTATGTATTTATTATTCTTTATTTATTACTGTAATTTTAGTAGGTGCATAAAATTAAAAAATAATGCCTGTGTATCTCGTTAGTAATGTATCTTTTAAAGTGAAGGAATTTTTAAAAATGGGTAAATATTAGGCATTATCCCCTAAAAACTAAACTATTATGTAATGTATAATATTAAAAAAAAAATTAAATAAAGAAAAAAAATTAACGAATCTTGCAACCCAACAAAGAATATATCAACATACATGAGTCTGCATTTCCTTAAGTTGTAATTCACATGGGAAACGTTAAACGCTGGGATGACTACAACATTTTGCGAGTCAGTCATTTAAACGTAGGGAAACACCATAATGGGTCCGCTCCGACCTTTGTCCGTTTTAGTTAAGGGTTAAATAGTTTGTATCGTCGCAAATGGAGTATGTGACTAGTCTGGATGGTGTTAAGTTGATATGTACTCTTTGTAGATTATACAGGATTTACTTTGCAATTTATTTATATTATGATTGCGAGATTTATTCAGTTGTTTTAGTGGTAATTTATTTAAGCTTGTATAATGTCATTGTAGGGATAAGTATCTCTCGGAAAGTGGATTTGCGATTAATTTATTTAACCATTCATTGATGACGATTCCATGACGTACCGTACATCTATATTACCTATATAGAAAACCACTTTTTCTACATGTTTTCGGGTCAGGGTGTCTGTAGTACCTTCGTTGTTTCTGATTCCATAACCATATATGCTTCGGCTACTCACTTCGGGATCAGTATGTGATGTTGTAACAGATGTGTGTTAATTATTATTTATTATTACACAAATTTTTAAAGTGCTTACTTCTGTACTTTTAATTTTCTTTAAATTCTGTTGAAAGCTCTCATATAACTATAGTTACTTGTAACATACCTTATAAAGGACATTCATGACTTCTTGTACTTTGCGTTTTATTTATAAATAACACAGTATACATAAATACTATAAGCAAATACTACAATATACATAAATATTATTTTGTTTAAATAACAACATTTATTGTTATATTTACAATACTTAATCACTTAAACTACAAAAATCATACAGCCCTACTCCTCGCGACATGTTACCAAGATCGCTGCATTTCCACGTTGAATGGTACTCAACCGTACAGTGAAAACCAGCCCTCTTATTACCAGCGACTACGAACAGTCGCGGATACAATTCCTTTAGAAACTGCATAGCGCGAATTTAGAAACTGCATGCATACGGGACACCCCACGGACCGTTCGACTCTACGGCAAAACTATAAAAATCTATCTTCAAACAGGTCCATAATTTCATAATTGTTTGTAAGCTAAAATATTGCATACCGTATTATCTATTGTAAACCTACCGGCGACAATTTGACTAATAAAACTAGTAACTAATAAAATACTTGTTAAAGACAGTCACGATAGCCGAGTGGTTGGCTGATCGGAATTGGAGTCAAGAGACGCGAATTCGATTCCCAATGAGTTTTTTAAACTTATGCATAATTTATATCGTTGGCTTGGACATGAGTAACGGGCTCTCCACCTGTCACGTTGTCCCAAAAAATGTCGTCGGTGGGTGGGTAGAAAGGACTTAGTTGTCTAGATTGCGTGAGAATATTTTTTTTACATACTTATTAGTAGAGGTCGCTACCATCACACAAGTTTGTTAACTTATTTTAACGTTATTTTACCTCTAACGGGGTAAAAATGAGTGAAATAAACGGAAAAAGGAAGTCGTTTTGGCTTATTATTGAGGTACTTATGAAAATCACTGCCTCGTTGATTTCCTTTTATAGCTATTGCCTTTATTAATAATCCATTTATATTAAGCTATCAAAAAGCCTAATCTGTTTTGATATCTTTTCTATTCTATGTTATATATCTATTCTATTATATATCTATTCTATCTATTTCCATGGTGTCGCTAGGTTTGAGAGTCCGGGTTTGAATCCTGGGCTAGTCAATATGGAAATTCTGCATTTGTTTCGAGTTTGGGTCTCAAGTGTGGTTATAAAAGATACCTTCCTTTTTGCTGATTTTATAACACGACACCATTTACTTTATGATCAGATTTGTTTCACCACTTACTTTAGGATCAGGGCAATGTTCTCCCAACATTTGTATTTGCTTATTTATTATTACTATATTTTTCATTGTTGATCTGCTTTTAAAAATTGTATCATATCTGTTTAGAAGATGATGACGTGTCGTGATGTAATGAATAATCGTATCCTATACTAAGAGCCGAGTGGTTTAAGTGATCAAGTGACCCGAGTTCGATCTCCAGGTGGTGCGCACGAACCAATGGGTTTATTTCAAATAACTTATGTATGAATCATACCGTTAGCTTCAACATAAAAGACGATGAAGGGTTCACCAACAATCACGTTGCCCCAAAAATGTCTTCGGGTGAAGGTGGTATGTAAGGAATTGATTGTCTAGACCTCTTTGTAATTCAGTATTGAGAATAACGTTAAGATATTTTTTCTTTTATCTTCTAAAGCAATTTATCGTCCTTTACGAATTATTCGTGAGTGATTTAAACTAAGACGAAGAACGTAAAACCAAGATGACGATAGCCAAACCTTTCACAATTCCAAATATTTATTAAAACCTCTGATTATCCTTGGAATACGTGAAGATAAAAATTAAAAAAAAAATGTAGTAAATAAATTCTATTTTTTTTCTGATTCTCATTATGTTAAATTGATTAAATTTGCGTACCGTGTCCACAAACAAAGTGCAAATACCTTAATGACGATTTTCAATTACTTCCTAATATGTGATCTGTTTACGGCTGATAGGTGATTTTGTCTTTTATTTTATTTTTCTCTACTTTGTAGCGTTCGTTTTAACATTAGAACATCGGTAGTCTCTTTTCAGAGATTTTTTCTTTCTACAATTTGTAAACAATAATAAAAAAATAAAACAAATGATCAATATCTAATTTTAATCTTCATGAATTTTTTTCAAAATTTTTTGTTTTTTAATAAAGCCAAAAGTGAAACTTTTCTCTAAAAAGGGATGGCCTTGGCCTTTTTTCCTATCGCTGATACGTAACGTTATTAAAAAAAAGTTATGAACTGGAAATATGTTAGCGAAGTGCAAAATTTCGAGAAAGAAAGTTTGTTCAATTCAAATTTTCATTTTAATATAAATTTTCTCAATATATGGAGATTCCGTTATCTCAAAAGCTTTTATCTAGCTGTGGATTAAAATAGTTGTTAAGTAAGTTAATTAAAAGGAAAGGAGACCAGTGTTCTTACTCAGTATTAGGTAGCCACGATAAAGTAACAATAGCCAAGTGGTTGGGTGATCGCGATTCAAGCGAGGCCAGAGACTTGAGTTCGATCCCCAGGGCTCGTATCAATGGGGTTTTTCGAAAACTTATATACGATTTACATCTTTGGCATGGAAATAACGTTGTCCCGTTGTCCCGAAAATACATAAATATTATTCCGTTAATTATGGTCGATCGCGTCATATTACTTTTCCCAGCAATTTAAAATAGTTCTACTAAAGAGAAAGTTCATTGTAAGGGTTATATAAATATAAATATCACGCAATTCCCAATACAGGGGTAGACAGAGGTCAAGCCTAGACAATTAAGTCCCTTTGACCCACCTTCCACCGAAGATATTTTCGGGACAACGTGACGGGTGGTGAGCCCGTCGCCGCCTTTATGTCCAAGCCAACGATGAAATTCGTACATAAGTTTTTAAAAAAACTCATTGGTACTGCCACCTGGTGATCGAACTCGGTTCTCTCGACTCTAAATTCCGACCACCCAAAAACTCGGCTATCGTGACTTTTTGGCTATTGTAAGGGTTAATTAGTTTATAAGTAGATATAAAACATTTTTACGATCTCCGTGGACGAGTAGCATACACACCGGTTTTCATGGTGTCGCCAGCTCTGAGGTCTCTGGTTCGATTCCCGATTGGCTCAATGTAAAAACTGGTTTTCTACATTTTCTCAGGTTTGGGTGTTGGTGATACCTTCGTTGTTTCTGATTACAAGTGTTTAAGCTACTTACTTTGGGATCAGAGCAATGTACGAGTACGTGATGTTGCCGCTATCTATATATCTATTTACCTATGCATGTAAGTATTTATTAAAAGAGTCTAATTATGACCCAATTATGAAAGAAAAGAGTCAATTCCCAATATAGGTGTAGCCAGAAGTTGAGACAATTTATTCTTTCGATCCACATTCCAATGGAGCTCATTTTGCGACAACTTGACGTGTGGTGAGCCTGTCGTCTTGTTTATGCCCTAGCCAAAGATGTAAATATTACATATTCTCAAAGAACTCGTAGGTGCGAGCGTAGCTCGTGGGGATCCAACTCGGGTACCTTGACTCAAATTCTGATCACAAAACAACTCGGCTTCTCTCAAAACATTCACAATTTTCTATATCACAATACTACGATTTTCGTAGACCTTAAAAATGTTCGATAAAATACTGTTAACATACTTAATGAAAATTATGTCGAACAATATGTTGTTACATAACCTATTTTTTCACAAACTTAAAAATTAAATATATTTCAGAAATAAGAATTCACGACGATCAAGACCCTACTGTAAAGACGGTAACCAACCGAGACTCAAAAAACATGCCTCAGAAATAGACATTTGACACTACACACATTGTAATAATGCACACGAATATAACATACTTATTTACTTTGTGTTCCGAAAAAATATCGCATTCGTCCTATATATGGGCCATTAGGTAGCTAGAGAACGAGATAACACCAGCATTTGCGAGAAACAAAAGCGATGTCTTCCTTCCTTTTGATAACTTATTATTTGTAGAATATTAAAACAAAATTGAGAAGACGTTTTCTAAAACATATAGCCTAAAACAAAATGTGTCATTGACTTGGTTTTGGTAGATCAGGTTTACGTACTAGGAAAACCTATAGTGCAAAAAATTGTCTTCAAAAAGAGGAACGAAGTTTTTTTATACTGCTTGCAACTCTAACTAAATGATTCTATAATGGAGAAGAAAATGGTAAAAGAAACTCCTCCGATATCCTCTTTTCACATATATTTTAGGACCTGTTCTAGGTAAGGCAGATGTTTAAACAATATATCCTTTCGAACCTCTTGTGACCGAAGTTTATTTTAGAAAAAACTTGACAGGCGGTAATCATACCTCCGTCTTAGTGGCCAAGTCAACGGTAATATATTTAGATAGATATCTACATGGACTCATATGTAAAGAAATTCATATATATAAATAACATCAATGACTCAAATAATGTTAATCACGCAATTTTACCACGAGTGAAATTCGACACCAGAAGAATTCTAGTGCAACAAATTAATCATTTAGTCGTGGAATCTTTACTCCGTTTAAAACATACGTCACATTTTTGATAAACTAAACGATAATTGAAACTTTTTCAATTACTGCTTGTTTGCAGTAATAAAAATAAATAATTTGATTACTGCAAACAAGCAGTAATTAAGTAGTATATATATATATATATATATATATATATATATATATATATATATATATATATATATATATATATATATATATATATATATATATATATATATATATATATATATATATATATATATATATATATATATATATATATATATATATAAAACTCTCATAAAAAAAGATTTGCAATAAACGTAGGACGACTCGTACTAAGCCTGCCTATTAACAGGTTTAAGAAAATCATTAAACGTAAACTTTTAGGAAGGGTTATTATAATATAAATGAGCACGTTAATGACAGTAACCTTTGGGAATTAGTTGATCACCCCGAAATTACTTATAAACAACACTCTTTAATATTTGCTTATATTTTCACTTATTTTCATAAACCGACTAAAATAAAGAGTATCAATAGATTTTTTTCGTACTTTGCTTTTCCGTTAGTCTTAGGTGTGGAATTTATTTCTAGTGATATTGGAAAGACAGAGGGTGTTTCTCTGTATTCCCAATATCATTAGAGGCGATAAGGGCAAAACCTTAAATTCATTAATGCCAACCAACAGATGATAGGATGCCTACCTGCAAAGATGCGACCTTCAAAGATGCCAAACCAAAATTAACCAGAACAGTGATGAGCATTTAAGGTGGCTAGTACGGCACACTATGCGAATTACTACAAAACAATTTCCAAAAATGGCAACTATGGCAGGCCTGGAGCCGGACTCTATACTTAGTACTGCAGTCAGCATCTATAGGTCATTGAATATAACTGATTAATAAACAATGAATAAAAAGATGTAATAATGAAATTATAATATTGAATTCTTTTTAATTAACTAAATTTATAAAACAGATAAATACATACATAAGTGAAGACCGAATGGTGAAGAAAATATATAGCGCGAAAGTTAATATTAAAAGGTGTTGAATTTGTGAGCGTATCGCTATTTAAGCGTCGAAGCCAATAATAAAATACTTACATGAATACATGGATAAATTAATATTCATACACTTGTATACGACAACTTTCGTGGACGACTGGTGTACACACCGGCCGCCACATTGACGTCAGCTCTGAGTTCCCGGGTTCGATTCCCGGACGGGTCTATACAAAAACCACCTTTCCTACATTGCATCGGTCTGTGTATTTGTGGTATCTTCGTTGTTTCCAATTTTATAACACAAGTGCTTTAACTACTAACTTTTGGATTAGGGCTATGTATGTGAAGTTGCCCCTAACTAGTTATGTACATATTTATTTTTTTATAATTTATCGATGACTAGAGAATAAATTTTCATATTCATCTCTCAAGTATTTGTTCAGAGCTATATTCTAACCCACAACGCTTAGTTTATACTACTACACACAACAACTCCTGGGTTGTCTATAAAAAATAACAAAATTTCTAATCTTACAACATTCTGCTTCAAAGTATCCGTAATTTACATATAAAGAGATTTATTTTTCGAACCCTAAAAAACGAACATTAAAAAATCTTTAAAAAAGTATCGTATTCATATCGAAGCTTTGACGTACTTTTAATTTTCTTTGAATAAATAATAAGCGAAGCTCGAAAGAAAACATGGCGAGATTCAAAACAACTTCTGGCGTTACAACTTTATTGTTTTGGTTTATTTAGAACTTGAAAAGTAATTAAAACTTTCCAAATACAACTTATTATAAATGTGGATTATGAAAAACGATGTTGTATTAAGAGAAAAACGAAGCGCGAAGAAGTAATATTTCTTCAATTGTCTTACATTTTAGGGGAAAATATTCAAAAAATTTTGTAGAACTTCTAATATTTATTAACTTACAAAAAGAAACCGAAACGCAAATTGCAATAACGCTCATCTAGAGCCTTATTTCGAAGTCAAAACTTTGTTCCTAAAGTAAGATATGACGGCCCGATAGCAGAGTTGATAGTGGTCCTGCCTTCGAAGCTAAGAGTTGCGAGTTGAAATGAAGAAAGAAAGAAAGTAAAGTTATTAATCGTCACAAAACAATAATTTTGGACGAGTGGCGTACACACCGGTTTCATTGTGTCGCCAGCTCTGAACTACCGGGTCCGATTCCCAGACGGGTCAATGTAGAAAATACTTTTTATACATTTTCTCAGGTATGGGTGTTTGTGGTACTTTCGTTGTTTCTGATTCCATAACACAAGTGTTTAAGCTGCTTACTTTTGGATCAGAGCAATGTATGTGATATTGTCCCTATCTATGTTCGTATTTATTTTTTTTGTAGTCGCGATAGCCGAGTGGTTAGGTATCGGAATTCTAGTCAAGAGACTTGAACTGGATCTCCAGGTGGTAGGCAAGTCGTATATTTGGTATGCATAGTTTTAATCTATATAAAAAAAATAAAAATATAAATATCTTCACGCAATTCCCAATACAGGGGTAGACAGAGGTCTAGTCTAGACAATTTAGTCCCTTCGACCCACCTTCCACCGAAGATATTTTCGGGACAACGCGACAGGTGGTGAGCCAGTCGCCGTCTTTATGTCCAAGCCAACGACATAATTCGTACCTAAGTTTTTGTTAAACCCATTGGTACGACTCTGCCACTTAGGGACCGAACTCGGGTCTCTCGACTCGAAATTCCGACCACACTACCACTCAGCTGTCGAGACTTTTTAATCTAAATAAATAAATCTAAATAAATTAAATAACAATATGTCTGAAGCCAAATACATTTTTCCTTAGTTAACTCGTATAACATTTAACATCTTAAATGGAATATTACATTCTTTAACTACGACACGTGCTGGGTAAATAATTTAATTTCGTGAAATTGGGTATTTATTATAATGTAAATTGATTAAATTTAAAAGTCGCCCGTGTCCCGAAAATATCTTCAGAGGAAGGTGTGTCGAAGTCTTAATAGTCTAGACTCCACCTCTGTCTACCCCTATATTGGGAATTGCGCGAAAATATTTATTAACATATTTATTAACTTAAATTTAAAAGTAAAATACTAATATCATATAATAACTTATTAAAACATATTAATATTACATCAAGAGGCAGACATAAATTTAAGAAGATATCGCTCTTATCTTCTGTGCCATCGAAAACAAAAGATTCCTTAGAAGATACCAGAAGAGACGAAACATTAGACTTTAGACAGAAAATAACATATAACAAAAACATGAAAAGTATTCGCTTTCTTTTGACTGAGAATTTAAAACATTTATAACAAAATAAAAGAAATACATTAAATATGTCGCAGATGTTATTAGACCATTACTAACAATTATGTGAACATAAAATGTCAACAAATGGAGGAAGATGAGTCGAAAGGATTTAATGCTCTAGTCCTCTGTCTATCCCTGCGAAGAGAATGGCGGGAAGATATTTTTTAATTTTTTTTTTATAGAAATGGGAGGCAAACGAGCAGGTGGCTCACGTGATGGAAAGTGATTACCGCCGCCCATGAACACCCGCAATACCAGAGGCATAGCAGATGCGTTGCCGCCCTTAGAGTGCCACCCCCCCCCCATAATTGGGGGAGGTGGGGGCCTCCGGTTACCTGCACTCACCAGACGAAACGCATAAGTTTGTTAGACTTCTACTTCCCGCCGGTATTCTGTGAGGTCGTGGTACTCCACGATACCGGCAGAATACCGGAGTGCCTGCTCGACCGGGGATACTTCCCCGGTCGAGCCGGCCCATTCATGCAACAACAAAAGCCGACACGTGGCTCTACCACTGTTGAAATTGAATATATTTCTCGTTTGTGATAACCTGTATAAAAATATAATTCCACGTAATATATACGTTGTAAATTGATTGAAAATAAGTAAGTTATCTAGGCATTATCTGTTCAAAATCGATAAATGGATGCACTGAAGATCGGTTAAGTGGTAAACACCCAATTAGCACTATGATATCCACCGAACAGTGCAGCGACGTGAAGTGCGTAGACGTCACCAGTTCGCTATCGATGCCTGTCGCACTAACGCTGGATTGCGCTCACCTTTTCGTCGCATATGCGATATGTATATCTAACATTTTATTGACTTAAGTCTTACTTATCTGCTGACAAATGTAAAAAATGCATCAATGAAAATTTATTACAAACTATGACTTATCTGTTATATTTTACTAATAATTGTTAGCATTGATTTTTTTTTCTATTTATTTAGGTTATTGAACAAAACTTTATATAGTAATTCGAGGATAATGTCGTTGATTGTACATTAATTTTTAAGATTTAATATTAGTAAAATTGTAATAAGACTATCACGTACAACTTGTTTTATCCCAAATAAAATAAAATACCGTAGCATATACCAACTTTTTTGCATCATTAAAAGCCTAATTTTTGTGTAAAGTTATTAAATTTAAAATATGCTGTAACGAATCAAGATTTATTACCATCTTCGAGAATCATATTCTCTATACTTGTTTAGTTAGAGGTCTAGACAGTTAGTCTTTTCTTTCCGTATTTAACTCAACTTATTTGGGATAAAGAGATAGGTGATGCGCCAGAATTTTTAGTCATAGCAAAAATAGATAATTTGGGACAACGTCATATACATTGTGGTGATCCCAAAGTAAGTAGCTTAAGAACTTGTGTTATGGAACCAGAAGGTACGAAGCTACTCAGACAATCCAAGACCCGAGACAATTGAAGAATCGAACTCGGGACCTCAGAGCCAGAGAGACCGTAAAAACCTATATAAACGCCGTTCATCTAGGGAGATCGTTAAAAATACAAAAAAAATATTTATTATTAAATAAAAAACCCAGAACCTACTTTATAATTGTGATGTAGTAATTTTGAAGAATAATCACTGAATAATAATTTATTGTGTCTTAAAATAACTGATCTGTGCGCACGTTACCGTGAATGCGGCTCGCGTGTTTTCTATTTATCGTTGCTTGTAATAAGGAGGCAAGGAAATAACGCAAGCACGCTCTCTAAATGCATGCATAATCTAGCATTTCCCGAAAAGTGCTTTGAATATCTTTGAAGTCGTATCTGGAATTGTTATCGAACAATGGAATCTCCATCGAACATTCTAGCAGTCACTGGAGCATATCCTAATTCAAAATGATTTTTCTAAATATTTAAATATTTTAGAAAAAAGATCATGTTGCATTGTCTATTTAAAGAGTATTAGCGGTAGATAAAGAACAGTGAAGAGGTAATTTTTTTTTTATATGTGCAGTACGTCGAAGTAACGAATACCTATAGTGATAGCCCTTAGCCGATAGTGACTAGGTGATCGGAATTCGAATCGAGAGATCCGATTTTGATCCCCACGTAGGCTCGTACCAATAGATTTTTTCAAAAACTTATGAACGATTTATATCTGGGCGCATCACCTGTCACGTTGTCCCAAAAGATGTGTTAAGTGGAAGGTTTGGAACGGAGGATCGAAAGGGCTTAAGTTTCTAGACATCTGTCTACCCCAGTATTGGGAAAGGTGTGAAGATATTTAGTTATTTATTTTTGTGTTATGTGTATAACACATATGTATATTATTGTGTTACGTACCGTGTGGTGATGGTGTAAGAATATTGTCATTCCCTTTCTTCCCGTGGGTGTCGTAAGAGGCGATGAAGGGGAACAGCCTTGAATATCGTTACGGCAACCGTTGGATTGCGGGATAACCATGTCTAAAATATCAGACGGCAACAATCGAAGATAGGCAGCAGCGTCTGAGGTACGAGTGATCTGCTACTGCGATCGCCAATCCGCTTGCCAAGCGTGGCGATTATGGCGAATCTTCCCTATGGGAGAGGCCTATGTCTGCCTAGGCCTGCAGCGGATTCTAATAGGCCGTTAAGTAAGTTAAGTATGTATCGTTAGCTCCCCGGACTAAAATTTAGTACCTTAATGACGTTAGTCCCATAGCTAACATAATTAATCAAAGACTATGATTACTTATTACACTGGCCCTTTAGAATGCAACAGATGTCACACTATCATTTGCCATCACAATTGGATATGAGAGTGTAAAGGATTCAGACGGCAAAATTTATTGCTTAACTACCATCAGGATAAATTGCTTTAGGAGTATAACTTGAATAATTCGACTAATTTCTTCAAATCCATGAAACTAGTGATTTCCAATTGAGTATTGCTAAGTTAAAAGTTTTGAATGGTATTTCGAAATGTAGAACATTTTGAAAGAACGAGTTGAGGGTCTTGTTAAATTACTTCAAAATCAGCGGTAAAGCAGTCGTCTGAAGAAATGTTTCAAACTCTAATCTGTACAATATTAAAAAATAGTCCATTTCATGGGCGGCGGTAATCACTTACCATCACGTGTGCCACCTGCTCGTTTGCCGTCCTTTTCTATAAAAAAAAAAAAAAAAAAAACAGTCACGATAGCCGAGTGTTTGGGTCACCAGAATTTGTGTAAATAGACCCGAACTCGATACAAGAAGGTAAGCTTCGTACCAATGAGTTGTTTCAAAATCCTCGTACTGTTTATATGCTTGGATTGAACATCAAAACGGCGACAAGGTCACGACCTGTTACGTTGTTTGAAAATAAGCTTTCGGAAATATGGGTTGAAAAGACTCAATAGTCTGAACCTCTTCTACCACTGTATTGGCAAATGTGTTAAAACAAAATAAGACTTACAAATAAATTAAAAAAATAATATCTTCACGCCATTCTTAATACAGGGGTAGACACAGGTCTAGTCTAGACAATTATGTACCTTCGACCAATTTTTCGCCGAAGATATTTTGGGACAACGTGAGAGGTGGTGAGCCCTTCGCCGTCTTTATGTCCCAGCCAAGGATATGAAACGTATATAGGTTTTTGAAAAAAGCCATTGGTACATTCCACCTGGGGATCGAACTTGGGTCTCTCGACTCGAATTCCGATCACCCAACTACTCGGCTATCGTGACAACATATAAATAATATATAAAAATTATTATACTTTATAAATACTCTATGATAGTCATTCCTCATTATTAATAAGGAATCATAGCCATAGAGTAACTACATATTGTAGATTGCTAAGTCTGTTATCAGAGTCCTTACGACTTAATAAGACATTAACCAGCAATAAATTAGTAAAGTGACAAATAAAATAAATTGTATCATTCTTTTTCTTGGTAAATGTCCAGTCTGTGTTATTCACGATGGCAGGAGGCTTCTTTATGAGAATTATTTTCATAATAAAGAGATTCTCTGGGTTAGTTTATTAAAGTTTAGACGATATAAGCCTGTTTCTTGAAATTAATTAAGTGTTAGTGCTGTTATTATGTTCATGATAATTACAAAGTCTATTGATCTCAAACGATTCACTAGGCAATATTAAATTCCTTGATTAATTTTATTTTAATTTACACGTCAAATAGAAAACTTTAAATCATAATTTTGCTAAAAGTCTTTCAAATCGGTTCATTTAGATGTATAATAGGAGTTTACTGTGCAATTCTGTCAGAAAAAACTTTTGCTGAGTGGCACAAAGCAATAAAAAATTAAAAGGATAAAGGAGACGTGACATTAATATAATCACGCATATTTCAGTTATATGCGCTTCCTTTGACTCATATTTATATCGATGTCTTGGACACAAAGACGGCGACAGATTCACCGCCGGTCACGTTATCACAAAAAATATCTTCGATGAAACGTGGGTCGAAAGGACTTAATTGTTTAGGCCTCTATCTACCCCAGCATTGGAGTAGATAGAGCATATTAGAGTGAAGATATTTATTTTATCTCGATCAGATAAAAAATAAACTTCATAAAGTAGTCTAAAACCATTCAAGACTAATCAAATTGAAAGCGCATAAGAGTATTACATGCATTAAAAGCAGATTTCATTATAAGCCTTGCATACAAATACGAATTAAATTTCCAATCCTATCACGTATTGTATCTAAATTCTAATAAAGCCCAAGTTCTCGAATGGAGCCAATTTAAAAATGCAGCAAAATGTTCCAGTTCGCGTTGAGTTTAATATTGGTTTTGGAGTAAAACACTTCATATGAAACAAGCTAATCCACCACCTGTCCCGTTGTCCCGAAAATATCTTCGGTGGAAGGTGGGTTAAAGGGCCTTAATTGTCTAGACTAGACCTCTGTCCACCCCTGCATTGGGAATGGCGTGAAGATAATTATTTAGTTATTTATTTTGACATTTAAGTCTTTCATAATTTATTATCACGCAAACATGCACAATATTTTTTCAATTTTGATTAAGTTTTATCTTAGAATAACTAAAAATAAATTAAGTAACTTTCGTTTGACCCGTTGCTGGGAGACGTTTTTCAGTATACCTTAAAACAATACCACGGTTTTCAGCTAATTACAAATAACATTACAAATAACTAAAAAGTTAACAAATACAGAAGTTTCCAACGCGTTTTTTTTAACATGTTACACAATACTGCAATCATATTTTGACCACAATGAGCGTCGAGCTCGTCGCCATCTTATTGACAATTTAACGTGCATGAGTTTCGGTTTCGGAAAATAATTTATTCGTTAAGAAGACAGTCTTTAATTTCATTAGGCAAATGATCGAAAACTTTCCCTCCTTCAGACTTTATACTTTTACTTTATTATAACCAGTTCTATGTTTCCGGACTTCTACTTCTAATCTAATTTTGCAGTCTATGTTATAGCTGGAGATACGACAGGAAAAAAGAAATATGCAATTTTTATGCAGAGAAAGTAGATTTCTAGATTGATCCGTACGGCTTGTAAACTCAAGACCTAAAAGCTGGCGACACCATGGAAATCGGTGTATACGCCACTCCATTACGTGTACATACAAAACCATAATAATCAATACTTAAGTAAGTATATAGTAGTATATAAGTAGTTAGTATATGTAGCAATATAGTTGTTAGTAAGTGTATAATATTTTCTATTTCTATAAATAGAAAATATTATATACTTTCTGAAATACATATTATTAATATACTGTGCTGTTCCATATCAAATGAAGATGAAAGCATGCATGCGATTCTTTCACACTGATTACCTGATTCAGTCACTGGCTGTGAAATCGAGTAAGGAATTCAAGTTTTAACGCCATCTTGTAATATTTCGATAATCGAAATGTAATATTTCGATAATTCAGACGCCACTTTATCACGTTTTAGTACTTTCTAACCGACTTGAAAAAAAAAGGAGATTCTCAATTCGGTTGCATTTTTTTAAGTTGATCACCTAATAACTCTATCATATGTAAAGCGATTTTGAAAATTTTTGAATGTTTTTTCTTTTAAAATATTCTAATCCGTCGGTGGGATTCAATTCCGGTCCGAATTTGTCTCTTGCCTATTTACCTATTTAGAATATTTCAGCAAATCGTATATTATTGCCTAACTCCTAATGCTCCTCCTCCTTTATGGGATGCGTGCTTCTATCAACTTCAGCATCTTTACATGATGACTCATAGACACAAAGAACTTAATTTCTACGCAAAATAAGAGTACTAAAAATGAACATTCAAACAAAAAAAAAAAACGTCACAAAATCCGTATGGTTGGGTGGTTGAAATAGGAGTCAAGAGACAAGGTCGAAATAGGAGAGTTCGATCCCCAGGTGGCAGGCTCGTTGTCCCAAAAATATCTTCGGTGAAAGGTGGTTCGAAACAACTTAATTGTCTAGATCTCTGTGTACCCCTGCATTGGGAATGGCGTGAAGATATTAAAAACAAATTAAACGGAATTCGAAATCTCCTCCCATTAATGAAATCGGTTAAAAATAACCTCGTCTCTAGTAAGTTATTAATTTTACCGTGTAATAATTATTCAACACAAACGTAGCGACGGTGAACTATTCGAGCAGTAATTTTCTATTCCGGTAGAGTAGAGACATAACATAAACCACATGTGGGACAGCATCACAGTTAAGTAATAAGACATAGTTATAGCACAAACATTGCGAGCTCTTCACATGTTTAATGTTATAGTTAGAAGTAACAAACTCCTTTATAGTTTGTTTTATTTCGGTCATTTTCCCAATTCTCTCAGAAATTTAGATAATCGCTTTCAAGCCACATATGAAAGTACTAACATGAAAGACCATTTTTGTATAACGTGGGTGATTGGTTTCGTTATTTCTGTGGTGGATGCTTCCGTTGGTGGATGTTTTCAGTGGATGCTTTCGTTATTTCTGATTCTGTAACTCATGTCCTATTTGCTACTTAGTTTGGTATCGGAGCAATTTATGTATGATAATGTCACTGTCAATAAAAATGTAAAATAAAAAATACTGAAAAAGGCGAGATTCGAATCCCCGACTTCTGCCGTACCGTTTTAATAGACTTACCTAGATAAATATTTCAAGTTCATGTCTCGAGTAAAAATATGTATATTTATCACACAAATGTTTGGGATTCGATTTGGGATTCGAACAAGCAACCCCTAACTTCTAAAGCAGTACCTCCACCAAAGCTTATCAGTTTATTTTAAGGTATAATGGATGAGGTATTTATAGTTTATTACGATGTAGTTTCTGTACTAATAGTCACGATAGCCGAGTGGTTGGGTAGTCGGAATTTCGAGTCAATAGACCGGAGTTCGATCCCCAGTTGGTAGGCTCGTACCAATGGGTTTTTCAAAAACTTATGTACGAATATCGAAGGCTTGGACATAAAGACGGCGACAGGCTCACCACCTGTCACGTTGTCCCAAAAATATCTTCGGTGGAAGGTGGGTCGAAGGGGCTAAATTGTCTAGACTCGACCTCTGTCTAACCCTGTATAGGGAAGTGCGTGAAGATATTTTATTTTAGTTTCTGTACGTAAGGCTGACAATATATATTTGCTAAACCATATCATGTTTCAAAGCGAGCTTCCCGCTGCTGGCTTTACCTCGAATTCAGAGCGCCTTGGCTAGCGTTTGAGAATCGAATTACATTGCTAACATAATTTTGCGGACCTTTAGTCACCTTTAGTGTTGCACTGGTTCAGATTTCTATCTCATAAATGATTCTATTATTTTCTAGCCATCTTTACATAGTATTTTAGAGATGTTATTATAAAATTACTTGTAAATTAGGTGTCTTCTGTTACGTGTCCATCTGACTATGCGCAGAAAAAGATTAGATACTTCCATTACCCCCTGTACATTTTTTCGGTTCGGTTTAGGTCGGATCGGAAAAAGTTGCCGCTTGACACTTGTCACTGAAACAATGAAGCAATCTTACATTTTTGGTTCACTCTACTTCACTCATGACCTTAGTAGACGAGTGGCGGTAACAACAGTTTTAAAGGTGCTGCCATCTCGAGGTCCCGGGTTTGATTCCCGGACGGTTCAATGTGGAAAAACCACTTTTTCTACATTTTCTCGGGTCTGGGTGTTTGTGGTGCCTTCGTTGTTTCCGATATGCATACCTCAAGTGCTTTAGCTTCTTACATTGGGATCGAAACGAAATCAATGTATGTGATGTTATCCCTATCTACATTTGCATTCATTCTTCAATGCATCTGTATACATTTTCACCCGAGGATTCAGATGCTATACCTTATAGTATGTAAATACACTGACTCTGTATACTCTTCTAACCAGAACACAGTAGTTGCTAAACTGCTAGCGGGGTTGAAGAAATCAAGAATTGTTTTACTGATCAAGACGAATCCTAGGCAAAAATCTTTGCAAAAATCTTATGGGAAGCTAAATGAGCAAAATTTTAACACAGATAATTGAATTATTTTGATCTTTTTTACATATCAAGAGTCCACTGCTGCACAAAAGCCTAATAATAACAACATAATTGTATACTGTAGTAGAATGGTTTCTGCTGTTAAAATGTACAACCTAAAATTAGCACAATAAAAATCATAGTAGAGATGTATTAGACTTTGAAATAATAACTTCATCTCACATTGCGAATACAATGAAGACTCGGCAATTTCGAGGCAGTAAGTTAACTCGGAACTAGCGCGTAAGCCGCCTCCTTGTTTAATATTCAAAGTAACTGCAAACACTTGGCTTTGTTGTTGAGTTGCGTTTCGCAATTTATAACTCCACACATTCAATTATTTCGTAAACTACATCAATGTAAATAAGAACGAAGAAATTTGTTGTGTAGCATAATGTTGCGTTACCATCTTTTCGTATTTCTCAAGACAAAGAGTAGTTAGAAGTTTAGACGTACATTTTTAAAAAAAAGCATTTCAGTGAAGTTTTTTTTACAAAGCGACAAGTGGCGAGCCCGTTGCCGCCTTAATTCCTTATCCAACCACAAAAATAAAGTCTAACGCAGTATGGTTCCTCTAACGGAGAAGAAGCTGGCAATACAAGTTACAAGTAGGTTTTTAACACCGGATATTCAATGTTAAACGTTATCCTTAAAGTTTACACCCAAAAGTATTATTGGTAATTGTTGGGTATGTGTGCTTGGCTGCGCCCACCGCTAATTATTGTGTGAACAATAAACAGTGTTAAGCTAGCCAGCGATCGCTTCACTTGTCCGTCCCGATATCTAACAGTGGCGACGGGCTACGCGTGAATTAAGGCAAGAAGAGGAAGGCGATCCTGCTCAGCGCACTCACGGAGGCCACGTATCAGTTGGTAACGGACTTGGCATTGCCAAAAGACGTTGACGAAGTGCCTTATGACGATTAGCTTACACTCCTGGATTCTTATTTCACACGGAAGAGCGCCGGGTACGGAAATCGTCACAATTTTTACGCAGCCGTTCAACAAGTAGGTGAAACGTATTAACAATGGGCAGCAAGACTGCGAGGGCATACGGCAAAGTGTGGGTTTCTGAATGTTGAAGGCGCGTTACAAGTTTATAATGGGCTTGCAGCCGGGGCAAGGGAAAGAAGAACTGTACGCGAAGAACCCTGTCGACCGTACCCTGACCAAGGTCGTGGAGTTAGCGGAAAGTATGAGCGGCACGCACGCCGCCGCTGCGGCTTCGAGTGATCACCAGCCGACGTCGGCAGATGAACAGCTCTTTAAGATCAAAAATACCAAAAGTGGATGTGTAGGGAAAGTCAAATGCAGTGTTTGTGGATTAACGAATCACAAAGCGTCTGATTGTAGATTTGCAAATTATGTGTGTAAAAAGTGTCACGTAAAAGGCCACTTGCGTAAAATGTGTCGTTAAGTCAATAACGTAGAGGTGGAGTGCGGTGAAAAGGGTGAGGATGACGCTGATGATGACGGTAAGATTTATTATATCCGTTCAATTAGGGGACAACCTATGGTAGAAACAGTTTTCATTAAAAATAAGCCGTTCCGTTTTGAAATAGATAGTGGGTCGGCAGTAACGGTAGTTTCAGAAGAGTTCCATAAAAATATTTTAAAAATGAAACGTTATCAAGAACTTGTAAACAATTAATTCAATTCAATTCAATTGTTTATTTGCTAGAAACAGTGTACACGAGATGACAATTATAAAATAAAAAGATCAAACATTTTTCGTCAATAACCGACATGCAAATATAAATTTAATTAATTGTTATCATAATGAAAAATATTTACACTTAATAATAGAGATAAAATAATAATTATTAAAAACAATCAACCATAAATACACATTAAATTAAAATAAATAAACAATAGAAAATGGTCAAAAAGGTTTAAAAAGTCAAATCTAAAAAGTAACATTAATTCATAATACTTATATTACCTAATTTTATACGTAAAAAAATCATTTAATGAATAAAAGCACTTGTCTAACAACCATTCATACAGTTTACTTTTGAATTCATTTATTGTCAATTTATTTAAATATTCAGGCAGTTTATTATATATTTGATCAGACATACTATGACAATTTCGGAATGCAAGAGCAGTTCTAGAAGGGGGCATTATTACTCTATCAGGATATCTCGTATTAAAGCTCGATTTATCTCCTTTTTAATGAATAATAGTGACATATATTTCCTGATGAATAAGCTAACCTCATGGATGTATAGACATGGCAGTGTCAGAACTCTTAATTTTGTGAACAGAGGCCTACAGGAATTCAGTGGGCGCACACTACATATAGCCCTGATACATTTCTTTTCCCCAACAAACAAACGCTTTATATCCACAGAGTTTCCCCAAATGACAATTTCATACCTTAACGTTGAGGCAACGAAACCATGGTAAGCTATCACAGCTATTTTAACATTTACTGTTTCAGACAAGCGCCTGAGGACATACACGTACTGATGTATTTTCTTGCCGATTTTATCAATATGTAACTTCCACGATAATGTACTGTCAAATGAAATCCCAAAAAACTTTATGTGTTCAGTTTCTTTAATGTTGTCATGGAAATAATTAATTTTAATATCTTTCTTTTTACTATTTTTGTTGTGAAATTGCATGAATATTGTTTTTTTAATATTAACTGACAGTTTATTGACACTAAGCCATTCAATTATGTCCTTTACTGAATTATTTATTTCTAAATTATAAGACAAATCATTATTACATTCAATTAAAACAGATATGTCATCAGCAAACAGTGTGCAACTATGCGTAGTTATGTTAGGTAGATCATTGATATAGATGATAAACAAAAGTAGGCCCAGCACACTTCCTTGTGGCACGCCTTTAGGTTTTAATTTAAATTCAGATCGACAAGATATCATTTCTTTATTATCATTGAAATAAGTAATTTCTACATTTTGTGTACGGTTACTGCGATAACTTCCGATCCAATTATTTGCTTGACCACGGATTCCATATTTATCGCATTTGAAAAGAAGTTTCTCATGACAGACATTATCAAAGCTTTGCTAATGTCAAAAAACACAGCTGTCACAGGAATTTTTCTATCAATGCATTCAGTGATCTCTTTGACTAATGAAAAACACGCTAAAGTCGTTGATTTTCCTTTTTGGAAGCCATATTGGTGTATCAAAACAATATTAAGTTTTTGTAATAAAAACGCGAGTCGATTATGCATTATCTTTTCAAAGACTTTCGCGATAATAGGGATAAGTGTAATAGGACGATAATTATTAATATCATCCTTATCTCCGATTTTAAATAATGGCGTTTCTATTGATTTTTTTAAATTTGATGGGAACTCGCCTTCAATTAATGATGTATAACGGCTCAAAAATAGTATGTATAGGTACGTGTCGGTTGTTGCTACGCTACGCAGGACAAACGCATTTAATTGTATTTTACATTGTCCGCGACGGAGGGCCGCCGTTACTAGGTAGGGATTTCATATCAATGTTTAAATTACAGATAGTACCGGTATTGCTCAGATTCTGAGTTATCGATTAAGAGATTGCAAGATCAATATACAGAGCTATTTTCAGATAAGTTAGGAACATTTAAGAAATATAAAGTAAAATTATTATTGAAAGACGGTGCTCAATCGGTTTTCTGCAAAGCGCGACCCTTAGCATTCGCATTGCGTAATAAAGTCAATACCGAAATCGCAAGGTTGGTCGGGTTAGGTATTCTATAACCCATTGAACATTCGGAATATGCCTCCCAGTTCCCTAGTTCCCGTTCTGAAACGTAATGGATCCGTCAGATTGTGTGTTGATTACTCGATAAGCTTAAATAAACAGTTGCAAGTCGTAAAATATCCACTTCCCTCAACTAGTGATCTATTTTCAAGACTCCATGAGGGTCAACAGTTCAGCAAACTCGATTTGTCTCTGGCATATAACCAGTTTGTATTAACGGACGATTCAAAAAACCTTACAACCATAAACACACATCGAGGGTTATTCAGATTTACACGTCTAGTTTTCGGTCTATGTTCAGCGCCATCTATTTTTCAACGAGCGATCGAGAGTGTTCTGTCTGGAGTAGAAGGGGTTTTATGTCTCTTAGATGACATATTAGTGACTGGTAAGGATAGAGAAGAACACCTTGAAAGGCTAAACGCGGTCCTTAAACGTTTACAAGATGCAGGTCTTACACTGCAGAAAGAAAAATGTAATTTCTTTCAAAATGAAGTTCATTACATCATCACAAAAGATGGATTAAAGAAATCACCGGAAAAAGTGAAGGCCATGGTTGAAGCACCAACACCTAAAAACATTAATGAACTGCAGTCGTTCCTAGGGTTAATAAACTATTACAGAAATTTCATAAAAAATGCCTCTACTATACTCAGTCCATTATATGAATTATTAAAAAAGGCAATAAATGGGAATGGACGGACACTACACGTACACGTACACTACACGGCATTTCAGGATATTAAAAAGCTATTGTTATTCGATCAGGTTCTTACACATTATGATACGCGGGCTAAGATCATATTAACAGTAGATGCTTCCCCTAGGGATTAGGAGCGATTCTATCACAAGTAGGGTCTGACGGTATCGGTATCGGCCTATATCGTTTGTGTCGAGTACATTAAACTCAGCAGAGAAGCGTTACGTTCAAATACAAAAAGAAGCTACGGCTATTATTTATGGGGTTCGACGGTTCCATCAGTATTTATATGGCAGAAGTGAACCGTTTACATTACGTACGGATCATAAGCCTTTGCTTTCTATTTGAGGGTCGCACAAAGGCATACCAGAGATGGCGGCAAATAGATTGCAACGCTACGCTTTGTTCCTAAGTTATTATAACTTTAAAATTGAATATGTGCGTAGCGCGGACAATTGTGCAGACTATCTGTCTCGCGCAAGCTTGTCTCGGGAGAAACACGAGTGCGCGTGCATCGAACAGTTTCAGTGCTACGATTGCGCGGTGGCATACGATCGTGCGACGTATGTTTGTTTTGTTGTAGACGGGAGCATGCCCGTTACGTTAGAAAAATTACGCGTGGAAACTAAAGGTGACGTAATATTACGGCGAGTAATCAAAAACATTGTTAACGGCTGGCCGCCGAAAGAAAATGATTTACGTTTAAAACCGTATCATTCATGTAGATCACAGCTATCTTATGGGAATGGATGCGTCATGAGAGGGCACAAGGTCGTCATACCCGTAAGTTTGTACCAAACTATTTTGAAAGAGTTGCATACTTCTCATTTAGGGATAGTTAAAATAAAGGCAGAAGCTCGTTCAACATTTTGGTTTCCGGGTATCGATCAAGCAGTGGAATCAATGATAGCCTCATGTGAAGTTTGCATACAACTACGACCTCCACCTGCGCGCGCCCCGCTAAGTCATTGGAAAATACCGTCGTCCCCTTTCAACAGAATACACATTGACTTTCTAGGGCCCATAAAAGGTTGCAACTATCTCGTAGTAGTATTTTCAGATAAGTTAGGAACATTTAAAAATATAAAGTAAAATTATTATTGAAAGAAGGTGAGATGCTAATACCAAATGGGTAGAAGTGTACAATATGAAAACTGCTACATCTTCTCTTGCGGTCATTGATAAAATGTGTGAGTTTGTGTCAAGGTTCGGAGTTCCGAAAACAATTGTTAGTAAACAATTGTTTTTTTTTATAGAAGAGGGGTAATTGAGGATTAAGAGGTAATTGATTACCACCGCCCATGAACATCTGCAATACCAGAGGAATAGCGGATGCGTTGCCGGCCTTTGAGAAAGGTATAGGCTCTTTTCTTGAAGTTTCCTAAGTCGTATCGGTCCGGAAAAACCGCTGACGGCAGCCCATTCCACAAAGTACAAGTGCGTGGCAGAAAGTTCCGCGAAAACACACTGTGGTGGAATGCCAAGCATCAAGGTGGTGTTGATGAATTACTTGGTTATGCCGTAAGGTGCAATGGTGAAATTCAACGGCTGGGATTAATCCGAACAATTGCTCGGAGCACTCCCCGTAGTAGATCTTATAGAAAATGCAAGGAGATGCAACATCTCTTCGCAAAGCCGATCGGATAGAGTATGGTCGTCGACAATTCGAGCCGCTCTTCTTTGGACACGGTCAAATGGAAGGAGCTGACTCTGGGGTGCCCCCGCCCAGAGATGAGAACAGTACTCCATGTGCGGCCGAACCTGCGCCTTATAAAGTTGTAAGCGGTGGGCCGGCATGAAGTACTGTCGTGCTCTATTGAGCACGCCAAGCTTCTTAGAGGCCAATTTGGCCTTTCCTTCCAAATGACCGCGATACTGAACGTTGCTCGATATGTCGACGCCAAGGTTTCCGATGCTGGCTGAGGCAACTAGGGGAGTGCTCTCAAAACGAAGTGATACGACGGAGGGTTTCTTTTTTGCGGTAAACGCGAAAACTTGTGTCTTTTTAGGGTTGAACTGGACTAAATTTAGTCGGCCCGAGTCCGAGATTTTGTTCAACAAAATCTCGACTTCAGACACAAGTTTGTTCCGGTACTCGTCGACGTGTTCCCTAGAGATATTGGCACGGCCGCTATAAAGGGCATCACCAATGTTGTCATCTGCATAGCAATGAAATCTACTAATTTGTAACAAATCATTGATATGCAGAAGGACAGGGTTGGCGATAGCACACAGCCTTGTGGGACACCAGCATTCACAGACTTGGAGTCCGAGCATGCACCGTCAACTAAGACCCTGATGCTCCGGTCTGTGAGAAAACTAGTGACCCAATTGCAAAATTTCTCGGGAAGCCCAAATGACGGAAGCTTTTGCAAAGAAGCGCTTTGTGCCATACCCGATCAAAGGCTTTCGCTATGTCCAAACTAACTGCCAGGGCCTCACCCTTGCTCTCTACTGCCTCCGCCCATCGATGAGTGAGGTACACAAGAAGATCACCAGCCGAGCGACTCCGACGGAAGCCGTACTGGCGGTCACTGATCAACTGGTGCTCCTCTAAGTACCTCAAAAGCTGGCAGTTTATAATGGACTCCATTATTTTGGAGAACAAGGAAGTGATGGCGATCGGTCTGTAGTTACCTGGATCTGAGCGGTCGCCTTTCTTAGGGTTTGGGTGCACCACAGCTGTCTTCCATGTCATCGGGACGACGCCATCAGAGTAGGAGTAAAAGACTCGTTAGAACCGGTGCCAACTCTGGAGCACACATCCTCAGCACAATAGGGGGGACACCATCGGGCCCACTCGACTTCTGGATGTCCAGGGAGAGAAGTGCTTTTCGCACTGAGCTCTGAAAGAACCGGATGTCCGGCTTAGAGCACTCACTGCACGGGATGGTCGACGGTGAGTTCCCCTTGTCATCGAGAGTCGAGTTAGACGCAAAAAGAGAACTTAGAAGATCGGCTTTCTCTTTTGCATCATGGGCCAGCGAGTTGTCCTCCCTGTGCAGAGATGGTAGTGATGGCTGACTAAAATTCCCTTGGACAGCCTTGGAGAGGGACCAGAACGCACGAGTTCCGAAGTAAGACGAACTAGTTTCTCGCCAATTCTGCCAATGTGCTCGGACTTTGCCGCAGAAATTACTCTTTTGAATGACCTGGCGGCAGAGTTATACTCCTTCTTATAAATGCTAGTTTTTGAATCCCGAGATGCCAATGCTTTAACCCAGGCCTGGTAGCACTGCTGCTTTTGGCGAGATGCTATTCTGCAGGTGCCACCAAACCAAGGCTTTGATCTACCAGCGATGGGCACCACAGAGGAAGGAACGAAGAGTTACATTCCTTGGAGCACCACATCGGCGACGGAATTAGCAACGGCGTCGGGACTAACTATCGAGAAGCAATCCTGCCCACATGGGTAGGATGCAAAGAAAGATCCATCCCTTCCCAATCCGCCAACCTGTAGTGCCACACACGGCGGTGGCCTGCAAATAGCGAACGAGATGAGCACATGATGGGCACTTTACTCCGGATCAGGCAGTGGTCCGAAGAACCCAAAGGGGCATCAACGGAGACTACATAGCCGTCCGGAGGATAGGTCAGCAGAAGATCCAGCAGGGAAGGTGTATGATCCTCCACATCCGGAACCCGCGTTGGCGAAGTAACCAGTTGTGTCAGATCATAGCATATGATGGCAAAGTCAAAAACAGATCTTCCCGCATGGTCAGTGGTTCGAGATCGTAGCCATTCGGCGTGGTGGGCGTTGAAGTCGCCGAGTACCACGATCTCTGCGGATGGGATCTGCTGTAGCACGGAATCTGCAGCCATTAAGATGTGTTCGATGAGTCGGCCAGTTTCGGCATTACCGCTGTGGGACCTATAGAGGCACCCATAGACGCGAGGGTGGTCGTCGCAGTCTATGCGTAGCCAAAAGATGGACAGGTCCCTACCTTCAAGACTGTCGAGGTGTTGAGAACATATATCCTCTCTGACGTACACACAAACTCCAGCCCGAGGCACAAAAGAATGTTCTAGCATGTACCCCGGGTAGGAAAGATAAGAGGTATCCGCCGGAGAGGATATCTACGTCTCGGTAAGAAAGAGCAAGGCCAGCTTTGCCGTCTCCAGGGGGTAGTGGACGGCATGAAGATTGGAATGGAGTCCCCTGATATTGCAGAAATCCACGGCTAACCTGGTAAGGGGTGCCAAGTAAGTGGTAAGGGGAGCAGTCTGAGCATCCACACTCGGGTAGCGATTAGTTGCCCGAGCGCGGGTGCCCAGAGGGGGATTCTCCAGCACCCCCCTGGGGTAGATTTTTTTCCGCTACCATGTTTTGGGGGAGGGGGTATGTGGGCCTCCGGTTACCTGCACTCACCAGACGAAACGCAGAAGTTTGTTGAACTTCTACTTTACGTCGGTATTCTGTGAGGTCGTGGTACTTCCCCGGTCGAGCCGGCCCATTCATGCAACAGCAAAAGCTGATGCGTGGCTCTACCACTGTTAAAACTGTTTGAGTCGTTTTGTGCGAGGAATGGGGTTTCGCACCTAACCTCTCCATTTTATCACCCACCTAGTAACGGCCAGGCGGAAAGTTTTGTAAAAATAGTAAAAAGGGGAATAAAGTCTTGTCTTTTATCGGGTCATAATGCAAGGGATACCACAGTAAAGTTATTGAGATATCTAATGGATTATCGTAACTTTGTCCATACCACGACAGGTTTGTCCCCTTCTCAGTTGGTGTATGGTCGCAAACTAAGGTCTCGGTTAGATTTAATTAACCCTAAAACATCAACATCCTCGTCACCGTCTCTAAATAATAATAAAGGTAAGCTTAATAAAGGGCATAATTGTGGGGTAATTAAACAACCCTTAAACCAGGATTCTTGTGGGGCGGCACCTCCAAGTGCAGCGTATAAGAGAAGTTAGAAGTCTAACAAACTTCTGCGTTTCGGCTGGTGAGTGCAGGTTACTGGAGCCCACACACCTCCCCTCCCCAATTCCGGGGGGGGGGGCACTCTAAGGCCGGCAACACATCTGCTATGCCTCTGTTATTGCGGGTGCTCATGGGCGGCGGTAATCACTTACCATCACGTGAGCCACCTGCTCGTTTGCCTCCCCTTTCTATAAAAATAAAATTATTTAGCTACAATCGTAATTTGAAACTAGCTTAAACGAAAAATTTATACTTCAACGAACACTAATTAAAATGATTATATTATTAATGAGAGAAAGGTACTTTCGAAGAGAGACATTAACGCGTGAACTTCTTCGCGCCTTAGATGATCTTTGTTTGTTCCATTGCCTATCTTTGTTTTTTGAAGGTTAACTTTTTACAAGTCTTATGGTTTAGGGTGCGGACTGCGAAACCTAACGTAGCAGTTCTGAGCCCGCCATTCGACTAATGTCGTGAACCACATTGCAGCTTAGTTGGAGTGTGAACTCCTTGTGCTAAATATGAGATATATGGTTGTATTGTAAGCGAGGTCTTTGACTTGCTCTGAAATATTTATCGATTTCAATACTCGTCCTCGAAATTCTTTGTCCAAAAATAATCTCGTAAAACAAATAAAAAAGAAAATGATGTTGCTTTAATAAAATCCCAGAGGAACCCGCGAAAAACTTACCAATAAAACAGTAAAAAAGCTGAGAGAAATGTCACGTAAATATATAATGAATTTAGGAAAAAGGTTAACATATTTTTGCCCCTTTTATTGAAGCTAACTTATTCATAGTATTAAAATATTTTTCTCGTAAATATATTTTTATTAATTCAAGGTAATATTAGACCTTGAATCGAAAAATAAATATAATGGCTTACACACCGAAATCTATTGCATTGCCAGCTCCGGGGTCCCGGACGAGTCAATATAGTAAAACCACTTTTTCTATATTTGCTCGGGTCTGAGTGTGTGGTACCTTCGTTGTTTCTGATTCCGTAGCACAAGTGGGTTGGCTACTTCGGAATCAGAGCAATGTATTCGATGCTGTCCCTTTTTTTGTATGGATTTATTTATTTAATGGTCTTGCTGCAAAAAGTCACGATGGCCGAGTGGTTCGGCGGTTGGAATTTCGAGTCAAGAGACCAATGAGATTTTCAAAAACTTATGTACGAATCACATCGTTGCCCTGGACATAAAGACGACGACAGGTTCACCACCTGTCACGTTGTCCTGAAAATGTCATCGGTGGAAGGTGGGTCAAAGGGACTTAATTGTCTATATAAAACCACTGTCTACCTTTGTATTGGGAATAGCATTAAGATATTTTTATTTGTTTTTGTATGGTATAAGTATAAGAATAATGCCACCCTATCTACCCGTTGGTGTAGTAGTAGTAAGAGGCGGATAAGAAAAAATCCTCGGAAATACAGTTAGCTATTGACAGGTATTGACAGATTGATAACCAGCTCGAGACCAAACTTATACAGCCCGGCGACGGGCAGTGGTGTCCAAGGTGTGAGATGTGCGGTAATGCGATCGTCAATCTGCTTGCCCAGCGTGACAGTTAAGATCTCCAGAGGTAGATCCTCCTCGATCCTAAATCAAGCTATAATGTAGAAAAATCCTATAGCGGTGAGGTATATTCAAGCATATTAATATGATTTCATTTGAGACACGTTCAAAAGAAACAAAGAAAAAATTACTCAGCTAAAACTTTCTAAACGTAAATGTAATATTCTAATAGTAAGCACTACTTACACACCCCGGCACGATGTCCATTACTAAATTACAACACAACAGATGTGAAATACTCAAAATGTAATAATTCTTTTGATTTCCTAAGGATTTCATCACGGGATTGTAGAAGCGTGCTCGTCGCGACCCCTGCCAGCACTTTTCAGAGCTGCAATTCTCGACAGCTGCATCCATGCCAACGAGGGTTAGGGCGTCTCCCAAGGCGACGCACACCAGTTCGTCCCCGTTGATGTGAAATGCAGCGCGCAAAGCGGAGATGGGGACCGCCACCGGTCACGCACAGCCCGACACGGCAGAAGGTGGAGGACGGAGTGCAGAGTTGGCACGTGGAATGTTAGTGGAGGCATGAGAGATAAGACGAATGAGTTGATTGAAATAATGAAAGAAAGAGAATTAGATGTCGTTTGTTTGTCGGAGACCAAGTGGAAGGGCAGCGGAACTGAAGAGCTCCCTGGCGGGGCGTTACCTCTATGGTCTGGAGTCCCGGAGACCGAGAGCGCCTGCCAGGGAGTGGGGGTGCTGCTGTAGTTTCGGTTGGTCGATGTCATAACTGAATATAAGGTTGTGAACTCGAGACTTCTCTGGGTTCGCTTTAAATTGGGACTGACGAAGTTATTCCTTTTGGCTATTTATGCGCCGGTGGCTTCGTTGTCAAGAGCTGAGCTGGAGGAATTTTGGGAGAATGTAAGAGAAGTTCTAGACTTGGTTAGAGGAAACGAAAGAATTGTTGTATGTGGTAATTTGAATGGATGGATTGGTACCGCTCGGCCAGGGTACGAGTCGGTGCTTGGAATGTTTGGCGATAAAAGGGTTAACGATGCTGGCAAGCTTATACTGGCTGTATGGAAGGAAAAGGGTCTTCTTGTGACAAACACTATGTTAAGTCACAAGAAAATCCATATGTATACTAGAACAAGAGAGGATGAGAGAAGTATGATCGATTTATTCCTGGTGAATGACCGACTGCGAAAACAGGTGATGGATACGCGAGTGTTCCGAGGTGCTGACCTGGGAATGGATCACTATCTAGTGATTACTAGATTTAGGGGTCTGTTGGCGGGTTGGCGCCACCGGACGGCGATACCAGAACCACAGTCGGTCGGTAGCATCCGAAGCTGGAAGCTTAAGGAAGCGGATACTAGGGATAAATATCAAGCAAGGGTAGCCGAAAAGCTGGACAGCATTGGTGTCAGGAAAGAATGTGTGGAAGAAATATGGCAGAGCCTTAGAGATGGAATGGTTAGTGCCGCGGAAGACGTGTGTGGAACTGTGAAAAGAGATAGTAGTAAAAAGGGTGATGCATGGTGGAATGACGAAGTGAAAGAAGCTGTTAATAAGAAGAAGAAAGCATGGTTAGACTACTTGGCCTCTAGTACTGATAAGGATATGAGAGAGAAGAGGAAAGAAAGATATAAGCTCCAGAAAGTTCACACGAAAGCATTGACTGAGGAAGCGGTCGAAAGGTTGTCGCACAACTTCAAGGAGAACTCCAAATTCTTCTGGAAAGAGGTTGGAAGGACCCGGAGTGGTGCCACAGCCTTAAGAATGAATAAAGTGCTTTCGGGAACCAATGACGTCCTCTCAGAAATATCGGACGTCATGCAGCGATGGAGCGAATATTATAGAGAGATGTATGCGTGTGATGATCTTAGTGAGGGATCCGGGGGTGACGCTGTTATTGGTACGCCAGACTCGGACCTCGATGACACTGAGGTCATCAGTATGAAATAGATTGAATGTGCGATTAGAAGTTTGAAATGTGGTAAGGCTGCGGGACTAGACAGAGTTACTGCTGAAATGGTCAAGTATGGTGGGCCACGCGTCTGGGACAGCTTTCATCTGCTGTGCAATTTGTGCTGGCGAACGGGGGCTGTTCCGGATGATTGGCGGTCATTGTGCCTTTATATAAAGGTAAAGGTTCACATTATGACTGCGGGTGCTATCGGGCGATCAGCTTGACTAGTTTAGCAAGTAAAATTTACTCGTAGGTTTTGACACGTAGGATGCAAGATAAATCGGAAAGATTTCTATGGGAGGCACAATGCGGATTTAGACCACGAAGAGAATGCACGGATCAAATGTTTTCTCTCCGCATGATCACGGAGAAGCTTCTGGCTGCTAACCAGAAGATTTTCTGTGCTTTTGTGGATCTTGAGAAAGCATTTGATAAGGTTGTAAGGAAGAAAATGTGGGAACTGTTGCCGGGGTATGGTATGGATGGTCGATTGCTAAGGGCTGTGCAGTCACTTTACTGTGACTGTAAAGCCTGTTTGCGGGTAGGGCATGACCTGGCACCCATGTTTAGCGTCCAAACGGGCGTAAAACAGGGTTGTGTCATGTCTTCCAGGCTGTTCATACTGTATCTCGACAGCTGTTTACAGAATCTGAAAGATAGCTGTTTGGGTGTGAAATTGGGTGACATAAAAGTAAATTGTCTGCTTTATGCTGATGATGCAGTGCTTATAGCACCATCAGAGGCAGAACTGCAGGCATTAGTCACGTGTATGAAAGAAGAATGTGAAATGAATGGTCTCCGTTTGAATGCTAATAAAACTAAGGTTCTGGTATTTGAAAGGGACGAAAAAAGAATGAAGTGCGAAAATTGGGTAAATCAGGAATGTCTAGAACAGGTGAATGAATGATATGTATACTTGGGGAGTGCGTTTAGCCGGGATGGAAGATGTGATTTAGATGTGGACAGGCGTGCGAAACCTGGGTATGCCAGAAGAAGCATAAAAGCAGGTTGAATGCAGTGGAGATGCGATCTCTTCGTAAAATGTGCGGCCTTACCATGGCCGACCGAATGCGAAACGAAGAGATTCGCAATATGGCAGGTTTGAAAGATGACCTTGTCTCAAATGGATAAGGGCGTGCTTCGATGGTTTGGGCACGTTGAGCGAATGAGTGAAGACCGAATGGTGAAGAAAATATATAGCGCGAAAGTTAATATTAAAAGGTGTCGAGGTAGACCGAGACTAACTTTCGGAGACCATGTGAGCAAATTGCTCGAAGAGAGGAGGGTCAAGAGTACTCGGATACCTAGACTTGCATGTATGAAGAAGAAGATGAATCTGAAAGAAGCGAAAGAAGTATGTAGGGATCGTGACACTTGGCGATCTGTTCTCTCTGGCTACCCCGTCAGGGATTGTGCGTGAAGATAAATAAAAATTAATAATAATAATAATAGATCATGACGCTGTTAGAGTAGGACTCTAAAAGTCAGAAATAAATATATGAAAAGATAGACAAGTAAAATAATAGACAAAAGCGTCATAAATAGAAATGTAATAAATGCTTATATAATATATTATTAAAAAATTCGAAAAACGATTTACATCGGAATTCAATAAATATCCCGTCGTGTAAACCACAGGATTATCCCCTAAATTAACCTATACTTACTGGGCATCTATTCTAAGATCTGAACTGATTTTTAGTGAACGAAATTAGGTATGCATATTTTGGTTTAATGTATGCACACCTCAAACCGAGATATGCATACCTTACCATTTTGTGCAACTAATTTTTTAGGGTAGAAGTTCTATTTCAAGAAGAAAAAAAATAAACAGAACAGACACACAGAGAATGATTTAGAAAAACGAATGGATGAAGTAAAAAAAAGAGCGAACTTAGATTGTTTCATTTTCTGTTATATCAAATAAAAATATTCGTTTTAAAATAAACATCGAGTTCTTCTTTATTTTAAATAGAGTTAAATTTATAAATCATTGCGTAAGTCTAATATTTATAAGTTGCAAAACTGTTTTATCCCAACCACTGACAAACTTTTGCAATTTATAAAGGGAAGTGCCTAACTTAACACTGTCTTATATTAGATGGACGAAAATGTATTACGTATATAGTATAATATTAGTAGTTAGTAAAGTATCCATTACTTTCATTACTATAATATATATAGTTACGTATTGCCATATATAGTTTCATATCATATCATCATATCCTCCCACACGAACCAATTAATTTGAATATAACCAAAGTATAACTATCTATAAAATAAATAAACTATAACTAACTTCTAACTATATATCTCTGTGACAAATTTCAACCTGATCTGTAGAGCCGTTTAGGATTGATTAAGAAACAATATGTAATGACGACTTGCAAAATGTTGCGGGTAGTCAATAGATACAGGTGCCTAAGGACCGTTCACTATGGAAAGTTTTGGGAGAGGCCCATGTTCAGCATCTGCATGTTGAGCAACTTTCGCCTTTATAATGTTAAGTAGGATGGTATAGTATTTATTATATAAATGTACATAAGTCGCCAAAAACTAAGCCTCATCGACACATTAGAACTAATACAATACTACCCAATTTTATACGCTATCAGTGTTTTTTATATAAGGAGTAAAACTTTCTCACCAGAACACACAATGTTACTTAAATTTGTCTGTAATTGATTTCCAGGTGTCGCAATAAATTTGCTACGGTCGTTTAATAAAGATTTCGTAGCTCGGGAAATAACTGCGCGTTTATCCATACTATAATTTTTTTACTTCACATAGATTTGTCAATACTGTAATAAGCAAATTTCTAGACAAACAGGTCTTCCAATCCACCTTTTTTATTTAGCGTGAAGTGACAGAACGATGAGCGTACCGCCATCTATGTGTTCAAGCCAACGGTACCATATATATTCCATATATCCCAACTTGCGAGTAGATTAAGCTCTGCAGCATATGCTGTAAGAAACATAAGGTTCTTAACTGATGTAAGGTTCTTAACTGAGGTTAGACTTGTTTATTTTAGTTAATTCCATAGCATAATGTCATATAGTATTCTGCTATGGGGTCATGCAGATGACATAGAAACAGTATTAGTTTTACAAAAGAGGGCCTTAGCGTCTCTAAGAGAGAAGTTTAAAGAAATTTCACACACCAGTTTTCATGGTGTCGCCTTCTCTGAGGTCCCGGGTTCGATTCCCGGAGGGATTAATATATAAAACACTTTTTTCTACATTTTCTCACGTCTGAGTGTATGTGGTACCTTCTTTGTTTCTGATTCCATATTAAAAAAAAAAAAATATCTTCACGCAATTCCCAATACAGGGGTAGACAGAGGTCTAGTCTAGACAATTAAGTCCCTTCGACCCACCTTCCACCGAAGATATTTTTCGGGAAAACGTGACAGGTGGTGAGCCCGTCGCCGCCTTTATGCCCAAGCCAACGATGAAATTCGTACGTAAATTTTTAAAAACTCATTGGTACTGCCACCTGGGGATCGAACTCGGGTCTCTCGACTCGAAATTCCGACCACCCAACAACTCGGCCATCGTGACTTTTCACTGATTCCATATTAAAAGTGCAGAAGGTGCTTACATTGGGATCAGAGAAATGTATGTAATGTTTTGCTTATCCATTTATCTATATGGTACTTCGAAGTTGGATCTGAATAAATTGATAAACTTCTTACTTTGGGATCAAAGCAATTTATGTGTTGTTGAACCAGCAATATGTAGATGTATTTACTTAATTTAAAAAATTACTGCCGTTTGGTTATGTTATAAGAATATATCAGCAACTTTCTTCACGTGGGTGTTTTAAGAGGCGACTAAGAGACGTGCCTTGAAATGCCATAGGCTACCGATACATGATGGGATAACCATCCCCAACTATATCAGACCATAATTCAGATCACTTAAAATTCGTGCTCGTCTGGGATCAAACCGATGTCACCAGTGTCTTTTTCTTGTTCTTCTTTACATCCTATCAAGATCCACTGCTGAAAACAGACGTCTACTAGAATTTGCCACAAAAAACGCTCCTCAGCCAACTGCATCCATCGACTCCCCACAACATTTTGCAGGCCGTCACTCCATTTTATGGAGGGTTATCCTACACTTCGTTTGCCTACACTAGATTGCCAGTCAATTTTTAATTCATCACCGGTGACCGGTGATGGGATGATAGCAGACACCTCGCACCTTAGACACTACGAAGGTGCGAGGTGTCTGGTATAGCGCTCATGAATCCGCATGCCAGGTTTAAGGCAGCCTTCCTGTACGGGAGGGTTCCTGTAGTGAATGTTTATAGGCTGTTTTTGACCCGGTGACACGTTGAAAACCGATACACACCGGTTTTCAAGGTGCCACTCGTCCATGGAGATCGTCAAAGTTATAAATACATCCTCTCTTAACTCCTAACGTCGTGTGAATGATTTAGGAAAAAATAGAAAATAGGACCAAAGTACAGGACCTGTCGGGGTAGCTAGACAAAACCATCACCTAATGTGTATATATATATATATATATATATATATATATATATATATATATATATATATATATATATATATATATATATATATATATATATATATATATATATATATATATATTTTATTATTTTTTTCCTAAGCATAAAAATGTAGTAAATTAAATACGCATGTAATTATCTTATCTGTTTTAGTTTAAACCCAATATTAGAAAAGAAAACAGTAACAAATTGGTAAATAATGGAGCAAGAATGAATGAAAAATTAATTTGTAATCAGTTCTATTTTCTCTAGAGAATTTCTGAAACAAGGAAAACCTTAACCCAGCTAAATTGCCTTTTATCTCAAAATTTTTACTTCACTATGCCACGTAAAACTAAGGTTAAAATTTGATCTTTATTTACGCGAGCAACTCCGAAGAAATAAAATTAATAAATATGTTCACGCAATTCCCAATACAGGGGTAGACAGAGGACAAGCCTAGACAATTAAGTCCCTTTGACCCACCTTCCACCGAAGATATTTTCGGGACAACGTAACAGGTGGTGAGCCCGTCGCCATCTTCATGTCCAAGCTAACGATATAATTCGTACATAAGTTTTTGAAAAACCAATTGGTACGGGCCTACCACCTAGGGATCAAACTCGGATCTCTTGACTCGTAATTCCAACCACCTAGCCACTCGGCTATCGTGACTTTTTGACTGAAGAATAAAGAATATTTTTATTGCATGATTGACAAAAGATAAGAAAGAGAAAAAAAAACACACTTAAATACACTTTTATTGAGTATTTCACATCTGTGACTGTGGTATGCCACAAGCTGATAAACTGATAAATGACATATAAATAAGCTCCTCTGAAATTTGTTTGCTATAGCTAAAGTAAATTTTGAGAGGAGTTTGCGTATGATCCTAGTGTT
This sequence comes from Sericinus montela, assembly GCA_029286605.1. Classification (NCBI taxonomy): domain Eukaryota; kingdom Metazoa; phylum Arthropoda; class Insecta; order Lepidoptera; family Papilionidae; genus Sericinus; species Sericinus montela. Next base: position 2,504,679 of record JAGSMR010000074.1, on the reverse strand, counting down.
GCTTAAAATTTTTTAAATATATTTTTAAGTAAGTAGGATATCACATTTATTGCTCTGATCTCAAAGAAAGTAGCTCATCAGAAACAACGAAGGTAACAGAAACACCCACCCTGAAACAATATAGAAAAGTTCTTAAAGGGTTCGTTCATTAAAGGTTTATAAAGGTTACTATAAAAATTCTAAGATTTTAGTACCACAATTATACGTTCATCCAAGTCACCCATCTTTGAAGTTATAATATAAATATAGGAAAGTATAAATTATTACTGTATTACATTTTTTCTTAAATTGTGACTACGAATAAATTGTCTTCAATTACGCATTCTGCCCTAGGGATGTTGATAGCCGCAAATTTTCAAGCCGAATTTATTCGTTAATTGGACAGAATGGACAAATCTACAAGGAGAGGGTAACAATTTCGAGTACACAGTTTTAACTGTGAAAGATTACAATGGATTCGATGCTATTCATCACTAAATTAAGTATCAAATTAATTTAACTTTAAATTGCTACGTCCCTTTTATTTACTTAAAAAAAAACAGGGAAGACGAATATCCGATTAACGAACTCACAGGCAAACGCAGTGTAGGATGTCCCTGCATGAGATGATGTGTCGAACTGGTTGTGAGTTAATCTATGCAGGTGACACAGTATCATCCCGTGTGGAATTTTTGTTGAGGCCTATGTTCAGAAGTGGAACCGACAATGGGTGAAAAGAAAAAAAAGAAGATTTATTTAAATATGCTATCCATACCACGTAAGATGCAATAATGTATTTATAGACATTTATCTGTGTTAGAAAAGCAATATAATATAAGTATGAAGCTCCAGTGAAAAGCACCAAGAAAGAACTACATTTTCTCGACCTTTGTATATCTTATAAAATCTGTATATATAATCTCTGTATTAAGAAATGCGTAAAGATAAAAATAATAATCCATTATCAATCTTAGTTCAACCTTTAACAACTGGCACTGGTAATTGATTGACAAATCACAGTTTTTTATTTTCTTATTATTAATATCATGATTTTCTTTTCTGAAATTGAAAACCTAAGTAATTTCTTACGCGTAGACAGATTAACAAATTACGACACTTGACAAATGAAATTTATGCTACGTCAAAGAACAAAAATTTGTACGTCTTAAAATAATATTGAAATATATTCAATATTATTTTAAGACGTACAAATTGACCACAAATTATATCAATATTACGTATTTATTGTCAGCCAAGCTAATTGTTCTCCAGCCTAAAACACAATCTACCTTCTCGTTTAAATTAAACTGGTAATATTCTTGAGACAGTTTAAGCTATAGACTTTGACAATTAGGATTAAACCCCAACCCGGCACCTAAATACATTTCCTACTATGGAACGTTATCGCATAATACCGGGTCCTAACAAAGACAATTTTTACAATTTTGAAAACATTTTAATTTTTAGTTATAATTTTGAAAAAATTGGACATTTTTGAATAGGAGTGTGTGTTTATGTGTGTGTGTGTGTGAGAGAAAGAGAGATAGAGAAGGAGAGTACACTTCATTGCGCACCAAAAAAATTATTACAGACAGTTAAAACATAAATATAAGTATCTCCAAAGCCTCTTACGTTTAAAGGAGTTAAAGGCCATTATCTCCATACTTGGCAAGATTAGCGCTCGCAGTACATAGGCAGAATAACTATTACCAAAAACCTCATACCAAAACTTACGATCAGCAACGTCTAAGGAGCGAGTTGTGTGGTAAAGTGATCGTCAATTCGCTTACCACGCATGGCGGCTATGAGAGAAGTCGAGGATTTGTAGTGCACTTTCATAGATTGTGAATTAATAAATAAGTAAATAAGCGAGCAGTTGCCTTTTAATTTCCACAAATAATTCCCTTTTGCGCTGCATCTTGTTTCGAACATTTCCAAAACAGCATGCTTGACTTGAATTATGTTTTGAATATATGAAACCGCTCTTATATTTGAGTACTTATCAGAATTAAAATATAATCATTTATTTATCAGCACAATAAAGTACATTAAATACATCAATTGTAATTTTTTTTAAGTTTCTCTAATAACGAATATACAGGCGAAAGAAACTTCGTGGGTTGACCTTTTTGTTATTTTTTTTACCAAGAGAAATATAATAGTGAGCACATAATTACAAATGACATGGGTGCTATCAACTCTTTCCCAGGGGTTACTATCTGTATTCGTTTACATTGTAATAACCCCTTCATTAAAATTTTTCTTTGATAAATCCTGCTTATTAAATGTTGAAACATTTAATAAGCAGGATTTTCACATTGTCTCGAATTTTTCTAGAAGCGTTAAAGAATTATTTGCTCTCTAGACTCTGGGAACTAGCGTTACAAGCATATGTTTGTTCCTGTTAATATTCTTACTCAATTCTCACTATTTTTAATAAATTGGTATTTATTAAATTAAAGGCAAAAAATGTTAAAAATTTCAACTAGTACGGCGGGAGGGATTTAATAACAAAAAGTTCAGCACAATCTACATGCTTTAAAATAAAAAAAATGCGTAATAATTGGGTATTTTTTTAAGTTTATTTTAGTATTATTTTATTTATTTGCGTGTATTTGTCAAAAATTAAATGAGAAATAAATTAGTTTGTTACGTTTATGAATTAAGAATTGGACGAGCAGCGTACCCGGTGTAGTACCCCGTAAACCGGTGTGGTTTTCATTGCGTCGTGTCTCTAAGGTCCCAGGTTCGATTACCAATCATGTTGATGCAGATGTTTGGGGTACTCTCGTTTTACCGATTTGATGACACAAGCGCTTTAGCTACTTTGGCATCAGAGCAATATATGTGATGTTGTCCCAATCTACGTATGTAAGTATGTATTTATTATTAATTACCCGAACAAGTATTCTTTGCGGAATTTGTACCCACGAACCTTAGTACTCGGGTTATTAAGCAATTTTGTCTACAAAATAGGGTTTCGTTGTTGTAAAACTTCTACTTACACTGTGACATTTTTAGATTCACTACTTTTATTCAACACACAATAACATTACTTACAATTTATTTATAACTTAAACATTTGTTTTTAAATTTTAAATTATAGTACGATTGGCAACACATCTGTGCCGAACAATTACATAACATTACTTAATCATACTAATATGGGGTTTTTGAACGGTTGATAATTATATTCCATTATTTGTAATAATAGTTAACTAAGATAGCAGCGGCCATGGCAAGTTAGCCATTTAAAGCGTTAACCATTTCCTGTCATAAGCTAAGGCTTACCGCAGCGGTATCTCGGTTAGTGAATGAACTGTTTTATGTTAATAGTAATGTATAAAATTTTGTAAATTTTGAACATAATTAAACTAAATCCCTTATTTTCGATTTGATTTTAAGATGTATGGTCATTATTAACTTAAACACACATGCATTATTTATCTGTATCATTATAAAAACTTTTATTCTAAATTCACTTTAGCATTTAACATCAATATCCGTACGTTAATTCGTAAGTTTTTACTATTTGTATTAAAGGTTGTTTTAATTTAAAAAAATCATCAAAAAATTTTAATTAAAACGACCACGGTCCGTCAGAGTTCGCGGGTTCGTTTCCCGCCCGTGTTAGTTAAAGTTTAAAAAAAAATTCCCTTTAATTTAATAAAATCATTAAAACTGTTTATCTTTACAATCCAAATCCTTAAAAAAGTTCAGAACCTTTAAGTCCTCTCCACCCACTTTTCACCGAACCTTATTTGTGTATCATGCGACTTAGTTTCCACGACCTACAGCGAACTTGTTATTTAAAAAAAGTGACCGTTTCTTTTAAAGATTTAGTTTCATAGACTGATCTATTTTTGCTAGAACTTCAAACTATATATAATAAATGGTATTGAAAGTTCAAGCTGTATCTTTTATTTTGAAACGATTTTAAATATAACCTGAAAGTAAATCCTGAAAGTAACCTGAAAGTTAATCAGTAAATCCAAAAACAAATTTTTATTCGAATACTACACTATTTTTTTAATTTACGAATCTTATTTCGCTGTATTTAGTCTCCAAACTATGTAGACAAAATTATATAAAATCTGTTTGTAAATTTTGCGGGATTCTGCAAAATATCTGCGGACTGACATACTGACTAAATACTTACTTAAACAGTTACACGGTCCGGTAGCAAAGTCGATAATTACCCTGCCTTTGAAGCTAGGGTTGCCTTTCACGAGGAGCATACTTTAGTGTTATGAATGAAAATGTTTGTAGATGACTTTTTGTCTTCAATGAAGAGCTATCGGTATTTTGTAACAGGTGATCTGAGGATAGGATTGAGTTATTTAGTATATCAAACTTAAAAAAGTATTTTTAATATTACAAGTTAGAGTTACAAAACCGATGAAAGTACTATAAATTTCATCGGTCTCCATGGTGTCGCCAGTTCTGAGGACCAGGTCGAGACAATGAAGAAAACACTTTTTTCAACATTTTATCCATTGGTCCCATACCCGCTAAAATGTAGAAAAAGTGATTTCTGGAAAAATGGATGAATATTTGTTATACTTTCGTTGTTTCCGATTAAATAACACAAGTGTTTTAGCTACTAACTTTGGGATCACAGCAATAGTATGTTCTCCCTATCTATATAAGTATTTATTTATTATTATTATTATTTTATAATATTTCCCTTTTTAATGTAGTAATTCAACAAATCTCTCATTCAATAACAATTTCAAAAATAATTAAATTGTAAATATACAGAAATCCACAACCGTTACGAGAAATTTTTGTACCCATTTTACCCCAAGCGCCTATATTTAATTAACGTTTTCTACATTCTCTAAAAGAAAATTATTTTAATGGAAGTATTCTGCGGAGACGTTTTCTCCATTTGTGAAAGCTGCTAACATGGTTTTACCTTTTCAATTTTAAACTCGAGGAAACGATTAGCGTAATAGAATTGAAATGATCGTACAATAACGTCAATTTTAAAGTATTTTTCTTTTAATTGGATTACTTGAAAATTATCATTAAATATTATTCAGGTATTTATTACATAACTTTGAAATTATATTTATAGTTATAGACGACCAAATAGTGTAGTTAGTAGTGACACTACCTTCGAAGCTAAAGGTTTCGGGATCGAATCCCGTGAGAGATAGACATTTCTGTGATGATCACGAATATTTGTACTTAAATCAATGTTTACACGTACGAGTATTTATGTAGTCTTGGACAACAGGCTTTGACATTAAGCTTTGTGAGCTCGTCCCGCAGTCTCTGATACGCTTCGGTGAAAGATAGGTCGAAAATGCTTTATTATGTTGTAAATGTCTTTCTATAGATTACCAGTTGCTACACTAGGCAGTGTTATACCAGAGTAAAGAGCTTCTGCACTTGTAATATGGAATCAGAAATAACGAAGGTACCACAAACATCCAGACCCAAGAAAATGTAGAAAAAGTGTTTCCTACATTGACCCGACCAAGAATCGAACCGGGGACCTCAGAGTTGTCGACATCTTGAAAACTGGTGTGTACGCCACTGGCGTCGCCGTATAGTCGTAGAAAATTAATTTTTACAATAAAACAATTCCGTAAAAAGTTATACTTGGTCATACTTCTTCTGAAATGTTCTTGACAAATTTATCTTCCATACTTTTTATATGAAAACCATTGTTACAGTAAACTGGACGGGTTGCTTTCCAATCAAAATATCAATGGAACTTATCAATATACTCGGACAACCCGCAAGGTCGTGGAAGTAATAAGAATAAATTGATATGTGAAATGGACTGGACCGTGATTTAATATGGACCATTCCGGAAAATTTTAATACGACGCTCGTATTACGGTTAATGTGCTGGAAATCAATTTTTATTTATTCATTTATTTATTTATACTTTATTGCTTACCCTTAACAATAAAGGCAACAAAGGGCGGACTTAATGCCTTTAGGCATTCTCTGCCAGTCAACCCAGGGGTTGGTTTTAATATTTAATGGAAATAAATTGAATTTATTATTGATGTATTTAGATATATACTTATCACAATATATTATATTTAATAAAAAAAAACATAAAATACAAGCATATATGGGGACAGCATCACATACATCGTGTAAGAGTATCGCCTGTGGAAGCCAATTTTCCGAGCCAATATTTGAGAGAGATATGACAATATGTATATTGTAGGTATATATATTATAAATATTTATAAGGGTTATAATTCTAGGAATAACATTTACAATATTCTCTACTTGTATATTGTCTGCTTAGCATACGAAAAGCTTAAATTGGACCCAAGAGAATTATTGGAGCGTGACTAATCTATTTCCACAAATGTTTGAACAGATACTTAGATTGCCATGATCAAGTCTGAGCTACAATATTGTTTAATATACAATTTCGTTCAATATGCATATTGTTGGAAATTATACAAAGAACACTTGACACAAAATGTATAGGTATTTATTCTGTGCCTTCAAACATTTTTTTAATTTTCTCTGGCCTGGGTGTTTGTGGTAACCTTTGTTGTTTCAGATTCATAACGGCGTTAGCTACTTTCTTTGGGATTAGAGCATTGTGTGTGATGTTCGCGTTAGCGACAACCTCTGCCTACATCGGCTGCCTGCATGGCGTGACGATACTTATTATTATTATGTTAGTATCTGGTTTGAGTGGGAGACCACTCAAGGTCGAAATTTCGAGTCTAGAGACCTGAGTTCGATGCCCAGGTGGACGGCTCGTACCAATTGGCTTTTCAAAAACTTAAGTACGAAACTACTTTGTCGGCACAGTGTGGCAGTTCGTGTAATATGTTTACAGCATGCACTGATTTATTGAAGCGTCCATATAAGCTCTTCATGAAATTGTCATTATGATACATACATATGATACATACATAGGATAGATTTCACATACGTTGCTCTGATCACAGTAAGTAGTTCAAGCACTTGGATTATGGAAACGGGAACCAAAAACAACGAGACTCGAGAAAATGTACGTAGTAGACATACGTGTAGGATGTGTAAATGAGTGAGAGAAAGGATAAGTGAGACTAAGAGGGAAGATATGACATAATGATTGATTGAGATGAATGAGATGAGATAGAATGATGTGTGAGGGAGACAGGAGACGAATGGCGTACGTGAAAGGAAGAAGAAAGTGATAAGACGAAATTAATATTCTAAAATAGTAAAAGTGAAAATAAAAGACTGAAGTGAGTTGAAAACCTATTATTTCATTTAATCAGGATAATCCCTACAAATTTTGGGGGCTCGTCCGGGATCATCCCAAAATTTTTACGACGTGACCAGCGTGGTTTTTTTCATAACCTCAAAGACGAAAAGACGAATAAACCAAAGAAGACGATACAATCACAATGACGACGGAATCATAAAAGACGACTGATAAGACGGAAAAACCGGAGAAGTTGTTTGCAACCTATTTAGACGGATTCTACAACATAACCAAATTCAACGGCGATGACGATACCTATTCTGCTGTGAAGTGGGCAGAAGACATTGAGGACAACGCAGAAATATTCAATTGGACACCCCAGCAGCAGCTCATTATTGCAAGAAGATCACTAGAAGGTACAGCAGCACTATGGTTAAAGACGGAGAAGGTGTTCAAAGGCTTCAAAGAACTGAAAGCGGCATTGTTACAAGAGTTCCCTGAAAAGATCAACAGCAAAGAGATGCATGAGCTGATGGCAGCTAGGAAGAAGGAACCTGGTGAAACCTACATGCAGTACATGCTAAAGATGAAGGAGATGGGCAAGCGCGCTAGGTTCAATGACAATGTGGCAATACAGTACATTGTTGAGGGCATTCAAGATAGTGAAGTAAACAAGACTATACTTTATGGCGCTGTTACATACTCAGTACTCAAAGATAGATTAAAGCTGTATGAACAAATGAAGGAGAGGTCAGAGGCTAAAAGAAGCTCTGCACCAAAGGAGACCAGCGAGCGACAAGGTTCGAGACGACCAACGACGAGTGGCAAACAGCAGACAGGTGGTCAGCAGCGGAGACGGTGCTACAACTGTGGGGAGAATGACCATATGGCGAGCGACCGTCCCACAGGAATCAAGTGTTTTCGCTGTAATGCATTCGGACATTTGAGTAAGCATTGCAAAGTCGAGGTTCCACAATCCTCCGCTAGACGTGATGGCGCTGTTGGCAGCGGAAGCGGCGGAAATGCATTCAAATTTGGCGGCGCCGGAGTGCCAGCCAACAAGACGACGCCTCGAAGATTCGACCAACCAAACATGAAGCCGAGGGCGGCCATGTTTGCATGTGATTGTCAAAACACGACAACAGCCAATGAGGAGCGAGAGTTCACGTTTGACAATGAAAACGGAGAATATGGCGGAATGTTTCACATTCAAAACAATAACAAAGACGAGTTTAAGTTGAAAGTGCAGAAAAACCCATGAAAATGATGGAAATGTGTGGTTTTCAAGTCAAGACATTACTAGACACAGGATCATGTGGTGAATCTAGTGGCCGACGACCAGTTTATGGCGTTTAACATCGAGAAATACGACGACAACTTGGTGATATCTGGACTTGGCCAAACAAAGGTGAAATCGAGCGGACAGTTTCGTGCTAACGTGACGATCGACGGAGAGCTCTACGAAGACGTGACATTCCATGTAGTGCCTAGAGACTGTATGCCGTTTACGGTTATTTTAGGGCAAGAATTTCTGAGTGAATTAGTGATGGTGTTATGTGATGGAGAGGCGAAGTTGTACCCGAAAGATGATGAATGGTGGAAGAGAGTTGATTGTTTTGCTAACCAAATTGAGTTAACAGGTTGTGCAGCAGGTGTAAACACTGAGAGCAGGTGGAGCAAATGGTATTGATTACAAACCGTGCCAAACTAAAGAAGCACCAGTACAATTGAAGATTGTGTTGAAGGACGACATCCCAGTTGCCCAACGCCCACGACGGCTGGCGTTGACGGAGCAAAAGTTAGTGGAAGACCAGGTAGAGGAGTGGATAGAGAAAGGCATTGCGCGGGTAAGTTTTTCTGAATATGCTAGTCCCCTGGTGTTGGTCAAGAAGAAAGATGATACTACTAGAGTCTGTGTCGACTACAGGCTACTAAACAAGAAGATTCTTAAAGATGAATTCCCTTTGCCAATCATAGATGACGTGATTGACAAACTGAAAGACGGCAAGATATTTAGCGTATTAGATCTCAAAACGGATTTTTTCATTTGAAGGTGAGCGAGGAGTCAGTGCCATACACATCATTTGTGACGCATCATGGGCAGTTCGAATTTCTGAGGGCACCATTTGGATTGACTTCATCGCCTAAGTGTTTCATGAGATTTATAACGATTATATTCAGAGATCTAATAGCAAAGAATGTGATGATGATATTTATAGACGATATTATTATTCCAGCAATCAGCGAGGTCGAAGCCGTGGAAAGACTACAGCAAGTTCTGAATGTGGCAGCTGATTATGGTCTAGAGATAAATTGGAAGAAGGCAAGGCTTTTAAATGAAGAGATTGAGTTCCTAGGACATCGTATCAAAGACGGAGAAGTACGACCCAGCCGTGAGAAGATAGACGCTGTGGTGAGATTCCCAGAACCAAAGAACACAAAACAGGTGATGAGTTTTATTGGATTAACTTCATACTTCAGAAAGTATATCAAAGACTACGCAAAGATTGCAAAACCATTGACGGATTTACTCAGAAAGGATGACAGATTTAATTTTGGTGGAGAATAAAGATGTGCGTTCAATGAATTGAAGCAGAAGTTGAGGACAGATCCAGTGTTGAAGATCTATAATCCCAGACTACCTACGGAGTTGCACACAGACGCATCTAGCCAAGCTTTAGCCGCAATACTATTGCAAAGACATGCCGATGGTGACCTACACCCAGTACACTACATGAGTCATAAAACAAGTGATGCAGAGAGCCGGTATAGCAGCTATGAGCTAGAAGCATTAGCTGTTATTCAAGGAGTGAAGAAGTTTAGACAATACCTGTACGGAGTACACTTCAAGATAGTGACAGACTGCAAGGCATTCGAAATGACACTGAGAAAGAAAGATTTAGCTCCAAAAGTGGCAAGATGGGCTTTGTTTTTAGACGAGTATGATTTCGAAATAGAGCACAGAGCAGGAACGAAGATGAAGCATGCTGATGCACTGAGCAGAAACCCATGCGTGCTAGCTATAACAAGCTTACATGACGAGATGAGACACAATCAAGAATCAGACGATGAGCTGAATGCTATCAGAACGATTATACTACAGGACGGACAATACAACGACTACTGGATGGACAATGGAATTATTTACAAAGGAGATCAGAAGCAGATGGTGGTACCAAGATCTATGGAGAAGGAAATAATCAAAAGATTCATGAGAATGGGCATTTTGCAACAAGAAAGATGAAAGAAGCCATAAATAAAGTCTATTACATAAAGAACCTTGACAAGAGAATTGAAGAATTCATACATAGTTGTATCCCATGCCTATTGGCTACAAGAAAGGCCGGCAAAGCAGAAGGATTTTAAATCCAATCAATAAAGAAGGAACACCCCTGCATACCCTTCATTTAGATCACATAGGACCACCACGGAGACGAGGAAGCAGTACAATCATATTGATGCCTTTACGAAGTTTGTGTGGCTTTACCCCTCGAAGTCGACAACATCCGCAGAAGTACTGACGAAGATGCAAGCACACCAGCAGATATTTGGCAACCCTACCAGAATCATAACTGATAGAGGAACAGCATTCACGAGTGGCGACTTCACGAAATACTGTCTAGATGAAAACATAGAGCATGCGAAGATCACGACGGGAGTACCACGAGGAAACGGTCAGGTGGAGAGGGTTCACCGCATACTCACTCCAATGTTTACGAAGCTGTGTATAGAGGACAAATCGTTATGGTACAAACATGTGAGCAGAGTACAGAGAGCGCTGAACAACACATACCAGAGGAGTACAGATACCACACCTTTGAGTTGATGGTGGGCTCAAAGATGAAATGTAAAGATGACCTATAAATTGTTGAACTACTGCAACAAGAGCTAGCAGAACAACACAACGAACAGAGAGAAGAACTGAGGCAGAAGGCCAAAGAATAAATCCAGAAAGTACAGGAAGAAAACAGAAAGACCTATGATAAGAAAAGGAAGGACAGCAACAAGTACGAGCTAGATGAGCTAGTTGCTATCAAGAGACCGCAGTTTGGACCAGGGTTGAAACTGAAACCGAAGTTTTTTGGACCTTACAAAGTAGTGAAGATAAAACGAAATGACCGCTATGATGTGGAGAAGGTGTACGACACTACAGAAGGGCCGAACAAGACATCAAGCTCAGCTGATTTGATGAAGAGGTGGCCTGGAGATGATGATTAATGTGTCTTAATATTTTTGTATGTTTCAGGTGAACACTAATTTTGATAGTTTTTCAGCAGTATGTGTAAGAGTGGATGAAGAATGAATGTTAAAGTAGGATATTTTTATTGTTGTTTTGTGTTATAAAGTAACAACGTGTTACACCATAAGGTGTTATTTTCTTTTTAAAAGTTTAGTTTATTTAAGTTTTCTAAAGATGTCTAGTTTATTTAAGTACTAATTAAGTTAGTGATGATGTAATCTATGTTCCTACTAGATTAAAAATAAAGTTTTTATTAAAATGTAAACCATATCTGAGGACAGATATGAAAGCAGGATGGCTGGAGTGTAGGATGTAAATGAGTGAGAGAAAGGATAAGTGAGACTAAGAGGGAAGATATGACATAATGATTGATTGAGATGAATGAGATGAGATAGAATGATGTGAGGGAGACAGGAGACGAATGGCGTACGTGAAAGGAAGAAGAAAGTGATAAGACGAAATTAATATTCTAAAATAGTAAAAGTGAAAATAAAAGACTGAAGTGAGTTGAAAAACCAATTATTTCATTTAATCAGGATAATCCCTACATACGTATATACTATATACTATATAATATATTCTACATACAAATACTTCCACACATATACATACATACAAATACATACACATATATAAGTTTACATGAAATAGACATTTAACAAGATTTAAAGTAATAATCTCTTACATGTTTCTTAAAAATTGAAACAGTTGGAGAATCTCTAATGTTAGGCGGTAGCAAATTCCATAACCTAACCGTGTGTATGGAAAAGGAATAGGAATAGAAATTGGAATTAAGTTAATTATTTTATCCGAACACTGACCTAATTATTCCAAACTCTCGGTATTTCACTTGTCCCTGTCTATGTTTGTTTTATTGTTTATTTATATGCCATATAAATTATTTTATCCGAACAGTAAACTGGAAAAATAAGCATAACCTTCGATATGAGAGTCAGACTCGACCTACTTTTTTATTCCGATGTTACATCGCCCCCGAAACGAACCTCAACATTTCTGACTTATTTAACCGCTAAAGATACGAAATGGGAAGAGCGTTTACCAAGTTCAAGCCACAAATCCGTACGATTTGACCGTCGACGGAAATTGAACTGAACGTTGCCCCCGATCCGTTCCCTCTGTAGACTAAATATCGTGTGACTTTTCAAAATATTTCAATTTGATTGAAACATTTCCAACGAATTTCAAAACAGGAGGTTTTTGAGTTCAGTTGTGTGTTATTTTCAGTGTTTACTTACTTGACATCATGCGCAATCCCTAACGTAGACAGAGGAAACAGATTGCCGAGTGTCACGATCCTTACATACATGTTTCGTTTCTTATAACTTAATCATTTTCTTCATCCAAATCCAGGTATCCGAGTACTCATGACCCTCCCCTCATCGAGCAATTTACTCACTTTGTCACTTCCTTAGTCTCGGCCCACATCTTATCTCAGTAATTTTGTGCATTGCGATGAATGAAGCAGTATTGCCTTTTGAAATAATTAATATAATGTAATTCGTTACGAATTTAAATCATATAAGTTACGCGAACTATTTGTTATTGAATTAAAGAGATTTTTTTTTTCAAATTTCGACTGACACGGGCGGGATTCGAACCCGCGACCTTTGCCGAACCCTGTCAGTTGAAATTTTAGAAACAATTTTTCTCTTCAATTTAAAAACAATGCATCGGCATAATATAATACTACCCCATACCTTCTCAGGAGCGTTGTAAGCGGCGACTGTGAAAAAAAATTCTTGAAAATGGCTATACCGATACATACAATTTCGCTCGTAAAGTGTCCGACCTAAATTAAGTAATCTGGTAACCGTTACCAGCGGTTGCGGTATGTGGAGACAGAAGCTTGGCAATTATTGCATATCCTTAAAACTACCTTTGCTCTGCAGCGGATTTATACAGGTCATTAAGTAAGTACAGATTACACATCACAGACAGGTGTCTGTGATGTGTAATCTGTACTTACTTAATCTAGGTAGATTAAACATCGTTTGGAAGTGTCAGGATAATAATCTGCATTACCCTGAACTATGTTGATAGATGCCTTTAACAGACAATCTAAAGAGATGGCATGGAAAGTTAATAGTCGATTGATCCTTTCGAAAAATAACTAACCTAATTATGAGGTTGCATATTCAAAATTTGATCACTAAAAAAGAAGAACTTTCCCTACATTTTCGACACATCACATGTTTAACAATGTTGTCTTAGAAATTAAGACCTCTTGCAACCCCATGTAGTCAACGATGTGAGTCAAAAGGTTAAAATTATCTAGAACTCTGACTACCCCATAAACGAGAAATGCGTTAATATAAATCAAAAGCACCAACGCCTAAGATGCAAAATAGGTTAACATAAATATATTAGAATCAACAATCCGCCAGAAATCTCATGAACTCCTGATCTGCGAATATATCATCAGCCTTAGTTCATGACGACCCGTTAGCTTAGTTAATAGTGATTCTGCATGCAAAGCAAAGGATAGCGGGATTGAATTTATTGATTGAGAAGGAAGCGGTAAAACCATAGTCATTGACATCTTTCAACATATTTATAAATATATAAGTTATTTATAAGTATATTATGACGACCTCCGTGGACGTGTGGCGTAGATACTGGTTTTCAAGGTGTCGCCATCTCGAGGTCCCAGGTTCGATTCCCGGTCAGGTCAATGCAGAAAAACCACTTTTTCTACATTTTCTTAGGTTTGAGTGTTTGTGGTGCCTTCGTTGTTTTCGATTCCCAAATTTTTTTTTGCATCTTATTTTAGCACTTGCTTTAGCATCTTACACTGGGATCGGAGCAATGTATGTGACATTGTCCCTATATATATATATATATATATATATATATATATATATATATATATATATATATATATATATATATATATATATATATATATATATATATATATATATATATATATATATATATATATATATATATATATATATATATATATATATATATATATATGTATATATATATATATATATATATATATATATATATATATACATATATATATATATTCCCAAAATAGAGAAGTAAAGAAGTACAAAATGGCTGGAAAGAACTTCACTGACCAAACTTCTGTCTACCCAAGTATTGGCAATTGCATAAAGATGAAAAATGTTTATGTCTTTTACCATACTTTATTATTTAATATTGTTTTGACACTTAGTATAACCAATATAAATATTTATTCTTAAATTTAGATACGTAAAGGGAAACTGTGTAAAGAACAGAATTTTAACGAGACATGTCAGTAGAAAAGTTAATACCACAACAACTTTTTCTGTGAATGCCGAAAGTAAATCAAATTAAAAGGAGTTTCTAAAAGAGGCCCAGTCAGAACTATCGTTTATTTCGAAATTGCAAAGTAATGAAAACGTTTTACATTAAACATATTAAAAATTATTTTCGCACATAACTGGAAAATATTAAATAATATCTTTACGGCACTCCCAATATAGGGGCAGACAGAGGTCTAGACTCAGTCTAGAATTAAGTCGTTTCAGTCCACCTTTCCTGGTCGACATCCCAAACATTCTGACTATGCGCTTCCGATCCTCATTTATAATGCGCATGACCAGGGAGTGGAATACTCTTCAGGCATCTGTATTTCCGTAAAAATACAACCGTTACCTCTTCAAAGTGCGAGTACACAGGCTTCTCATGAGTAAACTCGCTCCATCATGGACATCATCTATGCCGTCGTGCTCGATGGTGGTCAAGAGTCTACTCATTTTTCTAATAAAAAAAAACCTTCTGTCGAGGATAACTTATCATAACCGAACATAATAAGGAATGAAAAAGCAATATTAAATCGATGCAAATCTGTGTGATTCGTAATAGTTCCTTGAAAGTTAAGAAAGCAAAAGAACATTCTCTATTTCCTTTATATATTTTGTACTTTAAATAAATCTGGAATCAAATGATGTTTGTGATTTTTGGTGCTGAAGAGGAGCCTTTTTATCTTCACCCACAATCCCTGACGGGGTAGCCAGAGAGAACAGATCGCCAAGTGTCACGATCCCTACATACTTCTTTCGCTTCTTTCAGATTCATCATCTTCTTCATACATGCACGTCTAGGTATCCGAGTACTCTTGACCCTCCCCTCTTCGAGCAATTTGCTCACATGGTCTTCGAAAGTTAGTCTCGGTCTACCTCGACACCTTTTAATAATAACTTTCGCGCTATATATTTTCTTCACCATTCGGTCTTCACTCATTCGCTCAACGTGCCCAAATCGAAGCACGCCCTTGTCCATTTTTGTGACAAGGTCATCTTTCAAACCTGCCATATTGCGAAACTCTTCGTTTCGCTTTCGGTCGGCCATGGTAAGGCCGCACATTTTACGAAGAGATTGCATTCAACCTGCTTTTATGCTTCTTCTGGCATACCCAGGTTTCGCTGCCATATAACAAAGTCGGTACCAACACTGCGTTATGTATTGCAAGGTGTGCACTTTTCACTACGCCTTGCCTTTTGACTAACGCAGTCAGGGCACCATTGAATTTGTTTCCGGCAGCGACACGCCTGTCCATTTTCTATCCCGGCTAGACGCACTCCCCAAGTATACAATTTCATTCATTCATTCCTGTAGTAATATTATAATTTAAAACATTTCACCATATGAACGTAAAAAAAACTGTTTTCTTAATTTAATACAAAAATGTTCTGTTGTTTTTTATAATTCCATTCCAAACATATTACTATGGAAATGTCATGAACATTTAAATAATAAGATAGAGAGCTAACTACCTAACATGGACCTAGACGTGAACTACTTAAATTCTTTCCCTACTTCGCGTAACACTATATAGTAAGATTATTAACTACGTCACTTTAAAGTGACATTACAATTGGGGGTAACTAAATAACTTTTGATTTTATCGTTTAGCGCCATTTTTACCAATACACCAACAGATCCAAGTTCGATCCCTAAGGCCTATGGGATTTTCCAAAAAACTTATGTACGATTTATATGTTTGGCTTGAACATAAAGACGACGACAGGCTCACCACCTACATCTCACACCAGATTAGACGCTCTGGAACATGGACGAGTACACCTCCTTGGCCTCCAAACCCACGTGGGTGACAAAACACTCGAGCCTGCCACCTGGAGGTCAGTTGGCAAGCCTATCGCTATCTAAGTGCCCAAGCCGACGTCACAATATAAGTATAATATGAGCGGTATAGATATAATATAGTCACATAAATAAATAATAAATTTTCATCTAATTATTATTTGTTAATATACTGAAATCATGCGCAGTTGGTCATCCATATACTTTTATTTATAGCTTTTAAGAGAAACGCTAATATATGTAACTTTATTTCCAATCAGAAACGAACGGAATATTGTAGAATAACAGGTGAATTCCACACGTTGCACCTGAACGTGTGCAATGTTCCGAAATGTTCCAAATGATGCGGACAAAGCCTTTCATTCAGGTAAAAACGGGAGCCTTCTTCGTGGATAAGGAATAGAGGGCTACTACACCAGATAACTTCCTTGGTCGTTGTTTCTGAGTTATAGCGGCACGCACTCTATACACTTCCAATAAGGTATAATAAATATTGCTTGTATAAGTATAGGATTATTGAGAAAAGTATGGACTGATTTGCGTAATACAAGTTCATTCTTTTTTGTAAATAATATTTTAAATACAAAAACAATGAAAACCAACTTACAGTGATGTACATAACTTATTAATCTTTTATTTTTCTTAAATTAAAAAGCCATTTCGTATTTATGGAAAAATCTGCTATCTTTCCGTCCGATTACAATGTGGGTGTCTTCAAGAAAAGAGTGAATAGGATTTTTCTAAGCTAGTGTGCCTACCAACAAAAAATACATCGCCACTTACCATCAGGTGGGATTGTAGTTAAACGCTCGGTTATAATGATAAAAAAATCTGTATTATATAAAGTCGACAGAGGGAGTTAACAAAATTATTTTAATTTATTCCCCACTTCAATAACATTTATTAGCGACATTTGTGGACGCGTGATGTATACGCCGGTTTTCATGGTGTCGCTAGCTCTGAGGCACCAGGTTCATTTCCCGACCAGGTCAATGTAGAAAACATTTTCTCAGGTCTGGGTGTTTGTGGAGTCTTCGTTGTTTCCGATTCCACAAGTTCAGCAAGTCTACAAGCTACTCACTTTGAAATTAGAGCAATATTTGTGAGTTAATCATTAAGTTTGTACGTTTTTTTTTTTTTTGATTACGATGTTTTCAACACTATCGTTAATTATAGGTAAATAAAGAATAGTTTTATACTGACCACTTTCAAAACATACGAGATACAAATAAAAACTTTGACTTATAGGCAAATTCTCTGTTAGAGCTTTTAGGTTAGCAGATAATAAAGGTCTGGCCTAACCACTAGTAAAAACTATATTAGATAAATTTTATACATAAATATATTTATGCAGTGACTTCACACAACGACGGTATAATAGTGTGCGTTCTGTCACCGCCGGAGCTGCCACCGCCGATGCTGCCACCACCGATGCTTGATATTGACGTATGAGGCTGGTTGCTGTAGGCTGGTTTTGGTGTTATCGCATACCTCTAAAAATACAATAATAACAGTAAATGCTGCTGCCAACCCATTTTACAGACTCGCCTCCATTCCTCCTCCTCTTGCACTTTTGTATAAGTTGTAATGCATTTCCGTTTCAATTACATACAAATATCATGACTATCTAAATCTTACTACAAACATTTAATTGTATAGGCGTTATAACATACCAACCCCTTTTAACTGCAGGTCGTAGCTACAGTTAAAGATCACTGCACTGCAACTGGCGGGGTACGAGCCTGCCACCTGGGGATCGAACTCAGGTCTCTTGACTTGAATCTCAATCACCCAACCACTCGGCTATCGGCTATCATTTACATTTCATGTGTTCGATTGGTTAAATATTAACATGTTTCGTTTTTATTTTCTTTGATACTTAAAATACAACGATCCAGTTTTTTATGTTTGTGAAAGATAATTTATGTGGGCTCGAACATGCCAGCCACAGTGGGCATGACGCAGCGGTTTGTGTACGCTTTTGTGACAGGCTTACAGAGCAATGTGTATTAAATTAATATTTCAGTTTTTTGTTATAAAATTTTTCAATACTGAGGTAGGCAGAGGATGCAGTTTTTTTTCGATTCAATTCAATTTTCATTTTTCATCGATTTTCTTTTGTGAACAACGTGATAGATGGTGAGCCAATCGTCTTCATGCATACTTACGTATATTACGTTGATAAATATTAATATAAACAACAATAACTTTTATACAAGCATATTCATCAAAAAAATCTTTACCCCAGGTGGGGTTCGAACACAAAACCCTTTGACGGCGAGTTTCTACCAACTGGGCGTCTATTTTTGTTTTATAAAGTCATATCTCTACCTTCGGCTATTTTCTCCTGCCTCGAATACTTTAGTTACTTAATTTAGGACAGGAGCAATGTAATTGATAGTATCCTGACCCATGTATTTATTTATTTAAAAAAGACATTGGAAATGTTATTTTACTTAACAATAGTCATTTTAAATCAAATATAGTTGAAGTTCATTTTCTTCCTTAGTTTTAATTTTATATTGGAACTTTATATTATCACTGGCCAGTTCATACTTTTTTTTTTAATTTCTTTCATAAAAGTAAGGTTCAGTTGAACTTTGAAAATGATAAATTGCTACGCGAGCTGATTGTGGGCTTAATGTCCGTTCGTTGCCGGAATTATCTTTACCATTATATGACAGGTTTGTCATATACGCTAAATTTAAGGGATTAATTTTGTAATTTATATATACTTAACAAAATGACTGTAATTTATATTCTCATGGATATTTATTAATAAAACTTTAAGGGTATACGAGTAGTTGACCGTTATACTCTTTTTTTCATCTTCTATATATATAAAAGCTTAAGGCTTTTACATACATAATGGCCTGTGATAATCCACTGCTTGACATAGAACTCTCCTGTAAAAAGATTTGCCATAATCGTCACGCTTGGCAAGCAGATTAGCGATCGCAGTAACATACACCTTGCACCTTAGACGCCGCTGCTCGTCACCGATCTCATTATTTTGCGCATTTTTCTAAGACGGTTATTCTGCCTGCTGTCGGAAGCTATTGATATTGATAAAGGCTTTTCCCCCATTCTCGTCTTACGACCACCGACGAGAACACAGAAGGTGAATTAAGAGGAACACAAAAGTTAATCAGAAGTAAGAGACTTAAACTAACATACATACATAGATAGAGTTCATTACGACACCATGACATACATTGCTCTGATGCCAAAGTAAGCTGTTTAAGAATTTGTATTCTATAATCACAAACAAAGAAGGTACCACAAACACCAAGACGAGAGAAAATGTAGTAAAGTGTTTTCTACAGTGACCCGACCGGAAATCAAACCCGGGACCTCAGAGCTGGCGACACCATGAAAACCGGAGTGTACGCCACTTGTCCACGGAGGTTGCCTAAATCTAACTGAGAAAACTAGCCCCGTACAAGTGTAGAATATTGAATGAGAGTTTTCGTCTAAAGACGTTCGGTGCTTTATTTGTGGGTTATTAACCATAATAATTGTTATTTAAGCTATTGCTATGAAGCTTAGCTATAACATTACAATTATAATTAATATGTTCGACAAAAATTTCGCTTTAAGTTTGAAAGAGTTAAAATGGGGATCAAAACCAACACCAACCTAATGAGTTTTCATGTATATTATGTGGTTACATATGAGGGTAGAAATGTGTTACAGAAGTAGACTAATAAAACTGTCTTTAGGAATTTAGTCCGCCATTTTGTAAATTTTGCTTGTGCTTGGTAAAAAGGAATCGGAGTTGTGGACCTAAATACATAGCGGTTATGAAAGTCCACTGTAGGACTTAGGCCTTTTCCACAGGGTGGGTTGGAAAGCGGATTGACGATCACAGTGCAAGACACCACTCTTTACGCAGTACCGTAGAGGTTGCTGCCCGTAACAGGTCTATTAAACAATTTTTTCGAAATACGTCACGTTAGCCGAGTGTTTGGGTGATCGGAATTCAAGACAAGAGATCTATATATATATATATATATATATATATATATATATATATATATATATATATATATATATATATATATATATATATATATATATATATATATATATATATATATATATATATATATATATATATATATATATATATATATATATATATATATATATATATATATATATATATATATATATATATATATATATATATATATATATATATATATATATATATATATATATATATATATATATATATATATATATATATATATATATATATATATATATATATATATATATATATATATATATATATATATATATATATATATATATATATATATATATATATATATATATATATATATATATATATATATATATATATATATATATATATATATATATATATATATATATATATATATATATATATATATATATATATATATATATATATATATATATATATATATATATATATATATATATATATATATATATATATATATATATATATATATATATATATATATATATATATATATATATATATATATATATATATATATATATATATATATATATATATATATATATATATATATATATATATATATATATATATATATATATATATATATATATATATATATATATATATATATATATATATATATATATATATATATATATATATATATATATATATATATATATATATATATATATATATATATATATATATATATATATATATATATATATATATATATATATATATATATATATATATATATATATATATATATATATATATATATATATATATATATATATATATATATATATATATATATATATATATATATATATATATATATATATATATATATATATATATATATATATATATATATATATATATATATATATATATATATATATATATATATATATATATATATATATATATATATATATATATATATATATATATATATATATATATATATATATATATATATATATATATATATATATATATATATATATATATATATATATATATATATATATATATATATATATATATATATATATATATATATATATATATATATATATATATATATATATATATATATATATATATATATATATATATATATATATATATATATATATATATATATATATATATATATATATATATATATATATATATATATATATATATATATATATATATATATATATATATATATATATATATATATATATATATATATATATATATATATATATATATATATATATATATATATATATATATATATATATATATATATATATATATATATATATATATATATATATATATATATATATATATATATATATATATATATATATATATATATATATATATATATATATATATATATATATATATATATATATATATATATATATATATATATATATATATATATATATATATATATATATATATATATATATATATATATATATATATATATATATATATATATATATATATATATATATATATATATATATATATATATATATATATATATATATATATATATATATATATATATATATATATATATATATATATATATATATATATATATATATATATATATATATATATATATATATATATATATATATATATATATATATATATATATATATATATATATATATATATATATATATATATATATATATATATATATATATATATATAAAAGCTTAAGGCTTTTACATACATAATGGCCTGTGATAATCCACTGCTTGACATAGAACTCTCCTGTAAAAAGATTTGCCATAATCGTCACGCTTGGCAAGCAGATTAGCGATCGCAGTAACATACACCTTGCACCTTAGACGCCGCTGCTCGTCACCGATCTCATTATTTTGCGCATTTTTCTAAGACGGTTATTCTGCCTGCTGTCGGAAGCTATTGATATTGATAAAGGCTTTTCCCCCATTCTCGTCTTACGACCACCGACGAGAACACAGAAGGTGAATAAAGAGGAACACAAAAGTTAATCAGAAGTAAGAGACTTAAACTAACATACATACATAGATAGAGTTCATTACGACACCATGACATACATTGCTCTGATGCCAAAGTAAGCTGTTTAAGAATTTGTATTCTATAATCACAAACAAAGAAGGTACCATAAACACCAAGACGAGAGAAAATGTAGTAAAGTGTTTTCTACAGTGACCCGACCGGAAATCAAACCCGGGACCTCAGAGCTGGCGACACCATGAAAACCGGAGTGTACGCCACTTGTCCACGGAGGTTGCCTAAATCTTACTGAGAAAACTAGCCCCGTACAAGTATAAAATTTTGAATGAGAGTTTTCGTCGAAAGACGTTCGGTGCTTTATTTGTGGGTTATTAACCATAATAATTGTTATTTAAGCTATTGCTATGAAGCTTAGCTATAGCATTACAATTATAAATAATATGTTCGACAAAATTTTCGCTTTAATTTTGAAAGAGTTAAAATGGGGATCAAAACCAACACCAACCTAATGAGTTTTCATGTATATTATGTGGTTACATATGAGGGTAGAAATGTGTTACAGAAGTAGACTAATAAAACTGTCTTTAGGAATTTAGTCCGCCATTTTGTAAATTTTGCTTGTGCTTGGTAAAAAGGAATCGGAGTTGTGGACCTAAATACATAGCGGTTATGAAAGTCCACTGTAGGACTTAGGCCTTTTCCACAGGGTGGGTTGGAAAGCGGATTGACGATCACAGTGCAAGACACCACTCTTTACGCAGTACCGTAGAGGTTGCTGCCCGTAACAGGTCTATTAAACAATTTTTTTCGAAATACGTCACGTTAGCCGAGTGTTTGGGTGATCGGAATTCAAGACAAGAGATCCGATCGCTGTCCGCAAGGCTCGTACCTATGGGTTTTTTAAAAATTATGTACGATTTATATCGTTGGCCTGGACATAATGATGGCGACGGGCTCACCACCTTTCACGTTGTCCCAAAAATATCCCCAAACAATTCAGTGAAAGATTCGTCGAAGGGACATAATTTTCTAGACCTCTGTCTACCCCTGTCCAATACTGACGTGAAAATATTTATTTTTCCAAAATGGTTATCCCGTCATCTATCGATACTCAATGAGACTTCTAAAGCTCTTCCCTTAGTCGCCTCTTGGCACCCAAGGGAAGAAAATTATATAAAAATGATAAAATACGTATATGAAATAAAATACGAACAACATCTAAAAGAAGCCTCATAAAATTCCAGTGAAGATAAACATTGGGATTTATTGATGGCAATAGAATATAAAAAATCGAGTATATTACGTAATTCAATGATTCTACGGAGATGAAACAGAACTAGCAAAGGTTACTAACAGGCTACTATTTCCCACACTGAGATTGACAGAGGTCTTGACAGTCTTGACAGACCAGTCCTTACGATACAACTGTCAGCATAAGCCTATTTGAGATAACGTGACCGAATTTTGAGGACGTCTTGAAGATGTATATTTCAATAGATAGGTAATAAAAACATCCATGCTCCGAGTAAACATTCATATTTGAACCTGCTACTTAGCTTCGAAGGTTTAGTCACTACCAACTGGGCTATAGTTATATCCATGTTACAGTTTAATTTTTTTATTTTTTTGTAAGCTTTCATTGAAAATAAAATTCGTCATTGAAAAGAAATATTCTTCTATACGTTTCCACAAATAAATATCTTCACGCAATTCTACACACACATACACACTTATACAGTTATCGCTTTAGTGAAATTTTTGTATAGTTGGAACGCTTTCACTAGGAGGGTGGGCGTTAATAACAACGACACAGTTTTATTACTTAAATGTTGTTATTATCGTACACTATAAATTGTAAACAGATGTTTTAGGTTCCAAATAAATGCATTTTATTTATTTATTTAGTTTATTCTGAAGCTGATACTACACTAGTGCCAGCTCTGAGGTCTGGGGTTTGATTACTGACACGTTTCACACTATCTGTACCGTAGGGTAGGTATACGTTCTAATTATATAACACAAGCGCTTTAGCTACTTACTTAGGGATCGGAACAATGTAAGTTTTGTTTGTTTTTATGGATGTATTATTGGTGTTTACGAGAGAGAGAGAGAGAGAGAGAGAGAGAAGAGAGATAATATTAAACATTTAAATGAAACGAGTCACGATAGCCGAGTGGTTAGGTGGTCGGAATTTCGAGTCAAGAGACCCGAGTGCGATCCCCAGGTGGCAGGCTCGTACCTATGGGTTTTTCAAAAAATTATGTACGAATTATCTCGTTGGCCTGAACATAAAGACGGCGACGGACTCTCCACCTGTCACGTTGTCCCGAAAATATCTTCGGTGGAAGGTGGATCGAAGGGATTTAAATGTCTAGACTAGACCTCTGTCTACCCCTGTGTTGGGAATTGCGTGAAGATATTTTTATAAAACAAACGGATAAAACGAACGGAAGGAGCGGAATGGAAACCGAAAAAACAGTACACCGTTCAAAGACATTGCCCCTCCTGACTACGGATGTTGAAAAGCACTGGAAACTTCTGAAAGTTTTATACAACTAAATAAAACGCAATAAAACGCGTAAACATTCGTTTCATTTGAACACAATATATTTTTCAAACATATTTATCACTCCTTAAAATTCTGTCTGTCTTGAATACACAAGTGCTCTCCTCAAATTGACTACCACACATGGATACAAAATGCTCTAAAACTTTCTTATCCAGTGTTGTTTTATTTCATCAAATAAAGATCAAGTACCGACGAGATGGGCGTATATATCCAGCTGTAAGAAAAACTTAGGGGTAAGTGACCTATTCATCGCCGTGGACTGAACATTGACACTTTTATTCGTGGATACTTCTTTATGAAATAAAAATAGAGTTAATAGTATGGAGAGAACATCATATGAATATAAAATTAACTTTTATATTCATTGGTTGAAATTTTTCAGGTAGTTTCATTTAGGAAAAAAACTGCTTTTTTACCTAAACAAAATTTGAATGATTGAACACCGTATTTGTAATTTTTATAGTCCGGTTAATAGCTGAAACAGTAGAACTTTGTGGTGTTGGGGTGGCAAAAATTAATACGTCGTCAATGTCACAAAAAGCGGCCGACCGAAAACTATACGAAAAGATTCGTAATATGGTAGGTTGAAAAAATTGTCTTTTCACTGAAAAAGATAAGGACGATCGTCGATTATTTGTGTGAGTCCCGAAAGTTAACGTTCAAATGGGGCGAGGTAGAATGAGACTAACTTTCGAAGGTCATGTTAGCAATTTACTCGAAGAGGGTTAAGTCAAAAGTGCTCAGACACCAGGGAAGTTTAGGTAGAAGGTGTGATAATGTGAAGATAAACTTGCAGTTTCCAACAAAGATACATTATGAGAAGGCTGAAAGAAAGGTATAGTAGATAACACAGTTGTGTATTTAGGATTGAAATTATTGGAGGAACGTCCAGCTTACGTGGCACACGGGAAAAGTATTTAGAAAGAATTAGATTCCAAAACTTGAGAATTAGATTGCAAGAACGATAGATTAAAAGGAAACCTTTCTATAATTTAACTAAGTATAAGAATTAAATAAATATAAAAATAATTTAATAGCTGTGTTGTATCTTGATATTTTTACATATTTCTTATTCCTCGTACTGAGGTACGCAGAGCTCTATGGGGACAACGTGACTGGTGATGAGCCTATCATAGTTTTAGTGTCCAAGCCAACAGTTCATATTAATTACTTAGAATTACTTAGTAATAAAATAAAATTTTAAATGTAATTATTATATTTAATAATAAAAACGGTGTAGTGTATAATAACAAAATGTTTTTTTTTTACTGCAAGGTCATTAACATATATGATAAAATTAAATTGAAATGATTAAATGATATTAATAATACAGGTTTAGTTAAATCTACACAAACACCTACCGCACTTAAGAGACATCAATGTAAAAACTAAACATATTTTCCCAAAATACAATATTGTTAGTAGTACGGGAACTTTACCATTTGTGCTACCTGTAATTTTGATTGAGTTGTCGAACAAATGGCAGAACATTATTGTAGATTCAGAAAAACCTAACTTAGAATTTTATGATCCTAAAAATCAGCGGGGGTGCCCTGATTGATTATTTATCAATATCCATTGTTTTCGTTTCTTCTTTCTGTTTTAGGATTTTTCTTCTTTTTCTTCTGTACAGCCTATCGAAACTCCACTGTTAGACATAGGCCTCTCCTAAAGATTTGCACAAATAATGATCCCGAGTCACCTGCATCCATCGACAGGTGCAGGTTGTCACTCCATTTTGTGGAAGGTCTTGAGGGAGGGTTGTATAATAAAAGTTAATTAAAAAAGTATATATGCTTAGGATGCATCCTAAGTAGACAACTTTTAAATGTATGTAAAATTAGAGCCGCCGTCATCAACGCACGAAAGAACTATGACTCACATACATAATATATATATTCAATTCGGGCAATGTTAAAATATACATTTAAAACAGAAGAAACTGAGGTCAAGGATCGATCTTTGTATTTTTATCATCATCGTTGTAAAATGTCTACTGCAAGATAAAAGTCTCTCCTGTACGCGAAGGCCACTTTGCCACCGAAACGGCGATTACAACACTAGATATCGTTAAAAATAGCTGCTGCCCGTCACCGTCCACCTATTGTTTGATATTTTTTGAAATGGTGTTCTATTTGTCGCTTGCTTTTTTCCTTGGCCGCCTTCCTTTCCTTAGTCCTTCATACAACACCCACGGGTAAGGTTTTGGCGTTTTCTTTAACAGTAATGACACGGTAAGAGAACTTTTTTATACATAGTACTATAAGTATTTACAGGTTAGTTATTTAAGCAATCTCCGATTAATTGACTCTATTTATAAGAGCCTAGTACTACCAAGAATTTACGCTATTCCCAATAATGAGGTAGACAGAAGTTTAGACTATGAAGTCCTTTCCACTTACCTTTCACCGAAGATACATTTTGAGATAAAGTGATAGGTGGTAAGCCTGTCTCTTTACATCCACCCCAGCGATGTAAATCGTGCCTAAGTTTTGAAAAAAACCACGGGCAAGAGTCTCTTGTGTATCGAACTCGGGTCTCTTAACTCCAATTCCGAGCACCCAACCACCCGAGTTTCGTAAAAAGCGTCAGTTAATTGGTGATTGAATTATCAAATTAAATGCATAGGCATTACATAATATTACGTAATAACTCAACACAGATTGTTAGAAATATTAAAAATCAAAACCACAAAAAATCATTTCGTTGCGTCAAAGAATCAATACGAATGGAATTAATTCGGAATCAACCTTTGTCAAAGCGACCGCAAAGGTACGCGGTTATTCGGCAAAATTGGTATGAAATTAAATTAATTCCTTGGAATAGAGAAATAGTTTTCGAACATTGTAAATTACGGGTAGAAATATACCTTTCTTCCCGTTAGTGATGTAAGTAGTGACAAAGGGACAAGCTTAAAAGTACTATTGGCCAATAGGGGGGAAAAGCAACTAAAAAATATACCAGACCAAAATTGAGCAGACCGGCGAAGGGTAGCAGTCTACGGCATGAGTGGTATAGTACTGCAATCGCCAATCTGTTTAGAGTGCATCGTGCTGCTGTCGAGTGGAAGAAGTGGTGGACGATCGCAGTTGGCTTCAGCAATATAAAAATTAATTCAATTCGACTTACAAGTTACTTGAAGCAAAAGATAATAAACGTTTCTATAAATTTGAAATGAAACGAATAATTTCTGATGCGTAACGAACTTTAAGCTCAAACAATCAATCATAATATTATCACGTCAAGAAACAGCCATAAAGGGATACCTATATACGGCAGTGGACAGGCCTCCTACAGGCCGCTATGATGATGGTGATTATGTTATCCATCATGGTATCACTCTAAGGCCGGCAACGCATCTGCTATGCCTCTGGTATCGCGGGTCTTCATGGGCGGCGGTAATCACTTTCTTTCTATCACGTGAGCCACCTGCTCGTTTGCCTCCCTATTGTATAAAAAAAAAGTATGTGAATGAACATTTTTACGAAGTTTGCTTCGCCTGTTTCTTCTTCGTTAGAAGAATCTCACATTTCGAAACAGTGGTAGATTAAAAATGAAGTTAGATGGATGTAATGTATGTTACTTACTATTTTTATAAATAAATGATTGATTTGATATGAATGATCAATTTATCGGTACCCAGCACTATTATAAGCGTTCCACTTGATCTGATATTTATTAATATTTAAATAAATAAATATCTTCACGCCATTCCTAACACAGGCGTATATTGAGGTTTAGACAATTATGTCCTTTCAACCCACCTTACACCGAAGACAACAACGTGACCGGTGGTGAGTCCATCCTTCCAAGTCTATGATATAAATCGAACATAAGTTTTTTAAAAACTCTTTGGTACGAGCCTAATGGATCGAACTCAGGTCTCCTGACTCGAATTCCGATCATCCAACAACTTGGCTAATGTGACTCTATACGTCCTTATATTGAAAATACAATTAAACTTATAAATCAACCGTAATATCTTAAAATTTTCTAAATATTAAAACAATTTTCAAAATTTTTCAATCTCTGTCTGTTTGTTACAGCAAATCTCTGAAACGGCTGAACCGACTTTAACGTGACTCAGACAGCCAGATATCTGTTGGTATAAGGAGTGGTTGGGTGGTCAGAATTCCGAGTCAAGAGACCCAATTTTCATTCCCAGATTGCAGGCTCGTACCTAAGGGTTTTTCAAAACTTATGTACAAATTATATCGTTGGATTAGACATAAAGACGGCAACGGGCGGTCAGTTGGTGAGCCCGTTGCCGTAGTCCCGAACGTAGTTCCGAAAATATATTCGGTGGAAGGTGGGTCGAAGGGACTTGATCGTCTAGACTACACCTCTGTCTACACCTGTATTGGGAATTGCGTGAAGATATTTATTTTATATACTAATGTTCAAAAAAAACCTTTCAAAACTTTGGTCTGTCTGTCTGTATATTTCGGCAAATTCTTATTTTAGAAAGGTAATTAGGGCTCCGCATAAATATAAATGTAAATGTTTTAAAAATATAAATGTTTTTCCCTTACATAGTTTATACCCAGAAACCTTTTCTTTAAAGTAAGGTAGAGATACCTGGGTAATGGGTATTTATTTTATTTAATTTTCAAACATTGCCCTTCTTGCTTGACACTGAGGTGGCGACAGGCTACGCCACCAGTCACGTTGTCCCAAATAGGATTCGGAGAAAGGTGGTTCGAAAGGATTTAATTGTCTTGACAACTGTATACTCCAGTATTGGCAAAAATACGTGAAATTTTATGTACATGTAAATACCTAATGTACCTAATTTTTTAAAAAATAAAAAAAAATAAAAAAGTCACGATAGCCGAGTGGTTGGGTGGTCGGAATTTCGAGTCAATAGACCCGAGTTCGATCCCCAGTTGGTAGGCTCGTACCAATGGGTTTTTAAAAAACTTATGTACGAATATCGTTGGCTTGGACATAAAGGCGGCGACGGGCTCACCACCTGTCACGTTGTCTCGAAAATATCTTCAGTGAAAGGTGGGTCGAAGGGACTTAATTGTCTAAACTCGACCTCTGTCTACCCCTATATTGGGAATTGCGTGGAGATATTTTAGTCAAAGCCTTAATTAAAGTTGTAATTGCAGTACAGTAGCTTGGTGCATTCATAAAGGCAGCGAAGTTCATATTACTTTAATAAAGAGAAATTGTTAAGCTTACGACTTGCAGCCAGTCGTAATTATGCATTTTTTCCAATCGCTTTTTGATTCTTTATATTAAATAATTAGTTCGTATTAGCTTATTATTATCCATACATGCGTTTACAGAGTGGACTAAAATATAGAGATATATAAATTTTTTTTTTATGAAAATACAAAATTGTTCTTTCGCGCCAGCAAAGTCCCGGGGGCACAGTCATTAATATATTCATTTATTTTGTGATAACCTTCCTATAACATATTTGTTAAATAAATTTTTTAAATCTCTTAATAGGCAGGCATTGCACATTTACGGGGATTTTGTCTTAGAAGCATGTACACCGCCCCGAGTTACTTTCTCTATGGAGTCTAGTAACTAGCGATACAAGTTTGTGTTTATTCCAAGTATTACTGCATAACTGTATTCTTACTAAAAGCATTAAAGTCTTTTTATACATACATAACACAAGCTAATAAATAATACCTAACTTTTCAATTCTCTTTTTTATTTTTATTTTCGCCAAATTTAATCTTCTTGAGTATTTAATTAGGCGAACAGTACAAGTTTAACAACAAATTTTATTTCATACCATTATGATTAATATTTAATTTATTATTTAGAAAATTTCTCATCACTTTATTAAATTTTGAAGTGAATTTAAATCTGAAGGTCTTCAGAAATAAGCCGAGAATATTCTCTGTCACAATGCTTTTAAAACAGAAGAACATGTTTCAAAATTGGTATAATCACACAATGTTCACTGATACTGTGTTTATCTCATACGTTAAACATCCTATAAAAAGTATAGCTATCTCCTATTGCGTAGATTTAAAAAAATACTGTAAAGAGTACTCTGAATTTAAAATTTCTTTTCAAATGACCTTGTACTCTGAAACAGTTCATGAATAAAGCAACTGTTACAGACGTGGAAATTGGCACGAAACTTATAGCGTTAATTAAACAGAATGTAGGGTAATTACTTGCGGTGGCCAAGCTATTGATCAAAGCTAAATTGCAAGAAAATCTTTTCAGAATTTGCTTGAGGTTTAACTTCATAAAGAATATTTCCAATAATCAGGCATTTTTTTTGGAGCTTCTAAATCTTACCGGAGTTTTGTGATTAAATTAATGATGGGTCGAGAACATAATTTAAAAAATCAACTAAAATGGAGATGGAAAATATATTTCTTGCTTATTTAAAGTCCAGCATAACTTGCATGCTTTTTAAATCAATAAAAATTTCATCATAACAGTGTACATGGCGTTATCGTATTAATATTTTCTTGACATTGAGTTAGATGATGTTAATTTCACATTTATTTCATAACATAAAGCTTAGCATGGCGTACATCATCTGCGGTTGTACCTGGGAATCCTTGATGCCAATTCATAAAATACTGACAATATAGCATACTGATAACATAATTGACTGGACATTCATAGGATTAAGGCGAAATTAGCTGAACCAAAATCTAAAGCAACCAAACGGATAGTATAGCATCAATGATGTAATATATCTATTGTGGCATTTATAATTTTTTTTTTGTAATTGTTACTTTATTTTAGAATATGATAGTGCTGGCATATCCGAAAAGAACAAAAGCCCCTACAGAAAAAAAAAAAAAAAGAAATAGGTACGAAACAAACGTACATGTACGATTACCCACAGAAATACACGAAGCAATTAAACATATCATGTTATGTTACACAATACGAGGAACAAACTCTACAACAAAGCGGAGCACGCAGTGCCTTGAATAATAAACACGGTGTTGCCGGTTTATGTGCGACTTCGGAGTTAACTTTCTACCGCAAGGCTGTCGTTTATTCATTGTGTTAAAACTGTGAATTGCAGTTGCGTCTTTGTATCTCGTGTGTTTATTATTTTTGTATATCTTCATTTCAAATACATTTTCATTAAGTTAGGGTTGTCAAAAATATTGAAACTTTATACACATATACACTCATACATAACGGTAGTACACTGCAAGTTTTTACAGTGGTAGAACCACGCATCAGATTTTGTTGTTGCCTGAATGGGCCGGCTCGACCGGGGAAGTACCACGACCTCACAGAATACCGGCGTGAAGTAGAAGTTTAACAAACTTCTGCGTTTCTGGTGAGTGCAGGTAACCGGAGGCCCACCCCTCCCCCAATTCTCTAAGGAGGGTACTCTAAGGCCGGCAACGCATCTGCTATGCCTCTGGTATTGCGGGTGTTTACGGGCGGCGGTAATCACTCACCATCACGTGAGCTACCTGCTCGTTTGCCTCCCTTTTCTATATCTTAATATACTATCGAAAGCTTGCTCGTCTTTGTGTTAGATACCGACTCAACATTAGTGCGTCGGATTTATGGGTACTAAAGTGTTAGTGCGTAATATAAAACTTTAAATTCATATGGCTGCCTAAGTGTAATATATACTGCCTCAGTATACTACAAACAAAATTTTTAAATTGTAATTCTTAATCAATATTTAAATTTACATTTAGACAAGTAATTCACGTCTGCAGTTCTTACTTTTATTTATTATACGCTTTTTTATATTATTATATCTTCACGCAGACAGGGTAGCTACAGCGAAGAGATCGTCAAGTGTCACGATATTTACATACCTCTTTCGCTTCTTTACCGGGTAGCTACTCTTCTGACCGGGAGGGTCAAGAGAACTGGTATCTCGAGCAATTTGCTCACGTGGTCTTAGTCTCGAACTACCTATATGTATATATTTTTGTTGCATCAATGGGCCGGTCGAGCCGGCGCATTGATGCAACAAAAAAAGCTGATGCGTGGCAATACAACTATTATAGAAGAGGTAAATCAAATCATAACGTGAGAAACATGGCGCTGAAAGTTGTTCGTGTCTAATTACGCGGTCAAGAGAAGATGTAAGAATGATATCAATACAAGAATCAACGGCGTCTAGAGACACGGCACGGCTAGGAAGATGTACCCCTCACCCCTCCTCCGTGCGACGTAGGCTTGTTTACTCTAAAAACTGGCAGGCTCGACAGACAAAGTTATGAACTAGAACCTCTATATATATTCAATTTCATTCACCTGTTCTAGACATTCCTGATTTACCCAAATTTCGCACTTCGTTCTTTCTTCGTCCCTTTCAAATACCAGAACCTTAGTTTTATTAGCATTCAAACGGAGACCATTAATTTCACATTCTTCTTTCATACACGTGACTAATGCCTGCAGTTCTGCCTCTGATGGTGCTATAAGCACTGCATCATCAGCATAAAGCAGACAATTTACTTTTATGTCACCCAATTTCACTTCCAAACAGCTATCTTTCAGCTTCTGTAAACAGCTGTCGAGATACAGTATGAATAGCCAGGAAGACATGACACAACCCTGTTTTACGCCCGTTTGGACGCTAAACATGGGTGACAGGTCATGCCCTACCCGCACACAGGCTTTACAGTCACAGTAAAGTGACTGCACAACCCTTAGCAATCGACCATCCACACCATACCCCGGCAACAGTTCCCACATTTTCTTCCTTACAACCTTATCAAATGCTTTCTCAAGATCCACAAAAGGACAGAAAATCTTCTGGTTAGCAGCCAGAAGCTTCTCCGTGATCATGCGGAGAGAAAACATTTGATCCGTGCATCCTCTTCCAGGTCTAAATCTGCATTGTGCCTCCCATAGAAATCTTTCCGATTTATCTTGCATCCTACGTGTCAAAACCTTCGAGTAAACTTTACTTGCTAAACTGGTCAAGCTGATCGCCCGATAGCACCCGCAGTCATAATGTGAAACTTTACCTTTATATAAAGGCACAATGACCGCGGATCGCCAATCATCCGGAACAGCTCCCGTTCGCCAGCACAAATTGCACAGCAGATGAAAGCTGTCCCAGACGCGTGGCCCACCATACTTGACCATTTCAGCAGTAACTCTGTCTAGTCCCGCAGCCTTACCACATTTCAAACTTCTAATCGCACATTCAATCTCTTTCATACTGATGACCTCAGTGTCATCGAGGTCCGAGTCTGGCGTACCAGTCACGGCGTCACCCCCGGATCCCTCACTAAGATCATCACACGCATACATCTCTATTAAATTCGCTCCATCGCTGCATGATGTCCGATTTTTCTGAGAGGACGTCATTAGTTCTCGAAAGCACTTTATTCATTCTTAAGGCTGTCGCACCACTCCGGGTCCTTCCAACTTCTTTCCAGAAGAGTTTGAGTTCTCCTTGAAGTTGTGCGACAACCTTTCGTCCGCTTCCATTCTACTCCTTTCACGCACTTCCTCAATCAATGCTTTCGTGTGAACTTTCTGGAGCATATATCTTTCTTTCCTCTTATCTCTCATATCCTTATCATTACTAGAGGCCAAGTAGTCTAACCATGCTTTCTTCTTCTTATTTACAGCTTCTTTCACTTCGTCATTCCACCATGCATCACCCTTTTACTACTACCTCTTTTCACAGTTCCACACACGTCTTCCGCTGCACTAACCATTCCATCTCTAAGGCTCTGCCATATTTCTTCCACACATTCTTTCCTAACACCAATGCTGTCCAGCTTTTCAGCTACCCTTGCTTGATATTTATTCCTAGTGTCCGCTTCCTGAAGCTTCCAGCTTCGGATGCTACCGACCGACTGTGGTTCTGGTATCGTTGTCCGGTGGCGCCAACCCGCGAACAGACCCTAAATCTAGTAATCACTAGGTAGTGATCCGTTCGCAGGTCAGCACCTCGGAACACTCGCGTATCCATCACCTGTTTTCGCAGTCGGTCATCCACCAGGAATAAATCGATCATACTTCTCTCATTCTCTCTTGTTCTAGTATACATATGGATTTTCTTGTGACTAAACATAGTGTTTGTCACAAGAAGACCCTTTCCTTGCATACAGCCAGTATGAGCTTGCCAGCATCGTTAACCCTTTTATCGCCAACATTCCAAGCACCGACTCGTACCCTGGCCGAGCGGTACCAACCCATCCATTCAAATCACCACATACAACAATTCTTTCGTTTCCTCTAACCAAGTCTAGAACTTCTCTTACATTCTCCCAAAACTCCTCCAGCTCAGCTCTGACGACGAAGCCACCGGCGCATAAACAGCCAAAAGGAATAACTTCGTCAGTCCCAATTTAAAGCGAACCCAGAGAAGTCTCGAGTTCACAACCTTATATTCAGTCATAACATCGACCAACCGAGACGACAGCAGCACCCCACTCCCTGGCAGGCGCTCTCGCTCTCCGGGACTCCGGACCATAGAGCTAACGCCCCGCCAGGGAGCTCTTCAGTACCACTGCCCTTCCGCTTGGTCTCCGACAAACACACGACATCTAATTCTCTTTCTTTCATTATTTCAATCAACTCATTCGTCTTATCTCTCATGCCTCCTCTAACATTCCACGTGCCAACTCTGCACTCCGTCCTCCACCTTCCGCCGTGTCGGGCTGTGCGTGACGGGTGGCGGTATATATATATATATATATATATATATATATATATATATATATATATATATATATATATATATATATATATATATATATATATATATATATATATATATATATATATATATATATATATACGAATTATATCGTTGGCTTGGACATTGAGATGGCGACGGGCCACCACCTCCCACGTTTTCCCAAAAAAGTTTTTGGTGGAAGGTGGGGACCTCTGTCTACCACTGTATTGGGAATGGCGTGAAGATATTTATTTTAAAAGAATATGGGCCATATTTAATGCATTGCCAATCTTCGTGGACGAGTAGCATACAGACCAATTTTCATAGTCCCGATTTCGATTCCCGGGCGGGTCAATGTAGAAAAACCACTACTCATATATTGCCTCAGTTCTCGGTGTTTGTGGTTCCATCATTGTTTCAAAGTAAAAGATTTCCTTATTGGATACAAAAACGCTTTGCATGTAATACCCAAATTTAGCGTCTGAAAGATTTTATTCAAGACTATTGTAGGACCCTTTTTTGCACCAGTATCAAAACTAAATGAAGAGCTGAGTGCACAGTGTAGCGGTTTCAGTGTGTCCGAATCGCTGATATATATTACTCTCGATATTTGTTCCTTGATAAACATTGACAGAATTAAAAATAACTGATTTTTATAGGAACAAAAACTCTAGGTGCAGGTCATTAAAACAATCTCTTCACGCCATTCCCAATACCGGGACAGGCAGAGGTCTACAAATAAAAATTATCGACGCACTATCATCGAAGACATTTTTTGGGACAACATGACGGTGATCTTGTCGCTGTCTTTATGTCGAAAGCAACGATATCCATCGTACGTAAGTTTAAAAACACATAATTAGTATAGCCTACTAAAAACTGGGTATCCTACTCGTACTAGGGTCTCTCGACTCTAATTCCGATCGCCCAACCACACAGCTATCATGACTCTGGGTGATTTTTAAATCGGTATAAACTCCAAGATCCCATTACAATACAATTAAGGTCATATCATGACGCAATGGGAATGTGATATGTTTCACGGTTATAGCGTAACATGTAGCATCATCGTTAGAATATAACTCCCCCTCTATTCCCGTTTCTCATACTGGCGACGAAAATCAGCGTTTACAGTGAAAACTAATTTTCTTACGTAATTTATTTTTTAAATTTTCGTAATAATTCAAAAATATTGATAATGAAACACATTAGACAGCCTGGTTGGTAGCCAGCAGGTGCCCTGCATCCGGAGATAAATTTTGCGGATTCAAATCCCGCTAGGAGCAGATACTTGTGTCATGAAATTGAATAATTGTATTCGAGAAAAATGATTATATGACTAAAATGTCTAAAATAAGACTTCAATGTAAGTATAATTTATACTTGCGTTTGTTGCCACTTGGTGAAATTGCATTGTATTAAAATTCATTGTTAAACACTTGTACACAATTCACTTTTATTTAATTATTTATTAAATAACCGGTCGGTTAATTAACAAATAATTAAAAAGTGAATTGTGTAGAAGTATTCAACAATGAATTTTAATTCAGTGTGTTTCGAAAGCACTTTATTATTTAGACCTCTGCCTTGTCTACACTGTAGTCTGGACAATAAAGTTAATTGCGTCAATATAAAAGTTTAAGTTGCATTGTATATATTTAAAAGGTTAAATATTTATTTTTCTCTCTGATTTATTTATTTGTAAACATTAATGATGGTCGGTCGCGCATGGAAGTGATTTATTGGGTAGATTGACTGCGAAACGTGAGGTTTTTCCAAAATGTTATATTTCGAAACTATTTTTGAACATTGAGAAATTTCCTTCTTCACTCATGTTCTTCACTTCAATACTGGGGTAGAATAAAATCTAGACAATTCAGTCCTTTTGACCAACCTTGCAATGAAGTCTTATACTTCACGTTATGTTTTTCACGTCACGTATGTACTGTTGGAAGCGTAAGAGCCAACTACGGGAAAAGCTTTGTCAATGCCATTGGCTACCGATAGATGGGGAGGATAAATATCCAGAAAAATACCGGAAAAAATTTCATTACACCGCTGACGTGCAGCAGGATCTAAGGTGCAAGATGTCTGCTATCGCCAATCCGCTTGCTAAGCGTGGTGATTATGGCAAATTGTCCCTTATGGGATTTATCAATGCCGTTACACATGTATGTATGATATGATCTAATGTTGCACGTGACTTGATCCCATAAGAAATTTTGGCGGGATCCTTTAACTATGACTCTTTGGACCTCAGTACTTCAAATTTAAAACGGCATGTACAGGTGAATTATCTTTGTTATTACACTTATTACTACTTACTTGTTATTTTACCTTTTCTCTATTTCTTTATTTTTCAGTGTTAATTTTCTTTATTCTTTTCACAGAATACCGGCGTGCAGTAGAAGTCTAACAAACTCCTCCGTTTCGTCTGGTGAGTGCAGGTAACCGGAGGCCCACACACCCCTCCTCCAAATTTGGGGAAGTAAGTCATGATAGCCGAATGGTTGGGTGGTCGGAATTTCGAGTCAAGAGACCCGAGTTCGATCCCCAATTTTTCAAAAACTTATTCACTAATTATATCTTTTGCATGGACATAAAGGCAGCGATTGGCTCACCACGTGTCACGTTGTCCCGAAAATATCTTTGGTGGAAGGTGGAACGATGTTCCCTTAAAAAAAATTAAATAGATATAAAAAATTATTACACATAATACGTAGTTAATTGTTTTCTCAAACCTGTTACAACACACTGACATATATCACGACAACATAATAAACTTTGCTTTGAGCCTCTGCCAGAAGTGGAAATTGCAGTTTTACAGCGGGTCCACGCATCCGTCAGTCCACGAAGTGATTTATTGGCGTGTATTGGAACGGTAATAAATTTACAACCTCGTGTAGTATATTTAACAAATTCAAACAAAACTTTTGTTCCACAGAATGGTGTATTGTTATAAATACATATCCATGTTTGTGACCGAAACTTGAAAAATAGCCGATTAATTTTAATTAAGCATATTTTTACTAAGCATTTATATTTTAAGGTTGTTACACATTCTGCCGAGCTCAAATCTAGAAGGGGTGCTCATAGATACAGACCGTATCTTCCGCTAGTTTCTCTCCCTGTTACTCTAACCGTCAGCCTTCGGCCCGCTGAGGGCTTCCATCTGATTAAGTCCTAATATTTATTTATTTGTTGATATTTACTATTTATATATTTTTGATATTTCATTTATTTTATTTTAACAACACAGTAGCCTAGTTAGTACCCTGCTTTCGAAGCTAAGGGTTGCGGGTTCGAATCCCGCTAGGGGCTAATGTTTACGTATTCAATGTTTGTGTGATGAACATGAATGTTTGTATTCGAGCCATGAATGTTTACACGTATTTATGAATATTTATCCATATAAGTATATATCTATGTAAGAACATTGTACCGTTGGCTTAGACACGTTGGTTAAGATGGCTTTGTTAAAGCATGTTGACGTTGCGATAGGCCGATGGCTCTTAGAATCGCCAACCGTAGGCCAATTTCGAATGGCATCGACAAATAGGAAAACGGAGAGTAGGCCCCTAGTGCAAATATAATATGAGTAGTCGGTGGTTGCAGATGGCACAGGACATTGATCTTAATATGTGTAACTATGTGAGTATTTATACGTATTATGTAATCTTGGATACTAAGAAAGCAAAAGTTACTAGTTAAATAGTTCACCACCTAACACGTTGGCCCAGACAAGCTGAAAAGAGGGCCAAAAGTATTTAATCATTTAGATCTCTTTAGAAGCACAAGATTATTCCAATATATTGTAACATAGATGAAGATTAAAAAGTAGTGGGATGTGACGCAATTAAAAATAATCTATCTACGATCTAAGCGATATCTGTTGGAGATTACGAAACGGCAGTCCGCGACATCCGCAGTCGAGACCCTAATGGATTGGCTTTGTTAGGATCACAGTAGAAATACACAAATGCTCCATTACCGAGTATGTTTCTGCGGGTGACAGATTCTTTACAACTTTATTATTACAATTGGGAATACCGTCATAGAAATCTTTTGACATATTAAATATAAGCTTTTTAAATCTTTATTATTTGTTATAAAGGGGTGCCTCGGCGTATAAGAGCATATAAGAGTGTGGTTATGGAGTTATAATATACCATATCTTTTCTTCCTATGAAGATAGCTAAGAGAATGGCTACTGGAAAGGTTTAAAATGGTAAAGACAGGACGGATGCTAAATTCGGCAGCCCGCAACTGTTGCAGGCTGCCGAACTTTGCATCATCGGAGTATCCGATACTGCGCTCATCCACCCGCCAGCGAAGCATGGCGATTATGACAAACGCTCTTTTACGGAAGACACCTATGTCCTGCAATGGATTTAAATTTGCAGTTATGATAATAATGATAAAAGATTACATATATGTAAGAAAGAGAGAACTGTGTAAATATATATGGCGTTATCCCCTCCGCTGTCAATCATTAATAAATCACTGTAAATCTGACAACCCCTATGAGACGTTTCAGGTTTCC
Source organism: Sericinus montela (assembly GCA_029286605.1). Classification (NCBI taxonomy): domain Eukaryota; kingdom Metazoa; phylum Arthropoda; class Insecta; order Lepidoptera; family Papilionidae; genus Sericinus; species Sericinus montela. The sequence continues at coordinate 2,464,374 of JAGSMR010000074.1, read as the reverse complement.
CGACTCCTAATCCATTATTATATACGTGAGAATTGCAATTATAATTTATCCTTGACTTTGACAAAAAGTGGTGTAGGCTTGCCATCAGTCACGTTGCCCCTAATAAAGAGTCAACAGTACTTTGCTGTTTATACCTCTGTCTACCCTACTATTCAGGAAACGTGTTTATTAATCAAGAGACCAGAGTTCGATCCCCGATTTTTTTTGTTAATTTTCAGATTAGTTTATCTACAGAAATATATTTGTAAGTATCTTACACGTACACGTTCGTTCGTACTTAATATGTTTTTTAATAGAATACATTATGATAAAATTAAATTAAAGATTATTTCAGATTTCTTATCTGAAATAATCTTTAATTATTTCAGATAAAATAAAAAATTATTACTTTATGATAAGATAAAATTAAATTAATTTAAATTAAAGACATTTAAGTAAAGCCCTTCATTGATACCAACTGTGCATCTGTTTACAAAGTATTAGAAACTAAAAACTATGTGTACCCACAGCTTTTTATTTTTAACTTTGTATTCTGTTAAAAATAAATTCTTTAAAAAAATTCAATTAAGTATTTTACACGTGTACGTGTAAAATACTTAATTGAAAGTAAATAAAAATTATTACGCTTCATTAGATTTTACAAAAGAAAAAGATAAAACTAACCCGAGGTGAGGAGACAACCTACAGCGCTGTTCAAGTATAAATATCTGAACACAGTGCAAATAAAGTGTAACGTTTAGTTTTCTTCACTAAACATCAATATTATATTTTCTATATTTTTTTATTGTTCCTCTCGTTAGAATTTAAAAACTCCTATAGAATCTTTTAATCACTCGTCGTTTTAAAACATCATTACTTTTAGTTTAGATAGACATATCACTTTCTGCAATTGTGAGGCAGAGGTGAGACTCGAATCGATTCTGGGAAAGGTAATGAATTAAATAAAATTGCTTACATACATACATACATATCATCACGCCTCTTTCCCGTAGGGGTAGGCAGAGACCACTTCTTTCCACTTGCTACGATCCTTACATACTTGTTTCGCTTCGTCCACTTTCATTATTCCCTTCATACATTCTCTTCGATTCAGGGTACTCTTGACCTGGCCTTTTTTCAGGACGTCCCTGATTTGGTCTTGAAACGTCCGCCTAGGTCTTCCCCTTCCTACACTTCCATTCACACTCGCCTTATATGCTTTTTTCGTCAATCGTTCTTCATTCATTCTCTCGACATGGCCAAACCATCTCAGCATACCTTTCTCAATTTTAGTCACTACATCTTCTTTCAGACCACAACGTTTCCTTATTTCACCATTCCTTATCCTGTCGCTCAGTTTAACTCCTAACATACTTCTTAATGCTCTCATCTCAACTGCATTTACTCTGCTTTCATGTTTCTTCTGCCATACCCAACTTTCACTTCCGTACATGAGTGTCGGAACCAAAACCCCCCTATGCACAGCCAAACGAGCCTTGTTAGACACCATCCGACTGCTCATAAAGGAGTGCAAAGCTCCATTCACCATGTTTCCTGCATTCACTTTTCTTTCAATATCACTATCACACTTTCCATCTCTTGTGAACTTTGAACCCAGATACACAAACTCATTCACCTGTTCAATTTGTTCATCTCCAATCACTATATTGCAGTCTGTCATGACCTCATCTCTTTCAAACACCATTACTTTCGTCTTCTTTACATTCATCTTCATCCCCTTTCTAACAAAAGCTTCACTCATAGCAGTTACCATCTCCTGCAACTCCTTGGCTGAAGACGCAAGTAATACTTGATCATCAGCATAGAGAAAACATTTGACGAGTAACTCATTCATTCTCAACCCACTTTCATTCTCTTTTAAATCTGTCAAGCAATTGTCCATAAACAGATTAAACAGCCACGGTGACGCTACACATCCCTGTCTAACACCTTTTTCGATATTAAACCATTCAGTGTATGCCCCGTTTATCCTTACACAAGCACAGGAATCCCTATAAAGAGATTGCAATGCTCGTATGAGGATACTGCTGACACCTTTCACGGACAATGCTGTCCATAATTCATTCCTCACCACTCTATCATAGGCCTTTTCTAAATCCACGAACGTGCAATAGACCTTCTGGTTTTTAGCCAGACTCTTTTCGGCTATGCACCGCAAGGAAAAGACCTGATCCGTACACTCCATTCCCTTTCTAAATCCCGCTTGTGCATCCCATACTTTTTCGTCCGTTTCATTCACAACCCTTTCAATCAACACTTTCGCATACAATTTACCGACGACGCTGAGAAGGCTTATACCGCGGTAATTTACACAGTCCTGCCGTTAAATATTAAAATTGTACAAATATTAAATTATTATATTAATAATATTAATTACGTACAAATATTAAAATTGCTTATTGCAATTAATGAAATAAATTTAAAAATAAATAGACTCCGAATTAATAAAGAAAATATATGAAAATTAACCATTCCGCTTTCTTATTACGGGATTTACTGAACTTAAAATTTTGGTAAATATATAGAAATTACTTTTCTTTTTATTAGCATACTGCTTAATGGCAGCGTCTGTTTTTTATTTAGCGGCAGCAGTTATAAGAAATCCGTGGTATTAAAATAACTTAGAAAATCACGCAGTGTAGTGATAAAATTGTATGGAACCCTCTTTCTTTTTTTTTTTGTTTTAGTTTTAATATTTTATATTTCAATTTACTATTGGTTAAAGCGATAATCAAAATAAACATCTTTCTTTTCTTGCTTTCTTTCTTCCTTTGCACGAATAAACTCGTATTTCATTTCTGGAATAAAGCATGAAAATATTCAATTATTATTAAATCGAAAATGATGACTTGTTACGTTACCGAGTCGCGATAACCGAGTTTTTGAGTGATCGGAATACGAATGAGATAGCTGACGAATGAGTTCGATGGAAAAAGGATTGTATGAATACGTCGTATTAATACGACACTGTATGGACACGATTTGTATCGTTTACTTCGACACTGAATAAACCATAGTCTCACCATCTGTCACGTTATCTCAAACTTGGAAATGTGGATTGAAATGACTAATTGTTCAGATCTCTGACTAATTTGGAATTGGATAATGCGTTAAGAATAAATAAACTTGTAAGTAAAAAGAGTTGGCATGGGAGGCAATGGTGACCGTTTAACTTACTTCGATAATTACGTATAATCCACCGCAGGCCATACAGAACTAATGAAAAGTCACGATAGCCGAGTGATTGGGTGATCGGAGTTTGAGTCAAAAGGCCCGAGTTTGACCTCTAGGTGCAAAGCACGTACCAATGGTTTTTTTTTTTCAAAACTTGTTTAAACGATATCTGTAACTTGACGGCGATCGGCTCCCATGTGTTACCATATCCTAGTGTACGGTAAAAGGTGGGACAAAAGAACGTATTTGTCTAACCTAGTATTGGGAATATGCGTGAAGAAATTTAATATTTATTATTTAGACACATTATTATTATATTACACATTTTATTTAGACTATTTGCCTCCGGTGCTCTAAATTTTGATGTGCTATATCCCTTAATGGTTTCTAGTCATGTAGTAGTCATCATTGCTATTTCCAATTGAATTTTCCCTTTTCCTATAACACACAAAAAGTAAACGAGTAACATATCATAACGTTATCACACAGCAAAAGTAATTGATGGTAATTGATACCAACGCCAACATTCGTCCGCACCACTTAAGGATATGAAAAAGCTTTTCCAACTTTTATGAAAGCGAAAGCATAGTTGGGAAGGCTAGACTTAAGTTACTCACTGATTTTGGTTCGGTCCAGAAAAATTAAATGCTTCTTTTCCAGAATGGTAGTCTTCAAGTAACGTGTAGTTAAGAAGAATAGTGGTATATTCCCCATCCTTCCCGTGGGTGTCGTAAGAGGCCACTATAGGACAAGCAACGAACACGCAATTGGCTACCGATAGATGGCTTGATAACATCTCAATTATACCAGACCACACTTCGATCAAAGATTCGATGTAAGATACAAAGACCAGTAAAACCTTAAAAAAGAAGACTGTTATAAGCCGGTATGTTGATTATGATGATTCTGCAAGGTCTAATACGGCGCCGGTCGAGCCAAAGAGTTCTTAAAACAAACACTTTTCCGCTAACCACATTTTTTTTACTTTTAATTACCATTTTGTTTAAAAACTAGTTCTTTATAAAATTAATACTGGCAGGTGAAGAAAACATCAGCACAAAATTTAATAACAATTTAAAAATAAAAATTCCTTTGTGCCGCAAGCACCGAACACAAAAAGCTTTTGAATAATCGCATACACCTAACTGATGCAGAGGCTACATTAAAATATTCCTTTGTTTTGCATACCTACATCGAAAAGCAGTTCCGAAATGTGATTTTAATTATTCTCATTCGGATGCGTGAAATGTGAAATAGATTTTGTACTAGCAGCGTCCGAATTACAAAAAAAGAAAGGAAAATTTGTTTTTATGAATTTCAATGCGGTTTTAATGCTTTGAGAATAAATCGCTGTCCAATTACTTTTTAGTGCTAATTTCCAGAACCATTATGTAAATAAGTTCGCGAGCATTAAGCGATCCTTAATTCCTTTTTTTCTAAATAAATACATTAACTGTAATATCTTTAATTACCGCAAATATTTGCTGAATAAATAAAAAAATATAAATATCTTCACGCAAATCCCTATACAGGGGTAGACAGAGGTCTAGTTTAGACAATTAAGTCCCTTCGACCCACCTTCCACCGAAGATATTTTCGGGATAACGTAGCAGGTGGTGAGCCCGTCGCCGTCTTTATGTCCGAGCCAACGATATAATTCGTACATAAGTTTTTGAAAAACCCATTGGTACGAGCTCGAAATTTTGACCCTCGAAATTCCAACCCTCCAACCACTCGGCTATCGTATTTGCTGAATAAATATTTGTTATTTAAAAATTACTTCGCAACCCTCCGCATGAAAATATAAAAAGGTATATGCTACCTGGTCCGAAGAGAAGAAGAAGAAGAAGAGCACCACCCTCCCTCCCACAGATGCGTGCACCAATTCCACAGACGTGTGCACCAACTCCACTATATGCACCACCACCGAAAACGCGACACGTGTTTCGCCTCAAAACAAGGCATCCTCAAGCGAGTAGACTCTACGATGAGCGACCGCGGAGTGACAAATGAGTCACTCGAGCAGTCTTTATAACCTAACGTGACGCAACCGGCCGCCACCCCACCAATAACGGCCAATTGCGTCACGACCTACCTGAAAAATATTTAAAAGAGGTGAGTCAGAGACGTTTGTTTGTTCATTCAGCAGTGCAAAACGTCCACCGCCACCACCTTTTATTATCTCCAACTGTTCAAGCACACACAGTCGGAGCCCTTTGTCACATATGTATAAGACTTGGAAAGAATGGTCATTTGGTAAAATATGTCCAGTTTCCAAAAGATGTTTGGCAAAATGTGATCTATCGGGTTTATTGTTCCTGTACGCGGCCAAGTGCTCTTTATAGCGAGTATTAAAACTACGACCCGTCTGACCCACATACACCGCACCGCAATCACTACAGGCAAGTCTATAAACACCCGATCTTTTTGCTTATCTATCCTATCTTTAGTGTTGCACAAACTCACAAGTGAATTGCCTGTCTTGAATGCGACGCAAACGCTATTCCGTCTAAGAGTTCTGGCTATTTTATCAGATAATGGACCTATGTAGGTCAGACTACCCGCATAATTATTGGATTTTTGGGGTGGGACCGCGTACAGAAACCTTCTAATTATTTGTTTTTGTTTTTATTAATTATACTATTAATAATGTTTTGGAATATCCGTTAGAGACTGCTACTTGATAAATAGATTTTAGTTCTTTTAAATAGTTTTCTTCATTAAGAGGGACTGTTAACAATCTATTTACATAACAATGAAAAGCAGCCATCTTGTGCTGCCAAGGATGACACGATGACGCGGGGATGACGGTATCCGTATAAGTTAGTTTACGGTAAATTTTGAATTCATGTCTATTATTTTTCCTTGATATGGTAAGATCAAGAAAATTAATGGAGCAGTCTTGTTCCAATTCAAGTTTGAATTTAATTTTGGAATGGATCTTGTTCAATTTGTTAAAGAAAACGTCCAGTTGTCTTTTGGTGCCGGTCCAACACATAATTATGTCATCTACATACCTATAATAATATAAGATATTTTTATCGACAACTATGTTTTGTCTTTCATAGTTATCCATAAACATATCCGCCATAAATGGACTCAAAGGGGACCCCATTGCTAAACCTTCTTTTGTAAATAAAATCGGTTATCAAACCGGAAATAATTTTGTTTCAAGCAGATAGACGTCAAGTGAAGTAAGTCTTTAGCTTCCCGGGATGTAGACAACATTTATTGAAATGATCTGCGAGTATACGAGAACATTCTTTCGAAGGAACATTAGTGAAAAGACTTTCGACGTCTAAAGACAAAAGAAAACATTTAGGAGGTAATGATATATCTTTAATTTTGGAAATTAGGTCTAAACTATTTTTCAGACTATAAGCAGCTTTTTTGACTTTTATAATACCCAACGGAACATAGTTGGCTGGCTGTAAGGAATAATAGTTTTTGGGTCTTAATTATGTAGACTGAAAACTTATTCACATAACACGAATACATACCCACACGCACGTATACTCGTACACACACAAGCACACTTGCGCACACACGCACACAAATGTGTGTACACACACATACACACTAATACAGTTATTGTTTAAGTAAAATTTTTGTTTACTTGGAACGCTTACACTTGGAGGGCGTGCAACGACACAGTTTTTACTATTGTTGTTATTATCGTACACTAAAAATTGTAAACAGATGTTTTAGGTTCTAAATAAATGCATTTTATTTATTTATTTACTTTATAAGTCACGATAGCCGAGTTGTTGGGTGGTCGGAATTTCGAGTCGAGAGACCCGAGTTCGATCCCCAGGTGGCAGTACCAATGAGTTTTTCAAAAACTTATGTACGAATTTCATCATTGGCTTGGACATAAAGGCGGTGACTGGCTCACCACCTGTCACGTTGTCCCGGTCCCGGAAGGTGGGTCAAAGGGACTTAATTGTCTAGACTTGACCTCTGTCTACCCCTGTATTGGGAATTGCGTGAAGATATTTTTTTTTATTTAGTTTATTCTGAAGCTGATACCATACGACTAGCAGCACTGTGTAGTTACTTACTACGATAGGAAAAAGGCTTTTGTAATCATCATGAAAGCCTGCAGATTAAACTGTCTTAAGCTTATAGTCAATTTATTAAGGACGTGACAGGCTTAGAATGTGGAGGAGGGGCGCTAGCTCTGTAGATAACTATTTAATAAAAATAAATGTAAAAATGCAGGTAAAATTATTTTATATTCTTTTACCACTTTCTTCCTCACGCATTTCTCAGTGGTGGGGTATTGAAAAGTCTTGGGATACGGTATTTCAAACTACCCTTCATCAGAGATTTATATGTGAGAACGCAACAGGTGGTGAGTCTATCGCTATCTTGGTGTCCAACCATATAGTACAATATACAATATACAATTACATAGATACATATTTTAAATAGATAAATATTCATATACACATATAAACATCCATGCGCCGAGTACAAATATTCATGTGATCAATATGAATATAAATGTTTGCCGCTAGCGCGATTCGAACCGGCTAATTTTAACGTAAGGTACGATTACTTTCTGCTGTTTTAGTAACCATTGTAAATTACTTTCAATAAATTTTGATGAATACAATCTCTTAAGACATACTTTTATAACAACATTAACTAACATTGTTATCTCGTGGTCCCAATACTGCATTAGGAGTAAAGCAGTCAGTCCCATTTTATGAATCGTTAACTGTCACTTAAGATTGGAGTAACTTAGACCAATCTTCTTCTAACATCGTATAAGTCTGTGTCGGATTAAATTTCAATTCATTCCACTTAATTGGACACGAAATATGTTAACAACAAAGTAAAACAGACCACCGTGAGTTGCTTATACTTAATTAGCATCCTAGAACAACTGAACTAAAAATAAAAGTATCTAAAACTGATCTACGTGGGTGAGTTGCTTACATACCGGTTTTCTATATATCAGCGGCTCGATTTTGGAGGAGAGGTTTTGGGTTCGACTTTCAGATGGGTCAGTGTAGAAAAGAAATTCTAATAATATAAAACATCTTCACGCCATTCACAATATAGGGGTAGGCAGAGGTCTCTTCTAGTCACTGAAATCCCTTCGACCCACCTTTCACCGAAATATTTTTCGGGACAACGTGGCAGCTGGTTAGCCCTTCGCCGTCTTTATGTCCAAGCCAACGATGTAAATCGTACATAAGTTTTTGAAAAAACACATTGGTACGAGCCTGCCACCTGGGGATCGAATTTAATTTTAAACAATTTTACAACATTTTCTTGTCCACCTGTCGTTGTCCCGAAAAATTTCTTCGTTGAAAGGACCTATTTGTCTAGACCTCTGTCTACCCCTGTATTAGAGATGGCGTGAAGATATATAGACTATGTATTTAATTTGGGTGGTAACTTCGCTTTTTCCGATTCCATAATACAAGTGCTTAAGCTATCGAGTGTGAGATCAGAGCAATGTATGTGTTATTGTCCCTAGCAATATACTTATTTATTATTACAAATGTTGTATATATTACGAAGAGGATCGATTCATGGGCCTTCCAAAAGATTCGTACCTGCGACTGGTCGTAGCCACTGATGACACAGGAATTGGTTATTTCCTAACTCATATCTTAAATGGTGTGGGCGTGAAATAAAGGGAGTAACTCAATCTTCCTGTGTTGAAAAAGGCCAGTAATTTCAAATTTCAGGTTATCCACAATTACCATCAGAGCAAACTGGATTAAAAGAACTTAATTTATCTAGATCTCTGTCTACCCTAGTATTGGAGTATTGCTTGATATAAAATATGCCGGCTGGCATATTTTATATCTAGATGCTAGGTGTCTTTCAATCACCAATCCGCAAACTCTCCCATAGATTCGATATCTATCTATCCTGCAGGCCTGCGAGTACATCCAGCAATAGAATACAGGTCGCTGTGATGATTACTATGAATAAAAATATAATAATTAAGTTTGAAAAATTCCCATTTAAGTTTCCACAATTGTACTATTCCCCAACACAAAAGAGCTGACACTACAAGCAGGTCAAAGAAAAAACGAAAATCATACCGGAAACGTTACAAACTGGCTGTGAGTGGCGCAATTTATCGGCCGGTAATAGCAGCGATTAAATCCTAACATCCGACGGATCAGATGAAGTTGTGAATTGCACTCGGTTTTCGTTTATTTTGTAAGCTCTCTTTAAATTTATTTTGAAACTCACTTCATATAAAAGAAATTTAATGTACATAAATCTGACGATCTACGCGGACCAGTGACATACACACTAGTTTTTAAGGTGTCGCCAGCTCTGGGATCACGAGCTCGAGTCCTGGATGGATCAATGTAGAAAACCTTAAACCAGTAGCTACTTTACTAGCTACTTTGGGATCATAACAAATACCTAATTTTGTGTTGTCCCCATCTATGTATTTATTTATTGCTAATATTATACATACATAACGGTTTATAATAGTCCTGTTATGGATATAGGCCTCTCCCGTGGGGGGGGCAGGGGTCTCCTATTAATGCCACACTCGGCAAGCGTGGTAGAAACCTAGCTCGTTATATGTTGGGGCCCTACCGAGTCTGCTAAAAGTTAAATGTGCAAACCCTGCCTATTAACAGGTTTAAGTAGTTTATTAAATATAACTTTATGGTAATAGTTATTAAAAAATATCTTCACGCAATTCCCAATACAGAGGTAGACAGAGGTCTAGTCTAGACAATTAAGTTCCTTTGACTCACCTTCCACCGAAGATATTTTCGGGGCAACGTGACAGGTAGTGATCTCGTCATCGTCTTTATGTCCAAGCCAACGATATAATCAGTACATAAGTTTTTAAAAACACCCATTGGTACGTGCCTGCCACCTGGGGATTGAAATAGGGTATCTTGACTCGATATTCCGACCACCCAACCACTCGGCTATCTTGACAATTTGAGAGAGTTATTCCCCGGGGAATAAGGTGATAGCTCCTAAGCTATTTCTAGAAAAAAAAATACATTTATTTTTGTACATTTTCCTTTATTTACATGTCTTTAATTTTTTATCGTCAAAAAAAGAGCTTACCTATTTTCATTCTTTCGCCTGTTTTCGGAAGCGGTGGCAGATGTCGATGAACAAATGTTTTTTTCATTGTTTACATTTTCTCGGATCTAGGTATTTGTGGTACATTTTTTCCGATTCCATATCGATAGTGCTTATTTTGGCATCAAAGCAATGTATATGATGTTATCTTTAACTATTTATGTATTTATTTTTTATTATATTTACCAAAATAAATTTTGGTAAATGTAATAATAAATCCATGAAGAAATACATGAATCGAGTTCAAACATACGAATGTTTGCCCCAATCAGAAATCAAACCCGCAACACTTAGCCTCAAAGGCAAGTTCGCGACAAACTAGGATACCAGATCTTCGTTATACATGTACGTTCATGTTGACATCAAAACCTTACTTGTTTGTACAAAAGCTATAGTTTCAATTTAATCGTAATACAGTTTGTACACGTGCAAACATGACATGGGTCCCGTCAAACAAATCGACAACTTCCTGATTTATTGGTACAGGAAAATCCGCCCGTCGATAGGAATTTTGTTATTTTGTGCGTTGGTTGAGAAAGGAATGAAAACTTTCTGCTGGTACTGTTTTATCAAATTGTATTTTCTGTTAAACTTTGACCCAATTTCTAACTAATAATAAAACAAGTTCGCCCTATAATGACGATGGTTTTTCCGCCAATTACAAACAATTGGCGGAAAAACCAACTCAAAACATACCTAACTAAAATTGAGAACATCGGGAATCGGACCAGAGACCCCAGAGCTGGTGACACTACGAAAACCGGTGTACACGCCACTCGACCACAAAAGTCATACTAATACACACACAAAAGTCATACTCCGTTGTATTTTGAAAGCTTTCCCGTTAGTTGCCTCCTACGACGTCCTCCTATGTTAATTACCGGAAAAGCGAAAGAAACAGTGTAGTAAAACAAGACTTAACCACACTGCAATATAGACATATAGCGGTCCGTGTAAGTTCTTCTAAAGTAGGCCTTTCCGCCTGCCTAAAACATGTTATTAGGGGACGTTATTTTACTTCACTACATCAAAGGACTTCTTTAAAGAGACGTGCGTATTGAGTACGCAGTCATAATTAAATAACTTTTCCTCATCAAACTTAAACACGCTTCAGGGTTCGTTGCCTTTCAAAGACAAACTATGTCTTAAAATTGACTTGTTATTTTCAATTAATGATTTTAGTATTTAACATGTTCTTCTTCTTCAAGTCCCGAACCAATTATAGCCTGTTAAGAGACTCGAGGTCAATCCCCAGGTGCTACGCTCGTACCATTAATTTTTTTTTTTCAAAACTTATATACAATTTATTTTGTTGGCTTGGGCTTTAAACAGCGGCTGGCTCACCACCTATAACATTGTCCTAAAAAATCTCTCACGAATGAAGTGGATCAAAAGGAATTTTATTGTTTTGACCTATCCTAGCATCGGGAATGCCATGAAAATACTTGAATTACATGCATAATTACCTAAAATAAAAAAAAATATCTCCACGCAATTCCCAATACAGAGGTGGACAGAGGTCTAGTCTAGACAATTACGTTTTGATGAGTAGCTATTAATATGCACTTAAGGCGACGTTTAAAACATATGTTGTTTAAAAGTAAATTAAAACGCATTTATCAGTTACTTGTGGCCTTTTTTGGTATTTTTTATTGAATCATTATTAATTTAAATTTTTATTTTGCAATTTTATTGATTTTTAAAGCTTAATTATGCTGTACTTTTATGTTATTATATTAACATCTATAAAATTTATGTTATCTAAATATTTTATGTTATTAAATTAAATTAACGTCATATATTTTTGTAAAAATTAATGTAGTCCGTGACCGCCTCCTATATCGCAGTGTTAATAAATTATTTGACTACAGACTGTTACAAAAATATATGTTTGACGTGGACTAGGTATTTAAAAAAATATAAATACATAAATAGATAGGGTCACCATCACATCAGATAGACAACGCAGAAAAATTGGTTTTTGCATTGTCCGGGAAACGAACCCAGGACCTCTCTGACTGTTGCTAATAGCTTAGCCCAAAAAAGATTAAAAAGTAATCAAATACTATTTTAAATTATGATTTATCCTACTTAATTTACTAAATTTAATTAATCCAAAAAAGTTTATGTAAGACGTTAACCACTAAGTTAAGTTCTTTAATCCCAAAAGAGCGTTAAGCAATTAAGGCAAAAAGTGACTGGCTTAATTGCAAGCTAGTGTTGAATAAAATAAGATAAATATCCCTAACAAATTTCTTTATTGCGTACTAACCACGATCTTTAAAATAAAGTGCTATTGGATCTTTAAAATAAAGGACGGGGTGCTTACACTGAAATTACTCATTTTATTGCTTAAATTAAGCTTTAAATTAAATTAGAAAGTGTTCTCACTTTCACCTAGTGACTACTACACTACCTCAGCTTAAAAATAAACTCTTTATTTTTAAGCTGAGGTAGTGTAGTAGTCACTAGGCACATCCAAATGGCTGCAGATTTCGTTCTACAGCAGATCCCATCCGCAGAGATCGTGGTACTCGGCGACTTCAACGCCCACAACGCCGAATGGCTAAGATCTCGAACCACTGATCATGCGGGGAGATCTGTTTTTGACTTTGCCTTAGCATATGATCTGGCACAACTGGTTATTTCGCCAACGCGGGTTCCGGATGTCGAAGATCATACACCTTCCCTGCTGGATCTTCTGCTGACCTCTCATCCGGACGGCTATGTGGTCTCCGTTGATGCCCCTTTGGGTTCATCGGACTACTGCCTGATTCGGAGTAATCACTTACCATCACGTCCCTACCCTTCCCTATAAAAAAAGGCTAGTTTAAATGCGATATCCAGATTCGATCTCTTGACAAGCACCATTAAAATTATTCACACTAATTTTAGACACACAAATTCTTCGATTTACTACTAGCTAGACGACAAACTGATATGTAAAACCGCCTTCCTGTAAGCCAGTGAACTCAAAAAATATCTTCACGTCATTCCCAATACAGCGTCTAGTCTAGACAATTAATTCCCTTTGATCCACCTTTCATCGAAGATATTTTGGGACAACTTGACAGGTGGTGAGCTAATCGCCGTCTCAATGTCCGAGCCTACGATATAATTCGTACCTAAGTTTTTGGACAAACTAGTTGGTACGAAACTGTCCCTTAAAGATCGAACTCGGGTCTTTCGACTCGAAATTGCGACCACCCTACCACTCGGCTATCGTGACTTAAGTAACCATTGGACTCACTTTTCAAAAAAGGATCATTTAAGAGAAAACCTTTGATCAGAAGTTCAAAGTCCAAAATTCGTCTTAGCCTCGCTTATTTAGAACTTATACTTGAGTTAGCAAGTACTCAAGGACGATAAAAATCGAAAAACCCTTTACCTTTAATATGATTTAGACACTGGCAGGTAAGACAGTTGCTAATAATTGTGCACTAAACAGCCAACATTAAAAAAATCTTTTGTCTGTTAAGTCAAAAGACATAGTATGCAGACATAGACTCCATAGGCGAGTGACAAAGCAAGTGCTTTAGCTATTTACTTTGGCTCGGGACAATGTTCGTGATGTTATCTGTGTTTTTTTTTTTATTTATTACGGGCCAATTCAGAATCTTTTTATACGTATATCACCATAATTTCTCGTTAAATCTTTATCGAATGCTTATATGAAATGTAACGAGACTATTAAAGTGTTTGATTTATTATTGCCTCGGATTGTTCGCATCATGAAAATGTTACACAAGGGAGGTTCGATTGATGTATTTTACGAGTGTATATTTAGGACAAGAAGTATTTACATGTTAAATAATATAAGTAGACTATTTATTGTTACTGTAAGATGTATACTGTTACTGCTATATTTTCAACATATGAACATAAATATTTTATGATATATTTAAAGTTAATGATGTTTTTAAATGTGAAGTAATGTTAATGGAATTAATCATTAATTCTGGCAACATTCTATCGTAGAGAGTTAGAAACATCCCATCCATCCAAATCCTTAAAAAAATTTCGGATATTATTTTATAATTTGTAAGAAGCGAAACAGGTATTAAACATGACACTTGGCTATTTGTTATCTCTGGCTACCCCGTCAGTGACTGTGTGAACATAACTAAGTATTTTATAATATCTGTACAATATTTTTATACAGATATGTTTTTACCATTCTAGTTTATATGTATGTTCTCTGACGCATTCAAATAAACCAATAAATATCATCGGGAAAATCTCCAATATTGGTGTAGACCGTGCAATTATGTCCTTTTGACCCACCTTTCACCGAAAGCCTTAGATGCGTATAAAGTAACATATACATTTATTATTCATAAAATTAGAAAAAATCCTTTAAAGCATTTGCGACAGCAAATTGCAGACAACATAACAACATCACAAAGAAAGCAGAGTTTAAAACTAACAACGTGTCTCCGGGAAAATAGGACAGTTCCTTCCTAGCTTTTAAAATTGTCTCTCTAAGTAACTACTTAGGGCTGTAGCGACTCCCCGTAGAATATTTGTTTTGTTAATACGTTTGAAAGAATTTCATATAATTTTTTTTACAAACTTTAGTTACAGAAACTATGTGTTAAGAATTTATACTTGCGATTGTTGTCACTTGGTGAAATTCACTTTATTTCAATTATTTATTAATTAACCGACCGGTTTCGCCTTACGGCATCATCAGGGTCCAGGGTCAATACCATGCAAATTACTAAAATTGCAATCTGAATAACTACGAGAATCGAACTAATTGCAAAAGATTGAAAAAATAAACACATAATACATTTGAAATTGTTTTCTTTATCGATAGATATTTCCAAAAATTATTAATTTAAAAAGTCACGATAGTTAGCCGAGTGGTAGGGTGGTTGGAATTTCGAGTCGAGAGACCCAAGTTTCATCCCCAGATGGCTTGTTATAATGGTTTTTTTCAAAAACTTAAGTACGAATTATATTGTTGGCTTGGACATTGAGACGGCGACGGGCTCACCACCTGTCACGTTGTCCCAAAAATATCTTCGGTGGAAGGTGGGTAGAAACGACTAAATTGTCTAGATCCGATCTACCCCTGTATTGGGTATGGCGAGAAGATATTTATTTTATTTATTTTCATTAATTTTTATTTTTAACATATAAATAGTCACGACAGTCGTGTGATTGGGTAATGGGAATTCGAGTCAAGACACCTGTGTTCGATGAGTGAATTCGAATGACTTTTTGCAAACCTTATGTACAATTTAAATCGTTGGCTTGCACATAAGCACTTCCACTGCTCACCACCTGTCACGTTGTCCCAAAAATATCTTCGGTGGAAGGTGGGTAGAAACGACTAAATTGTCTAGATCCGATCTACCCCTGTATTGGGTATGGCGAGAAGATATTTATTTTATTTATTTTCATTAATTTTTATTTTTAACATATAAATAGTCACGACAGTCGTGTGATTGGGTAATGGGAATTCGAGTCAAGACACCTGTGTTTGATGAGTGAATTCGAATGACTTTTGCAAACCTTATGTACAATTTAAATCGTTGGCTTGCACATAAGCACTTCCACTGCTCACCACCTGTCACGTTGTCCCAAAAATATCTTCGGTGGAAGGTGGGTAGAAACGACTAAATTGTCTAGATCCGATCTACCCCTGTATTGGGTATGGCGAGAAGATATTTATTTTATTTATTTTCATTAATTTTTATTTTTAACATATAAATAGTCACGACAGTCGTGTGATTGGGTAATGGGAATTCGAGTCAAGACACCTGTGTTCGATGAGTGAATTCGAATGACTTTTTGCAAACCTTATGTACAATTTAAATCGTTGGCTTGCACATAAGCACTTCCACTGCTCACCTCCTGTCCAGTTGTCTCAAAAAATTTCTTTGGTGAAAAGTGTGTTGAACGTGTTTGGTGAGAAGTGTATATATATATATATATGTATATATATATATATATATATATATATATATATATATATATATATATATATATATATATATATATATATATATGTATATATATATATATATATATATATATATATATATATATATATATATATATATATATATATATATATATATATATATATATATATATATATATATATATATATATATATATATATATATATGTATATATATATATATATATATATATATATATATATATATATGTATATATATATATATATATATATATATATATATATATATATATATATATATATATATATATATAACATAGTGACCTGTAAATGTCCGATGTAAGACATATGCCTCTCCAATGAGGGAGGGTATGCCATAATCGACATGCTTGACAAGCGGATTGGCGAACGTAGTGCATGCATGACGATGCAGCGTGTCATCAGTCTGTTAAATTTTTGTCTAGTAGTTTTCGAGGTGGTTATTCATTTGGATAGTTACATTTTACTTCGAGCAAAACCTGTGAACTGTTGAGCTCACTCAGTACGAGGTCATGATATTTCTTTTTCCGGCGCTAATTTTCATTGCATCCAAGCTGTGGGTAAGGAAAGTCAGTACTTATTATTTTCATATTCATTATCAATATTAGTTTTTTTTTATAAATATTCTTACTTTTGTCTTTCTTTTTTAACTTCTTTTGTTTTTAATGTTATCTATGTTTATTTTTTGGCGTAAATATTTTATTTGGATAATGTTTATGCGCAACTAAGGACAAATATGAAGCAGCTTCCATTAAGATAGAGAGAGGGAAAATAGCTTTCAAGGTGAAATCGTCTAGGATCCGATCGAAATGCACAACCCGTCCTATTTCAGTTCATTTCAGATAAAAGGGTAATTCAACATATACATGAATTATCTATTATAAGTGGTGTGTCCGACCGCCATATTAGATTTCAAGTTTCACATATACTAGATGGTGTATTATACTTTTGTTCCATTATTCTAAACGGCATAATCAATAGGACCTCATCATGCTTGACGCATTAAAAATGTTAGTTACATTTTGTTAACTGTAAAGTTGGGGATTAGAATACGGGACGCAGCTATTCATTAATACATCTCTCATCATAATGGATCTTTAATTAATGAAAATTGGTTAATAACATTTCAAGTAATATACCATTTTTTTAATTATAGATCACTACTTATTACCCAACTTATTTGACGTTCGGCCATTTCAATATTTGTTTGAAAATTTCGTTTAAAATGAAGATCGCTTTGAAATGTAACATTCAACTATGTATAAACACGGGTTCTGTTGTGTTCGAATAGGCGAATTGCACATTTACCGGTATTTCAACAACTAGTAAATGCTAGTCGTTAATAAATACAACACGTTTATTTAGACTTTAATCATTTTTTTCTTACATAACGCATTTATTACAAAGTTAAAAAATACGCTATAAATTCTTTCAATGACACACCGCATAATTCCACACATTTTCAACACGAAATTATTACAATTTGCGTATATATTTAAGATATTAAAATATTAAATTCTATTTATGGGAAATGGTATTTTGAGTCTAGGTTTTTTTTATAAATTACTATCGTTTTAGGTAAATTTTTGTTTTAACTTTTAAATTTTGTTTAATTCAACGTCTATTTTATTAATTACTACACTCGAGACAATTATCCCGAAAACATACCAGACTAAAATGACGACGTCCGTGGAGGAAAGGAGTAAATGCCGGTCTCACGGTGTCGACAGCTCTGAGGTCCCGGGTTCAATCCCCGGCCGTGTCAATACTGAAAACACTTTTTCTATATTTACTCGGGTCTAGTTTTTTGTAGTACCTTCGTTGTTTCTGATTCCATAATACAAGCGCTTAAGCTGCTTACGTTGGGATCATAGCAATGTATGTGATGTCGTCCCTACGTTTGTATGTATTTATTTTTTTGAATTTGAAAAATGCTGACGCTAGGTGAGTTAGGTATTGAGTATTGCTATCGGCAATCAAATGTATAAGCGTGGTGATAATGGCAAGTCCTGTAGTAGCCGTAAGGGCTCGTAACCAGAAGTAAACTTTTACCGGCCGTTAAGTAAATAAGCGGTCATGGCGTAAGAACGTACCACCCCCATGTACCACGTACATCCATATGGAAACCACTAACCGGTGTTAATAATCCATGCATATAAATCGAAAAATTAAACCTGCGGTTCCTTAAGGCTGTTTTTAACAGTCATTTCCGCAGAATGTAGTTAATGCAAAGCTCACAGAACCACTATTTGTTGTACTGACTAGTTTAAATTTTTTAATCAGATGGTTACTATTTTATAATTAAAGGTAAGGTCTAACGATAACATGGGTATCAAATTTTACATATGGTCTACTGAATACGTCAGTCACATTTATTTTTTTGTTTTAATGAGATGATATTTTCTTTTATATATTATATATTTTCTTTTATATATAAGTCACGATAGCCGAGTGGTTGGATGAAAGGAATTCGAATCGAGGGACCCAAGTTCAGTCCCCAGGTGGCGAACTCGTACGATTGGGTTTTTTCAAAAACCTATGTACGAATTATATCGTTGGCTTCGACATAAAGATGGCGACGGGCTCACCTGTGTTAATATCCCAAAAATATCTTCGGTGGAAAGTAGGTTTAAAAGACTTAATTGTCGCGATCTATGTCTACCCCTGTATTGGGAGAAGCGTGAAGATATTTTTTTTTCTTTTATATAAATGATTTTTTTTCTCTCAGCCTTTAATGATTTGACAGTATTCAGTATTTAGATAGCCTTTAATATTAAATGTTATTTAAAAAATTTATGCTTGTAGCAAGTGGGTCAGATTTACGCAAAGATCGTACAACGCCTTCAGAATTTAATCTCGTATAACAATACATTCAAGGTGTTGATAACTTTATCACGTCACTGTAGTGCATCGGCCATGTTTGTTGCAGCGCAAACTGACAGCTCCAAAGAAATCCTTAGAAAACGTTATTCCTCTCTTCTCAGTTTATTGCGTACCGCTAGCAACAGTACCCTGAATGCATTTGTGGCAGTGCTCGTTCATCATATTGCACCATTTACATCATTTAAACTTAAAAAAGGTATAGATTATAGAAAGTAAGAAATACATAAAGGGTAAGTACAACAAGGCGATCTTATCACTGAAGAGCGATCTCTTCCAGATAACCTTATGGGCTAAGGATAAATATAAGTACAGGACAGTGGCAAGTGGTGAATATAATAAACTTACATGTTAATAACTAAATAAACTAAAACGATATATTAAAGTAACATGCGATACATTAAAATACATAAAATTATAAAATACAGAATACATACCTAAATAATACATAAATACAAAAAATATGTACTTAAAAAAATAAGTAATTTTTTTATTAGCGTTAATGACCTTTGCCAATATGGGCCTCCGACCTGAAATAAACGTTTATTATTGTTATAAGTTACAAAAACATACACATAGACATAGGCCTCTTCCATATGGGAAGATATACAAAAATCGGTAGGATTGACAAGCGGATTGGCGATCGTGGACATCTCGCACCGTCGACGCCTAGTCGCGCCCTTTCTCCGACCGTTAGATTTTTGGCTGCTATTATTCAATATGGTTATCCAGCTTTCTTTCGGAAACCATTGCCTTTAACAAGGATTTTTTCTCAGTCGGCTCTTTCTACCACCAGGGGGAAGAGGAGGTGGTATTATTATAACACCAATACCACACGGCAAATAATTTTACGAATAAACCAAAACAACATATAGCCGTAAAAACTTAAAACCACAAACAAAAATAGAAAAGGTTAACCATTGTTTCAAGTTTTTTTCGCTTTTAAGAATTATTCGACACAGTTTCTTTTTGGCAAGAGTCCAAAACTTTATGTCAATGAGAAAGTATAAAATTTTCTTTTACCTTTGCCAAATTTTAACACTTAGGTCATATTTAGTATTATTATATAACGCTCGAAGGGTCGCGGCTTCGAATCCCGCTAAAAGCAAATATTTATGACTGGTAAGTATGTATGACTGATAAGTATGACTGATAAATATTCTTATATTCGCATTCACTAAATGCTAAATTTATCAGGCGCTTAAATTGACGACCGTTAATGAGAGTTTCCTCATAGAATCCTGAAAATTTGCATCTTTTTTGTTTGCAGCCTACCAACATTTCTAATACACAACACAGACATACCCCAAATATTGGCACAAGTATGTTACCAATGTCAGCAAAACTAAAAATACTAAAACAGACTAAAAACACTACAGTATTAATTTACAACCGATAGCCCTTTAAAATTATATTTTAAAGAAGGCTAATTTACAAGACACACACGATGAATGAATGGTTGGGTGATCGCAATTCGAATCAAGAGAACCAAGTTCGATCCTGGATCCTAACATATGTTTTTTTTAAACTTATATACGATAGTCACGATAGCCGAGTGGTTGGGTGGTCGGAATTTCCAGTCGAGAGATCCGAGTTCGATCCCTAGAGGGCAGGCGCGTACCAATGGCTTTTTTTAAAAACTTATGTACGAATTATACCGTTGGCTTTGACATAGAGACGGCGACGAGCTCACCACCTGTCACGTTGTTCCGAAAATATCTTCAGTGGAAGGTGGGTCGAAGGGACTTAATAGTCTAGACTAGACCTCTGTCTACACTTGTATTGGGAAATGCATGAAGATATTTAATTTTTTTTTATATTTATATACGATTTAAATGGTTGGCTCAGACATAAAGATGGCTACAGGATGTTTCACTTGTAACGTTCGATTTTTCCACTTCAAAAAATTTTAACTAACTTAGCAAATGGCTTTTGAACATTTTTCGGGACAACGTAATAGGTGGCGATCCCGTCGCCGTCTTTATGCCGAAGCCAACGATAAAAACGTTAATAAGTTTTTGAAAATCCCGTTGAAACGAGCCGGTCACCTGGGGATCGAACTATGGTCTCATGCCTCGGAAACCCCATCGCCCAACCACTCGGCTATCGTGAAGTATTTACTAATTAAGTAAAAACTACAAAAATCGTAAAGTAATCGTACAAGGCTGCATAGCACGTTGAATGATTAGAAAAAGAAACCTCTCGTCATCAGCGACTACGGCCAATCGCGGATACAACTCTTTAAGCAACTACATCGCGCGAGGGCTCTGCCGACTGATCGTCTACGATAAATGGACATGTATAGTCTCCCTTCAAAGATTCATATTTGCGCCACTTACCCGATTCAGCTGCCACTTATGTCGCCCAGGCACTTATCGAAGAACCCTTAATGTGAGAGGCCGCCAATGTATCGACGTAAGTAGCATTCTACTCAACAGCTTTACCCACTGCAAAGGGACTAAAGTCAAGCCGTCAGGACTGTTGTCATTCTCTCTAAATATTCCATAACGCTGATATGTTAGTTGTCTTGGAGAACTGGTTTCGGTTCACATGAGAAAGTCACGAACTAGTGATTTTTCAAGTTTATGTTGTGTCGCAACAATGTAAAATTAGTGGTTTACTCCGACTAGTCCGGAAATTGTACTCGGCGTATCAGGGCTTGCAATAGCATAAAAACCATTATTAAAGAAAATACAATATAAAGAGAACATTATAAGCCAACAGTTATCGAAGCATTATTTCTGAGTAATTAGAACTAAAGTGTCTGTGTGGGCGTTAGTTTTTTTTCGGTTACTTTATCGATTTATTTCGCTCGAATGTATTCAGTATTGTGATAGATAAATATACAATCATACACACATACATCGAAATACATTCGTATACTTAGGGACAACATCACATGCATATTTATGATCCCAAAATAAGTAATTAAAACACTTATGTTATGGAAATAGAAACTATTATGGTGCCACAAACACTCAGACTCAAGACAAGTGAGTTTCTACTATACTAGCAGCGTATATATATACACAGTACATAGAATATCAAGCAGACTTTGTTTTTTTGTTTCAAGAAAAAAAAGTGAAAATTTCAACTGAAACGGGCGGGATTCGAATCCGCGACCTTCGCCGATCCGTGGCGACGCTCTTACGCTACCTCCTTCCAGCTCAATGTTACGGACATTGAGCTGGAAGGACATTGAACTTTAATAAGTTAACGCCTTCTACACCTTTATGGTCAAATTTTCATCGAAAATTGTGGATTCAACTCGATTCATTAAAAATTACAATATTGCTTATAAATTAAAATTCCTGTTAAATGTACGAAGTGCCTGATATAAAAGATACCAAGCAGCAAAAAAAGAAATATAAGATAGAAGGTGCGTTCTGAAACGATATGAGTAGAATAGGATTCTTTATACTATTTAGGTATTTACGTCAATTTACGTATTTATTGCTGACAGGAGATGATTATATTAAGTAAGTGTTAGCCTGTTAATAATACACTCAAATGCCTTATCTCAAAGTTTTCTCCGAGAAAAATTAGACTTGGGAACATTTGCACTTTGACTTAAAAATGTATGATGTCAGAAATTGCGATTGTCTAAAAAAAGAGAAGAACAACTTGGACCGCAAACGCTTTGTTTAAACATAATATTATTTTTTTTTCTCTTAAACTTAATTATATAAACTGAGAAATAATGAGTGTAATTTTGTTAACAAGAATAGATAGATATCAATTATAAATTTTATGATGTAAATAGACTGTATTTTGAAAACGTATGAAACCATTAAAAGTTGCTGCTTATCCATATGTAGAACTGCACGAAAGTACCGGACTCCGACGGGAAAGTTTAAATGAAGCAATAGACGATAACAACCGTTCTATGTGCCGCGGTCTGCCTAGTTTAAAGCTATCAAACTGTCTAAATCGTATTTCTCCACTAACATCTTAAGTAACGAAATCACTTCGTTTTACAAAACAAAGTGCTTGTATGGTGGTAATACACTGGATTGATATGTTTGTGTGAGTAAACAAGAATGTTATTTTTTCACACAAAAAAAAATACCGTATAGTATAAATATTATAAATACATAGAGATAATGTCACATACGTTATTTTAATTCCAGAGTGATTTAAATATTATGGTATTGGAAAAAATGAAATCACAAACACCTAGATCCAGGGCAAAGTAGAAAATATGGTTTTCTTCATTATTGCGTCAGTAGCCGAGCACGAACAACTTGCGAAAAAGTATTCGTATCGTCATCGTACGTAATTTGTATGAGAATTGAACAGCGCCCCTACCGTACGTAAAAGTAACTAAATTTGGAAGCACGGACCAAAAACGGTATATTCGTAGCGTAGTCGTATCGTAACGTAAACGCAACTCGAGATATTTATATTAGAATCGCGAGCACGAACTTTGCTTTGACGTACGATATCGTGAATCACGAAGGCTGGCTATCGTAAGTGTTCGAATGTTTACTCACGGAGATTTTGTCGGTGAGAAAACTTGCGTCGCGTAGTGCAAATGAGTTTTAAAAATTATTGTTGGTGTTTAAAGTGATAAAATTATAAGTAAAAATGCAAGGAGTGTCTAGAATTGATCATAGTGTGTTATATTATTATCTTGCAACAAGATTAATTAATGAAGGTGCGGCAAACGTACACAGGGAAACAAGGTAAGATTAAGCTTGTTTTTTTATATGATTTTATTATTATACCCTTTGATTTTATATTATTATATTGTTGTTTAACAGGGAAGTAAGTCACAGCGCTCAACAAAGAAAATCGACACAATTTATGGATCTAACAGACACAGAATAAAAAAAAAAGATTTCGCTTCAGTAAAGAAGCTGTTAATTTCCTATGCAGGAAATTGAGGCAGCATACATCTCTTAAATCAAGTAAGTGTGTAAACGTGTATAAATAAAAAGTGTATAAATAAAATCTATACGCCATTCCCAAAACTGGGGTAGACAAAGTCTAGACAATTAAGTCCTTTCGATCCACCTTTCACTGAAGACATTTTTTGGGATTACGTGACAGCTGGTGACAACGATATAAATCGTACATAATTTTTGAAAAACCCCCAAATATTAAGGTTCGGTAGAGCTTGGGGGCCTCTCCGCCGCCAAGCTCTACCGAACCTTAATATTTCGTTTCGTCTACTTCATAACTTATACTTTTTTTACATGTGATTCTGGTTATCCACAGCGGCCGTGGTTAATGACGCCTATTACTGATGCCGCCGAAGGAAGTCTAAAAGCTAAATATACATAAGTGCATGGAAAAGCTAGAGTTACAAGAGAAAACACCTTTGGACTATTAAAAAATCGATGGAGATGTTTGTGTAAAGACAGCTTGACTTTAGTCCCTTGGGAGAGAGGCAAAGCTCTTGTGTGGGACGCTACTTGCGTCGATACATTAGCGGCCTGTCATATCAAGGGTACTTCGATAAGGGCCGGGGCAGCATCAAAGGCAGCTGAATCGGGTAAATGGCGGAAATATGAGTCTTTGAAAGGAGAGTATATATTTGTTCCATTTGCCGTAGAGACAATTGGTCCGTGGGTTCCCGCGCGATGCAGTTTCTAAAGGAACTGTATCCGCGACTTATCGTTGCCGCTGGTGACAAGAGGTCTGGTTCTTTTCTTACTCAACGGTTAAGTCTAGCCATGCAACGTGGAAATACAGGCAGCGTTCTTGGTACCTTGCCACGAGGAGTAGGGCTCTACGATTATAATAGTTTTTAGTTAATAAGTATTGTAAATATTAACATAATTTTTTCTGTAAATAAAGGGGTAGAGTAATAAGAATGATGAAGTCGAGAGAATAAGTGCGATTCATACATAATTGCTTAAAATTTACTTAAAATGTAATTCCTACACTTTTATCATAAACTATTACATTACATGACATAATTTTTTTAAATATAGATATGTACTACTTATAGTCAGTAATTAGCTCATGGGCAATTAGCATGCACAACAAAAAAGTTTACCTTCGGAATTTTTTTGCCTGTTTTTTCTCCTTTAGAGAAACCGAACCGAAAAGGTGACACTTAAAAAAATACGTTTAATAAGATAAAATTTATGTTTCTGTATGTACCTGACAATAAATTATTTTATTATAATATTAGAAACTGTGTTTTTTGTTTTAAGGGAATGGTTATAATTATTAACGAAACTACATGGGTGTTCTAAATAATAAAATAAAACATATTTTATCAGAATTTATTTTATGTACCTTATTACATTTTTGTGACTTATAATGAGAACGTAAAATATGATTTAAAAATTAATTTTAATGTCTACCTCTTTTCTCTTTCACACTATTTAACAAACTTTCATAGCTTCTTTCATAAATTCAATCCATTCAGCTTGTAAATAAAGCTCCAAGTTCCTCTGTCTGGCCCTTTCACATATTTCAATCTCATGAAATTTTAACCTTTCTGTTTGATCTTTCATTCACTACACCTAGCTCTCTTGTGTACTCCCTTGCAACTCTATCTGAATCTACAAACAGATTTGTTAAGTCGTAAATTTTTTTTCTTTTTGTACTGTGGTGGTTTACACTACCCCTTTTCTTCCAAATAAGGAGAGGGCACTACTCCTTTGTCCTTGTTTTTTGAAAGGAGTCATAGTGGGTCCACTGCTATTCGTTGACATATTCAAATCTTGATCTGTAATGTACAAAAATTATACAAATATATCTATAATTTAAACACAAATACATCTAAATGAATTTATTGAAAATAATAAACATCATCTATACTATAACTTCTAACTAAAAATTTATATATTTTTAAAGTGGGATAAATTTACCTGTGCCATTATTTGGTAAAGATATCTTAGGATTAGGCTCTTGAAGTTTTTCGATAGCTTCTTCTTCTGCCTGAAATAAAGTTTGTATTTATAATAAAACTCAATACATTTTGACAAAATTCCTTTGTATTCAACATGTCCAATATAGATTTCAAAAAGGAGTAGTTAAATCGTTAGTAATAATATGAGCAGACCTTTTCAAAACCAGATTCTAGCCGACTTTTTTGTATTATTTTTCAAATCACTCCAAACCTAAACCATAACAAATTGAAACAAAAAAAAATTAAAACAATGAATGTAAAAGAAATATGTTACTGAAGTGTATACCATGCAATAAATAACATAATTAATGATTCCAACACTAGAGAAAAAGAACACTTGACAAACCTTGCGCCATTTCTTCTCTGACCGAGAATCTCCGGTTCCATAACTATTTAATATTTCCGTGAGCTCTTTCCATTTCATTTGAATGTAATTCCGACCCCAAGGACCACCAGAGGGTTTGTATAAATCTCCATTTCTACAATATTATTCAAATTAAATAAAAGTTAATGGTATAAACACTTTAACACAATTAAAACCCTACAAAATTACACTTCTCTTACCTTCCATAAACACCATAATTACGTATGACTCGTTCTCATTTTGATTTTTATGTATATTTAAATCCTCAAAAAAACAGAATTAAAATCAATTCGTAATAGTTTCACACACTACTAAATTTAAAAAAACAAAACTCTTCGCCTGTAATTCTTCCAAACAAATGCAAAGTAAATAGTTTATATCTTGACAATGTCAAGAGCCCTTCGCGTTCGAAAAGCAAAATAAGCCTATGTATTTATTTAGTTCCTTAAATATTAAAAATTTCAATTAAATTTTTTTGTTTCATAATTATTTTAATAAGAATTTATATAAAAACTGACTTTTGTAAATTTTAAACATATTTTTTGTCTAAAATAATTAAAAAGAATCCGGAGTTAAAAATAACAATACATGGCTTCTGATTTCGGAACGCTAAATTCGTTCAAAATATATAGTTGTTTCGTTCATCGAGCTCTTCTTACACTTACGTTAGGATGACGTCACCAGCGTGGTCGTATCGAGTTTCTGAAACGACTACGCAAGTGCTTCGTGCTACCACCTATCGTCATACTGCGTAATCGTAACGTGGTCTCGATACGTTTACGTTACGCATTAGTGAAATGTTCGTGCTCGGGCTACAGGAATCGAAACCGATCCGGAATGAAAACCGGAGTGTATGCTACTCGTCCATAGAGTATGTTCTAATTGAATCACATAGTATTAAATCGAACTATAATAGTTGAATTAAAAATTACAGAAACGAATTCTTATCTTGGCAACTGTTTTTTTTTCTTTCTATTTAATATTCAAAGTATTCTTTTAAATTGTTATTTCATGGAACATATTTATTGATAAAAACGGCGTTTGGAGGAAGGACACAAATAGGCTTTTAATGGTCGGAATACTCAACAGTTTTAAAATGAGCCTATATTGTTCAAGGTTCAAGCCGACGGTACAAATATAATATATCTTAATATAAGAAAGTCTCGTGTCACAGTGTTTGTTGCTAATCTCGTCCGTAATTGCTAGACCGATTTTCATGAAATTTTGTGTGTATATCGTATATGTCTGAGAATCAGTCACCATCTTCTTTACATACCTGTTACATAAATGTTAAGGGTGGTCCACTCTATAATTTTATTTTTATTTTATAGACACATTTTTGGTTGTAATTATTTTTGATACAGCATTCAAATATACATACATCCCAGAAATTTCGCCCTTTTATCACCAATCCCTGTTTTTGATAAATCTATTTAAATAATAGCAAAACAATGTTTGCGGGATCAGCAAGAATGATATGAAAACAAAATATTGTCTTAGAATTTCTTCACGATATTGAACTTTGTTGTGTGGTTACGGTGAAAAATATGACACCGTCACTCATTGCGGATGTCGCAAGAGGCAACTATAGGAAAAACCTTAAAAAGTAATCCCGCCATCTGTAGGTAGCCCACCTACCGACGATGACTCACCTTGAAGAATACCAGAACAAAATTCGCAGACTGGTGACGGGAAGTGACTACGGGAAGTTACGTATATTTACACATTTACTAGAGAGGTAGTCAAAGGTCTAGAAAATTTAGTCCTCTAGACCGTTATGTCAGGTGGTGAGGATGTCGCCGTTTCTATGTCCAAAGCAACGATATAAATCGTAAATAAGCTTTGAATTACAATCATGGGTACGAGTCTTCCTAATGGTGATCGAACTCGGGACTTTTAACTCGAATTCCGATCACCCAAATATTCGGCTATCTTGACTTAATCGTGTCTGAGCTCATATTGATTTTCTGGTACTCAGTCGCCAATCTGCTCGTCAAGCTTGCTGATTATAGGAAACCGTCCCGTACGGGAGAGGTATATGTATTTTCGGGGACATATATAGGTCACTACGACATGGATGATAATAAACTAATTTGTAATAAGCAAATTCACACAATTGTTCTGCTATTTAACGGAAATAAAGTGCAGCATTTAATCGTTCCAGAAAATTCCATAGAATAATAAGATGGAGCAAAATTTAGATTTACGATAAGTGTAAAATGCAGTATAAAAATGTAGGTGTAAAATAATTGGACTTAAACATGGCATTAGTTAGCAAATTGTGAGACTAAATTCTAAAAATAGTGTGATTTGTTTAAAAATTAAAAACCTTAATTTAGGACAAGTTTTCAATCTATTTATTGGCGAATTGATGCAGTATGAATGTCTTCAAGAGCTTAACTTGCTATCGTATTTTGAACTTTAACAACATCCATTAATCCCAATAGGATTTACATAAGTACCTTTGAGAGCAGATCTGAATTCAAATCTATTTCTGTGATCGATGAATAAATAATGTCATCGCTTCTAGAGATTATCTTTAAGTAATATCTTTATTCCATTTAATAAAGTCCAACCTCTTTTTCAGGCTTCTTATGAGTAAATGCGCTCTACCGAAGGTCTCATGTTTTCCTTAACGAAGAATAAAGGATCTATTCAAAAAGACGGTAATTCACCCACTTTAAAGTAAACGTGAAAGTTAAGATGGCACAGTACAGTGCTATGTACTAATCTTTGTTTAGCTGTGGACTTTTGATAGGCTGATATAATGGGAATAGTTGTAATGATGAAAATTCATTAAATCACCACACACCACAAACGCAAAAATATGAAATAAGTGTAATCCTACTATTGATATAAAAAATTATTGTTTCCTGTATACCTAAAATTTTAATAAAGATATCATCACAAACAATCTTCAGAATGAATATTGGTTCACTATTTAAACAGCAGTAATTGTTCCTTAGATTAATGCAAATGAAAGTCTAGCAAGCTGTAGGTAATTTTTTTTCTTTTTTAAAAGAATACTGGCAATGCCGAATAACATTACTAGTATTCCTGTTAACCACTCCAATTAAGCTGCAATGCTTGTGTTAGGATTTGTTTTACGTCAATTGTCGAATAGCGGGGCCCGAACCTGCGACGTCATGTTTCGCAGTCCGCGCCCTAAACCATTAGGCTATTGCCGCTTTAAATAAAAAAGGTAAATTTCCCATGCAAGGGGTTAAAATTTGATTTAGGGGAATACTCGGATTTTCTATGGTTGCTATTTATAAAAAAAATTAGTTATAATACTATTCCTATTTATTTCTTCGATACATAACGTGATATTGATTGTTTTGCGAACGATTGCTGATTGATTCTCTAACAAATCAACGGAAAAGCCGGATCCCTCCCTTAATATAATATCCCACTATTGCTCTTTTTTAACTGAAGGAACCTGTTATTGTCCAAAAATTCAGAACACGTCGGCAATTAAGTATCTTGGCGTAATGATTGACAAAAAATTAAACTTTCAATACCATATTGATTTGCTGGCTACAAGAACGCGAAAGCTTATGATAATATTTAAATAAATCCGACATATTGCAGATAGAAAGGTACTAAAATTGATCTATTTAGCACTCTGCCAATCACAGCTAACATATTGCATCACTTATTGGGGTGGTTCAGCCAAAACTCACCTGCTAAGACTTGAAAGAGTTATAAAGTTTTCACTAGTTCCACAGTTAAAACAAGTATTGCCAAAATTTTTTTCCCATATAAAAGTGGTCATCTTTAATAAAGTAAATAGAGTTCTGTCAATATATTCACTGACCAAATTTAAATGTAAATGTGTTATGACGAAATGGCTACAAACTTGAGACTATAATTGCACAGAAACTTGATTAAATAGTATAAACCTAGTAACATACGCTATCCCTTAGTCTGCATTGTCACATAAACACACACATACACACACAGCTCCTCACATCTATAAGACTACACTACGTATATAGTTATAAGGCAGATTGTCTGTAATATGTGAGGAGAAATAAACGCATTATTATTATTATATTATTGATTGATGCGATGATTGCGATTCAATAGTCGAGTTGGTTGTAACTGTACCTTCGATGCTAAGTGTTGCACATTCCAATCCCTCTAGGGGCAAACATTTTTGGTATTGATTCTGAAAATGTAATATGTAAATATACTATGTAAATATATTATATATAAGAACATTAAGGTGGAAGCTCACCATCTCTCACGTTGTCCCAAATAAGTTTAGATGAATAGAGGGTCGAAAAGAGTTCATTATCTAGAACTTCTGCCTACCCCAGTATGTTAAACTGCGAGCAAATATAAAAAATCTATTAGGTATAAAAATACCTCGTAGCTGTATGTAATACAGGAGTAGTCTGATGCTAATTGTAAATCAAAATTTTTGTACTTGAGTTAAACACTAAGCATATGCCTGACTACTTTTATGGTTTATGTCAATAGTGTAATAGTAGGGAGCAGACTGCGAAATATAACGTTACTGATTCGATCCCATGCCATAATAGCTTTACACGTTATTTTGAGTACTTGATATGAGCGGTATGTTTTTAAGGATAACATTAGGCATTTTTAAATGAATGACCGGTCGAATTTAAATATATTTTATTGTACACCATTTAAAAATAAAGAAAGAAGTGACAAATGGTATGATTGGCTGCCTTATCGCTTAGAAGATGGTGATCACATCTTCCGGACAACCCAGAGGGGTGAATATCTACATGTACACACCGGTTTTCATGTTGTCGTAAGCTTTGAGGTCTCGGGTTCGGTTCCTAGTCGTTAGAAAATACTTTTCTATTTTTTGTTTCTGATTTCATGCAGTGCATAAGTTGCTTACTTTGGAAGCAGAGAAGCCTATCTAAGTATGTATTTATTTAAAAACAAAAAAGGACAAAAACGCCGGAATGACGCAGAGTCTGTTACCCAGCGAACAATAAAATCAGTTTTAGATAAGGGCAAGCTTACATGTATTTTACATGTCAGATTGCCGCCAGTAACTATTATGGGTGATAGTGCCTTCGTTGTTTCCGTTTCCCATACATCAAGTACTTTAGTTTCTTACATTGGGTTCGGAGCAATGTATATGATGTTGCCCCTATCTATAAATGTATTTATTTATCAAAAAAATAGTAATATTACGAATTGAAAGCATAAATAATAGTAATAATAATATTATTTATTCAATCCCATACAAGTACTTAATTTTTAATTACTTAGTAAGTTATAATTTTAAATTCTGGAACCTTACTTAGTGAGTGTAAATTTGTCTATAATTAACATGAAATTAAAATTTCTGGAGTATTAGCAGAAACATGAAATAAGTTAGTACAAGAGAAAATTGATTATAATAATTATTAAACTTTCATTGAGCTACATAAGTTAAGTGAATAAAACAATTAAGCCTAGTTATAAAAAAGACAGAGAAGTTAAGTCAAATAAAGATCATTACTGCATGCTTTTACTGATCCGTTAAAAGCCCTTTGAAACCTTTAAACACTCATTACTTACTTTGATGTTGACATTGTCTCACTTAACGAATACGATTTTCAAAAGGCTTAGTGTATAATTATAATGTTTCATAAATACAGAGC
This sequence comes from Sericinus montela, assembly GCA_029286605.1. Lineage (NCBI taxonomy): Eukaryota > Metazoa > Arthropoda > Insecta > Lepidoptera > Papilionidae > Sericinus > Sericinus montela. The sequence goes on along the minus strand of JAGSMR010000074.1, from coordinate 2,432,395 downwards.
AATGGCATGGAAATGATATAGAAGCGACTAAGAAGCGAAATCTCCGAGATACGAACGTGAATTTTTGTAAGAAAACATATCAAAGAGTAAACTGCTTTCAGTACACATTATTATTATTACCTATTCAATATTTATTGTCGACTCATGCTGTTTGCGAAGTAAACCTTTGAAGTTCGTAGCTCTATAATGGAAGTTATTGAATAAGGCAGTAACATTAACAAGAAATGTGTTTACACTGCAAGGTAAATAATGTTTTCGTATATTTATTCTAGACTTGTTGGGCCTCACAGATTTGCTCTTTGTAAATAAGTGGAATGTGGTAAAATTATTATTAATTTCCGACTCCCTTCCTAATAATACACGACTTATACCTACCATAGTAACCATGTGGTGGGGTGATCTGAATTTAAGTAAAGTCACGTGGTAGGCTACTACCAATTATTTTTTTTTATCTTTGGCTTAGACATAAAGACTGCAACAAGTTCACCACCAGGGTAGAAAGTGAGTGGGAAAGATTTAATTGTGTGGAACTTTCCTTTTTTTTACCTTTTTTAACCTTTCCCACACTAAATTATTAATTTTTTATAGAGAGGCAATGTACGATACTATGATATGGTGGACACGGGATATTATTCCACGCTTTGCTGATGTAGTGAATGTAAGGGTTAATTATGTAAGTTCATGTTAATCACTTACTGACATCGTAGAATAAAGGCATAATTTAAATATAGTACATAACTATTGTTGTGTAGTGCGCCGCGCTGCTTGCTGTAGTCAGTATCCAATTTTTCACCTTCGGTGTAAAAACGTAAAAACGGTTTCGGTGTATGAAGTTCTACCTTACTCTAAACACTAAGCTTACTATCGTCTGAATATTGTCTAGACAGTTTTATATATATATATATGTATATATATATATATATATATATATATATATATATATATATATATATATATATATATATATATATATATATATATATATATATATATATATATATATATATATATATATATATATATATATATATATATATATATATATATATATATATATATATATATATATATATATATATATGTATATATATATATATATATATATATATATATATATATATATATATATATATATATATATATATATATATATATATATATATACATATATATATATATACATATATATATATATATATATATATATATATATATATATATATATATATATATATATATATATATATATATATTATTTAAATAATTGTTTAGACTTCTGTCTACCCTAGTAGACAATATTGGGAACAGCGTAAAGATATTTATTTATTTCAATTTTATATTGTTGGACGAGCTTTTCATTGAAATATCAATCGTGCCTCCGGATTTGAATTCCGATCACCCAACTACTCCATTAACTTTAGTATTAAGTCACTATTTATTCATATCGAATCATCGCTTTCATGTGAATAAATTCTGCGATGAATGTCATAAATCATGTTCAAAATATAGTCTATAGCTCTCTTTCACGGCCTAATATATCAATTCGCATGACGCGTCACCGACACGTGTGACATGCATGGCCAACCAGCAGCGACGTGCGTTCTGTATATATATTACTCTACACTACAATATCACTATTAAAGTACAGATGTGACAAATATTAAGCCTTAATTTTTTTTTATTTAGAGCTAGTGACGTAATTATCTTTTAATTTAACATGTGCAGAGCGATGAGTTTGTTTCATAAGTTTCTTCTCTGTTAGAGGAACCACTCTCCAGAGCGCCACTCTCTGTTAGAAGTTATTCTAACTTCGAACTAAATGTCCATAACTCTACAGTTTTGTAAAAATCAATACGATAACGCTATTTCTACCTTCATGCTGCCTTTATAATCACATTTAAGAGTGTTTTGTAAGTCTTTTTGTAGTTTTTTTTTTATCTAATTTGGTTTATTAATAGAATGCTCCAGGGAGAGACCTGCCAGTGCAGATAGAGTTGCAGAAGTCTGCAAAAACATTTATCGTGGGCCTGTGCAACTGCGGCAATGGCGGAACATCGCGGAGCTTTAGTTTAGGCGAACCTGTTATCAGCTGTACTTGTCTGGGGTGAAGTAGAGCAGTCAAAGGCGGGTAGACGTAAAATATATCAAATATATATTTAAAAAAGTCTAATTTTAGTACAAATCAAGGCTGACCCTAACTAAACAGCTGAAATTTACATACAAAAAGACACTGAGACAAAAAGCCAAATGTACCGACTTCTAAATACCAGCTCAGGAAGTTAACAAAATATCGCGTGACTCGTTGCTATATCTGCAAGTGAGTTCGTTCCAGTAATGGTGATTTATGTATTTTGGTAAAGATAAAAGCATTCTGATGTTTAGGATTTTATTACTCTGTCCCTTACTTATTTTTATTCAAGTGAAACATTTATGATGATTATTTTATATTATAAAATATTAGCCAAAGTTTATACAATTAAAAAACTAAACCAAATCAAAAAATCAAAGCAAAGTTGGTTTTGACGCAAAAACGGTGCAGATTTTGTCACGTTGACTAAGTTATTTAGACCTCTGACTACCCCTGTATTTAAAGAAGTGAAGTGCGCTAAGAAAAAGAAAAAGTGATATTCTGTTTATTACTGATTTTTTTATTAATTTTCATTAAATTTAGATCTTCACCCAAATCCCAATACAGGGGTAGACAGAGGTCTAATCTAGACAGTTAAGTTCCTTTGACCCATCTTCCACCGAAGATAATTTCGGGACAACGTGACAGGTGGTGAGCCCATAGCCGTATTTACGTCCAAGCCAAGGATATAATTCGTACATAAGTTTTTGAAAAACCCATTGGTACGAGCCTGCCACCTGAGGTTCGTAATCGGGTCTCATGACTCGCAATTCCGACCACCCAACGGCCCGGCATTCGGCTATCGTGACATTACTTTACATTAAATTTAGAGAGTCATTATTTCTAATTCCGGCATCGTAAACAATCATTTTCCTTCTTATTCTTCTTTTAAGCCCATCATTCGTCCGCTTCTGGACATAAGTCATCCACAGAAGTTGCCACGGTTGAAAGCCCCGCGCCCATTGTCTTCGCCAAGATTAACTCGTCACTTCATATTGTATGGGTCCTATAATAAGTTTGCCTGTACGAGGTTGTCGTTCGAAAAGCCTTTCCTCTCCAACAGCAGCAAGTACTGCAAACCATATACGTGTCCGGCATATTATTACTTCAGTTTATATTTTACTATCATAGCTAATAATAATAAAAATATCTTCACGCCATTCCCATTACAGGGGCAGACAGAGGTCTAGACAGATAAGTCTTTTCCGACTTTCCACATCAGTAATTTTTTGGACAATATGACAGGTAGTGAGCCCGATGCCGTCTTTATATTTATGCCAACGGTATAAATCGTACATTCGTTTTTTGAAAAACTCGAGCCGTCGTCCTAGGGATCTAACTCGGGTCTCTTGACTCGAATTCCGATCATCCAAACACTCGGTTATCGTGACAGTTTGAGTATTTTAAGAGGCGACTAAAAATACTAATGGCTACCGACAGATGACGGGATAAGCATCTCAAAAGTTTCCAAATAAAAATGTTGTAGACCGGTGAAGAGCAGCAGAGTTTAAGATTCAAGATGTTGGATACTGCAATCGCCAATCCGCTTGCCCATCGGGGCGATTATGACAAAACGATGACAGGGGCCTATATCCTACAGGGGATTGTAATAGGCTGTTCTGCATGTAACGTAGACCATTGGCTTAGAAATAATAGAATAGAATAAAATATACCATAGATAAATTCCTAATTTAATAAGGCTCCTAATATTCTTAGTGCAATAAATTTCAGCTAAAGCTCCCTGGTGTGCTTTCCGCCGACACGTTGTTCCACTAAATCCTTTATAGAAATAGCTGATAATTCAGTTTAAATTATAAAAGATTAATGTATAAAATGGAAGTAAAAAGACCAGATGGCATAGTTAGTATTGTCCGAACCGGTGAAAACAAGGGTTGCGGTTTTGAATCACGCTATAGACATTTGTTTTGGATATTATTGTGATGAATTTGAATTTGTCTGATTTATAGATTAAATAGATATAGATAGAAATATTAATATTCTTCTATCTATATCTTTATAAGTAGGTATATTGTACGGTTGGATAGGACACTAAGACGATATGCTTACCCCCTGTCACGATGTTTTATAGAATCTTCGGCGAAAGATGGGCTGAAAGGACTTAATTGTCTGGACCTCTGTCTATCTCTATTGGGAATACGCCTACAATAATTCATATTCCAAATACTGAGGTCAGCATGAAGACAAAAAGATTTATATTCCCCTTGCTTAGTCTTAGGAAAATATTTATAACCAAGTAACTCCGTGTGAGTATGGCATGAGAATATATCGCCTTCTTTCTCCGCACGTGTTGTAAGGAAAACACCTTGAAAATGCAAATGGCTGCCGACCGTTCGCAGGATCATGACTCTAAAATCACCCGAACAATATTGAACAGACCAGTTGCGAGCATCAGCGGTGAAAGGGAAAAGCAATCGTCAATGCCCTTGCCAAGCAAGACAACTGCTTGGCAAGGGCATTGACTATTGCTGTATTATCAACGTTGCCATATTAGGAATAACTTTCTGAAGTAAATCCAAACAAAAATTACTATATACTAAACAAGAAATACTTAATGCACTATTCTAAGAAACCTAACTTACAATAATGTGACAGCGCAGACAGACTGGGTTTTTAATTTATCTAATCAACCCGGCGGCTACTGCAGTCTGGCGAGGAGCTACAGCACCGATTCTAGTAAATGTTAATAAGTCTCGGTTGGGTTCATTTTATTCACGTGTCATTATCCGATGAATAGTGTAGATTGAAATTAAACTAAACTTGGTAAAGAAAATACACACATATAGCAAGTTTTCGAAAAATTTAAAGTAAAAAAATGCAACCGAATTGAGAACCTATTTTTTGAAGTCGATTGAAATGGGGACAATGTAGGCCGAGACTTACTTTCGAAGACTACGTGAGCTACATTACTGTTTCTAAAGTATAAATTTAATATACGTTTCTGAAATTTACTAAGTGTAATATTTTTAAATTCGACTTAATAATATAAAATTTAAAGGAGTCGAATTAGGCTATGACTAACTTTCAAAGAGCATGTCAAAATTGCTCGAAGACCGAAGGATGAAGAGTACTCCTAGTAGTCGTGCGTGTATGAAGAAAATTATGGATTTGAAAGTATCGAAAGAGGTATCCAAATCTGCCGAATGCGCCACCAGTACGCATTTTAACACCAGTACGCATTTTACTTTTCCTGCACAGCCCTCGCGCCGCTCGCGCATACCTTGTGCGCTTCGCGTACTTCTACCCGCCCGCTCAACCACTTTATCGGAATCTTATTACGGAAGGCTGAATATGTATCATCTTAGATATATAGGATATAATATAGGATATAGAGTATATAACCGAAAGGAACTGTGGCTCGCAGAGTGCACTCTATGAGCCCACTCATTTCTCAATACAAGAGCATATTATAAGCAATCAAATGATTTCGACTCACCTTTCACCGAATCCTAAATAAGACAGTAAACGATGGTGAGCCTACCATAAACTACATAATTTATTCCAAAATTTCATAAATTTCAAACTTGTCAAAATTAGAGTTGAATTTCCCACGAAGTGTTCCGTTATTTAAAATCTTCTCCTCTTAAGAAAGAAGGAGGGTAAATAAAATAAGACGTTATTTTTCTCCATATTTTGTATATTATATTTATATACTACTTTAACTATTGTTTGAATTGAGTAAAAGAAATGACAAAAAGTCATGAGAACAAAAATTAAATAGCATCGGTGGGATTCGAACCCACGCCTCCGAAGAGACTGGTGCCTTAAACCAGCGGTTTAGACCGCACGGCCCCGCTACATCGTGAAGATTTTCTGAAATTCATTTACTCTTACTCTAAAAAGTCACGATAGCCGAGTGGATGGTCGGAATTTCGAGTCGAGAGACCCGAGTTCGATCCCCAGGTGGCCGGCTCGTACCAATGGGTTTTTTCAAAACCTATGTACGATTCATATCGTTGGCTTGAAATAAAGACGGCGACGGGCTCACCACCTGTCACGTCGTCCCGAAAATATCTTCGTGGAAGATGGGTCAAAGGGATTTAAATGTCTACTAGACTAGACCTCTGTCCACCCCTGTATTGAATTGCGTGAAGATCTAAATTTAATGAAGATTAATAAAAAAATCAGAAATGAATACAATATCACTTTTTCTTTATCTTCATGCACTTCAGTTCTTTAAATACATGGGTAGTAGACAGAGTCTACCCCAGTATTGGGAATTGCGTGAAGATATTTATATATTTTTATTAATTAATGCAGCAATAGTATTGTACAGACTTACTTAACTGTTTAAACCTCTGTCTAGACAATAAAGTCCTTGCGATCATTACATACTTAATAGGTGGCGAAACTATTGCCGTCTCATGGCCCCAACTAACGTTACATTAATGTCAAAGTAAAATATGCTTTATTGTACACCAAGAGAAACATAGTTATTATAATTAAAAGAGACATGATAACAACATGCGGCCACAACGCTTAAACAGCAATATCTTCCAGACAACCTTAAAGAAAATTGATTCTTCTAAAGAAAGCCAAATATAATATACATATTATATCCTCAACTCCAAACATGTAAAAAGAGGAAGGGAAGAGTATGGATGTAATTATTATTATTATATGTATAATTGGTATTATTGATAGCCGAGCAGTTATGTCATCGGAATTTGTATAAAGTGATCCAATTTAGATTTTATTAAAGAATTATGTATGATTTGTATCGTTGGCTTGGACAAAAAGACGGCGATAGGCGCACCAACTGTCACTTTGTCCCAAAAAATGTCTTCGGTGAAGGGTAGAAAGCGTATACCCCTGTCTTCCCCTGTATTCAGAATGACGTGAAGATTCTTTTATTATATAACATATATAATTAATCAGTAGATGGAAGCTTAGACAAATAAGTCCGCCCTCATTTCGCTGACGTTCATTTGGATTTAACATCCAAGCCAATTAAATTTACTTATGTACATATTTATGATTACATTATAAATATTCATACATCCATGAAGGGAGATATTGGTAATATTGGCGAAGCTTATTATTTTTCTAATTTGGGCAACTTCTAAGCCATCGTTATAACGTGAAAGTAAAAAGCTTTTATCTTTACACTGAAATAAATTGCTTTTCCACTTCCCTGGCAAATGAAGAACTTATTCGCTTTTCAGATATTTCAAGTATTCACGCGATCTGTTCCGCACATACATATGTACATAGATAAGGACAACATCACATACACACACAGCTCTGATCTCAAAGTAAGCAGCTTAAGCGCTTGTATTATGGAATCAGAAACAACGAAGGTACCACAAACACCCAGACCCGTAAAAGGTAGAAAAGCTGTTTTTAAAAATGCTGAAAGTCATAACTAAAGAGACCTATTTGATACTTTATTTGATTATTATCTGACAAGGGCGGAATTTGACGACGTAAAATTACATTTTAATGCTTTGTAACTACAATAAAATTGTACTATTTCGGTTTTGCTGGTATTATTGTAAGTCTTAGTGATATTTTCGGAACAACGTGACAGGTGGTGATGCCATTGCCGTCTTTATGTACAAGTCAACAATTTTGATTTTTTTTTGAAAACCCTTTGGTACTAGCCTGCCACCTGAGGATCGAACTCGGGTCTCAGGACTCGAAATTTCAATCTCTCTACCATTCGGCTATCGTGACACTTCTAATTAAACTACTTTTCGTCCGGCGAACTAATGAATTATTGAATTGAAATGTTGAATATAAATATCATTTGCAATAGAAAAATACTGTGTTTCTTAAATATATTTAGTTTGAATTAAATTTTGTCAAATGAATCACGGACACGAATATAAGTTATAAAATGTCCAAAGAGGCATGAGTAAATTATGGTATTTAGATTTGATTCAGACGGTGATTTAGAAATAAATGCATGTACATGAGTATAATACATGAAACTAATGCATGTAGGATACGAGGTAAGAGCGTTGCCGCGGTACGGTACAGGTCGCGAATTCGAATCCTGCGCGTGTAAGTTGATTTTTTTTAAATATTTCTTATTTAAAGACATCATCGCTGATGAAGCCGTGGATAAAAGCCAGTAATATTGCGTTACGGTAGAATGATTCACTTATAGATTTAGATTAAGCTTTAGATTGATTGATTTGTTTATGACGTTAAAGCGCCAAGCAAAAGCTTCTGCTACTCTTCAGATGTATCTTCCAAAGCTCCATGGAGGCAGCATCACGATTTTGAAGAACACCAACTTGAAGTAGATACGTGAAGCATCTTGTGCTTTTATGTTTCGTGTCGAAAGATAATTATTGAGAAAGAAATTCTATTTCCACCCAATAGTCAAATTGGTAGTGAACCTACCCTCAAAGCTAAGGTTCGCGGATTCGAATCCCATTACATTACATTTGTGTGGTAAATATGTACATTTGAAATCGAGTCAGGAATGTTTTCATGAATATTTATCCATGAAAATATGTAATAGTATAATAAAGTAAAAAGTTTTGTACTAATAAAATTTAATTGACGTTGAAAGAAGCTATGAAAACTTTTTTCATCAGATTTGAACTGTGTTCGATTTTTTTTTCTATTTTTAGTTGCAAAGTTCAAATTGCTTCATGGTTATCGCAAGTTGTACACCAAGCAGTGTGTAGTGAAAATTGTTTTGAGACCTATTTAACATTTTGACTACAGTGTTTTTTTACAGGCTGTTAAGTGTTATATAATTTTATAGATATAAATAAATACTTACTAACATAGATAAGGAAAACATCATATATATTTTTCTGATCCCAAAGTAAGAAGCTCAATCACTTTTTGTATCAATCGGATCGGATCAACGAAGATACTACAGATATCCCGACTTGAATAAATGTAGAAAAAGTTTTATACATTGACCCGTCCGGAAAACGAACCCTAGACTCCATAGCTGGCGACACTATCAAAACCAGTGTGAACGCTACTCGTGGGCGTTCGAGGTATGTACGTTATTGATTAATCAGAACAATGATTTTACTGTGTTTGCTATAAGCTGAATGACAAATGTAGAGAGTAATGCCTTAAAGATATCATTGTTTTAGCGATAAGGCCGCCTTTTATATCCATGTACCTTTAGTTGTAATTATACTACTGGATGTCTCTCGTTATTCACTAAAGTATGTTTTACTTTTATATCACATTAAAACTAGCTACTGTCGCAACTTATGCTGCGGTTTAACCCTTATTGCAGAACCCTAATAAAAGTAAACTAAGATACTCTTAAAAATTTATAAACTTCTTACAAAAGTCCTCTAATAGAACATTTCAATGTCAGTGGTGAAATTTTCCTAACGAGACCTATTTTAGCGTTTTGTAGCTAAATTACGCTCCTATTGTGAGGAGTTGTCAATTCCCAGCCGATTTTACCACAGATTTAAATACATACATTGATAGGGACAATAACACATACATTGCTCTGATCCCATAATAGTTAAATTACTTGTGTTATGGAATCAACGAAAGTATCACAAACACCCAGACCTAAGACAACATCAAATCCGTGTCTCAGAGCGACACCACGAAAACCGGTGAGTACGCCCCACTTCCATGGTGGTCGTCTTACTTTATCTTGTTTTCATAAATTACGAAGAAAAAAAGTATTCTTTCTTAAGCTTTTATTTATTTAAAACCCAGACGAAGCGTAATGCAAGAAACAGGCTTTTGCGATAAGAAGGATGTTTCAAAATCGTCATAATTAGCGACAGACATATATAAATCGTACATAAGTTTTGAAGAAACCCATTGTTTTTTTTTTTTGAAGAAACCAATTAGCCTACCACGTGGAGGTGCAACTCAGGTCTTTTGACTTGAATTCTGACCACCCAACCACTGATCTATCGTGACTACAATTAACTGTTGATATATTTAAATGTGTATTATTCAAAAACGTCTGAATGTATTTCAATGAAATTTGACAAAAGATGTACACGGGCCAGTTTTATCATGACATATAACATATACTTTATATTTTAATTTATATACTTTATACCCGAGTTCGATCCCCAGGTGGCAGACTCGTACCAATGGGTTTAAAAAAAAATAATACGATTATATGGTTGGCTTGGTTATAAAGACGGCGACTGGCTCAACACCGGTCTTGTTGTCCCGAAAATATCTTCAGCGGAAGGTAGGTAGAAGGGACGCAATTGTCTAGACTAGACCTCTGTGTACCCCTGTATTGGGAATCGTATTGGGAATCGCCTCCATGCATTTTCCCAATTTTATGATAGACAGAGGTGGACTGAAATTATTCCTTTCGACAAAACTTTAACCAAAGATTATTTGGGACAACGTCACAGGTGGTAACCCGTCGGCGTCTCAGTGTTCGAACGTGTACTTACAATAACATAGATAAATAAAAATGTTTATGTAGAGCATCCCATAACTCGTGTACAAATTCAACACGAATATTTGCCCCAAGCGGCGATCGTCTAATATTAAAATTAAACAAGAAAAATCCAAAAATGACTACTAGCGTAAAAATACTAGTAACATTATATTAAATTAGATGTAACTTTTTGTTTTCGAACCCAATTCGTAGGATTGCTGGCTTATACGTTGATCATTGTCCGAAATAATGAGCAGCAAAATTGCTCTCCATTGAGAGCGAACCCGCTACAAATAGTGTACATTTATAAAATGAAAGTAACTAGTGTTGAAGTGTATACCGTATGCAGGCCGATAGTTCTTTTTATCTCCAGGCGATTTTTCATACTGGTAAGAAAAGTCTTGACAATGAAGTGCTTTCGACCCACATTTAAATGAAGTTTGGAAGCCATGGAGGTTGACGCATTACGTGGTCTGGCGCATCTAGCCTAGAGGAAGGAATTATTTTCTCCCAAGGAGAGACAACCGGATGTTTGTGAAAATCCGTTCGTGCCTCCTGAGGGTGGATATGCGATAGGTATTTCCCCCTATTAACAAAAAGTTAATTCTACTCTTTGTTCCAATTGCACGATCTGGTCACGTATTTCACAGTTGCTGCAGATTGACGAGCATTTCACCGTCTTAGTATCAAAGCCAACGGTGCAGCATTCTTATTTATTTTTTTATTCTTAGCTATATTATTTTTTTATTCTTAGCTATGCTATAAAAATATCTTCATGTCATTCCCAAAAACAGGGGTTAACAGAGGTCTAGAAAATTAAGTCCTTTCGACCCTCCTCCCACCGAAGACATTTAAAAAGAAAAAATATTAAATAAAAACATTCATGGCTCGTGAAGAAGCATACATATTCATCACTCAATATGTTTGCTCTTGTGAAATTCAACCCCGCAACTCATGGCTTCGACGGCAGTGTTACTGCCCACTAGACTGTAGAGACAATTATAAGAAGATATACGACACAGAAACATGTAAAAATGGTTCAACAATGTGTTGGTACCACTAAATTTAGTAAAAATTAAGTTTTTGTAAATTGAACCTTTAAGTCACTTTTAATAAACATCCATGTTCACCTGCAGGGTCAGTATAGTATATAATTTACCCTTAATCACACCGGTGTTAGCTTTCTAATCTATGAAATTAATATAGGTACCTACCCTTGCAAAGAGACCGCAGTAGGATCAATGTACGCTGTATATTACAAGGGATCAATTCTAGCAATAAATTATTATGAAGTGTAGCCCAAAATGACAGCAAGTTTTAGATAATTATCTCATTTCCTCGTGTATCTGATAGAGAGAATACTGATGTGCATAATGTTAACACTAAAGGCAAACACAAGTTTGAAACGCCAGTCATTTGACTCCTTGAGTAAGTACCTCGTTAATGGGCGGTATATTCACTTAGACAGAGGTCTAAACAATTAAGTAGTGGTGGTGATGAATACAGTGAAATTAGTGCACGCATCTGTGGGAGGGAGGGTGGTGCACTTCTTCTCTTCGGACCAAGTAACATATACCTTTTTTTATATTTGCATGCGGAATGGTGCAAGGTAATTACCAATAACAACCTTACAATGAATTTTCGCAAAGTAACGCCTGAGTCAATTAACTATCTACACGAGTTTCTTTATTCTTGGGTACACAGAGGTGTAGAAAATTAAGTTCAAGGTAAGCTTACTTAGGATACCGTAACAGATGGAGAGCCTATCGCCATCTTAGTGATCAAGTGAACAGTACAATATTCTTACATACATGTGTATTTACATAGATAAATATTAATATACAAATATACTTGTAAACATCAACTTGTAAATGTTTGCCTTTGCTTTGAAGGCAGGGTTACTACCAATAATGAAATCGGAACGATTTATTTTAAAAGCTTTGTTACCAAACTCACCGCTATGGGGGCTAATACCTATGGGAAGCAAGTGGGTAAAACATTCTTAACCTAACATCAGTTATAGTTTTCATGATAACGGAACACATTTTATGTGTTTAAAATTAGATCAAGTTCGAGCATATTAAAAATATGATTGTATTTTAAATCCGCTACGATAACCGTGTGGTGAGCGGAATACGAATCCGGAATTCTCAATATTGGATGCCCGGCGGTAGGGTCATACCAATATGTGGTTTCGGAACATATTTACTTTGTTGGTTAGAAAAAGACGAAAACACGCTTACCACAAGTCACCTTATCCCAAATTAGCTTTACTTAAATGAGGGTAAGAAAAACTAAATTATCTAAATATCTGACTAAATATCGGGAAATCCGTTATGACCCAAAAAGTTATAAATTTGAAACGTACAAGAGATATATCGTCGACTTTCTTCTTAAAATAACATGAAATATCTCATTTCAGAAACATTAATAGCTTATTAATGTTTTTGAAATGAGACATTAAGTGGACAACTTAACACTGAAATCGACGCCGACTCAGAAACTACTAACATAACAATTGACATCATTTTGAAGGGGATCGACCATTTGTTAACCTGTTAACCTACATTATAAGATCTTACGCTCCGTGAAATGGCATTAGGGGAGCATTTTTATAGCATTCACGTAGCTATATTGAAATGTATAATTTTTATGCATTCATACAATTTTCAATGGTGGAGAAGGCAGTAATCTAGTCAATGAAGAACCTTTGACCCACTTTTCACCGAAGACTATTTGGTACATCACAAACAGGTGGTGAGCCTATCGACGTGAGATTAACATAATTGTTACAAAAGGAGTCCTAGTAAAATAGATGGATATACACAATACAGAAATTGAATACCAAATATAAGAATAGGGACAAAAAGACTAATAATTATACCAATTAAATGCAATCAAAAAGGAAAAATGTCGATGTTTATATCTGTTACAAATTGTGCGTAGCTTGCGGTGCTTCTGTAATTAATAATGTTTCTGTTCGTTTTTAATTTCTGGGGGATTTGTTTAACTTAATAGACACAGAATAGACACAATGCTGTGAATTTTTAATTTTAATTTTATCCAATCTTAATTATTCAACGACATTTGTGAACAACTTATTTATATTCACGCATTTAAAAAGTTACGATAGCCGAATGGTTTGGGTGGTCGGAATTTCGAGTCGAAGGACCCGAGTTCGATCCCCAGGTGGTAGGCTTGTACCAATAGGTTTTTCAAAAACTTGTGTACGAATTATATAGTTCGCTTGGACATAAGGTACCGGGATAACTGTCTCGTAAAATATGACGTCAAAACTTAGTGGACCGGTGACGGGAAGGAAAGTCTGTGCTGCGAGGCTTTTTTTTTTAAGAATAGGGAGGCAAACGAGCAGGTGGATCACGTGATGGTAAGTGGTTACCGCCGTCCATGGACACCTGCAATACCGAAAGAATAACAGATGCGTTGCTGGTCTTTGAGAAAGGGATAGGCTCTTTTCTTTAACAATGTACATGTTAGTACAAGTACAAAAAAGTTAACGTTAAGTTAACTTAACGTTAACTTGTTTGTACTTACTTGTACTTAGGGGGATGATGTTGCTCGCGTCCGTGAGAAATACTTAAATCTTGACTCTTACACTTATCCCCTGGGTAATATTAAAGGAGCAACACCACTTTCCGGTGGTAGGCTTCAGTGGCAGCCTTTAAGTTACCACCCACCTAAGCAAAGCCTTGCCGCCAAGTGACGTCGGTCGTGTTCCGGCAAGGTGCTAGGTGAAGCCTTATGGAAGTTGGGTCTGAACAGTTGCGTTGCATATGAACCGGGTACGACACGTCAACTTTCGTGTGTCGGGTGCTTGATTGAGGAGGGTAGCGGGATCCGAAGCACGGTGCTCCGCTGGCCGACCGCAGGTAGTAGGGAGCCCAATTAGTGAACTAGCAACTCATGAAAGGCTATCCCGCCAACTAGCGAAAAATCCCAGGGTAACTCCATCGTGCCTGTTAGCGACCGGGTGAGAGGACCCGATGGCGATCTCTGGGGGGGTTCGGGCCTACCCGCAGTCTCCAAATCAAGCTCCTATAGGCACATAATTTTTTTCGTATCGTTGGGTCATCAACGCAACGCCTCGTTCAACTTCTATCTTCCTTCCCTTTTCACTCCTTATCATTTATGAAAAGTACCAAAAAGAAAAGTAAGGTTAAACAGCGGTTGCACCTCCTCTCTCTCAACCTCTCCTTGAAAGTGTACCTCTCCAACATCCGAGGATTGCACTCAAATCTCAACGCAGTCCATCACCATCTTGAGACTGAGAAGCCGCACCTACTTTTTCTGACAGAGACGCAAATTGGATTTCCGTTAGATGTGGCGTACCTTGACTACCCAGGGTTATCGCTGGAGCACAACGTGGCGATATAAGTCAGCAGATTGGGATAAGATGCGACACTTCCTTGCATCTTATTCTTGGCGGCAGGTCTGCATCTCTTCCGGAGATCCATCGAGATGCGCGGATGCTATAACTGGAGTGGTATATTTAGCTATGGAATATTTTATTCCTATTGCTGATGTACCCGTTGGTTGCAAAGCTCGCCCATGGTTCAGCGCCGAATGTTTCCAAGCCGAAAATCTTAAGCATTTGGCGTACCTCTCATGGGTTGACGCTCGAAACCGTAAAACTCCGGATGTCAGATCCAAGAAGAGAGCCTTTAATCTAGCCGCCAAGACTTACAAAAAGGTGTTGCGGAAGGCTTGTTTCAAACACATAAGGCATATTGGCACGAAGCTCTCTGCTCAACCATCTGGCAGTAGAGCTTTTTGGTCTCTTGCCAAGGCGGTCGAGGTCCTCAAAACTTTGCGACATCTGGACGTGAACAAAGCCAGTGAACCTGATGGTATTCCAGCCATAGTACTTAAGACCTGTGCACCCAAGTTGTCCCCTGGTCTGACACGCTTGTATCGCCTCTCCTTGAAGACTGGAATAGTGCCCAAATCCTGGAAGCTTGCCAACGTGCAGCCCGGCCCAAAGAAGGTAGCCGTGTTGACCCTGTCAATTATAGACCTATTTCGATTACCTCCATACTCTGTAAGATTATGTCTCCATAGTCTGTAAGTCTGGCATGCTAGCCTTATCAATAAGCTTCCTTCATATGGTATATCCCCTGGACTGAAAGCCTGGATAGAAGACTTTTTGCGGGAACGGTTTTTGCGAGTCGTTATTGACGGCTGCTCGTCGGAGGCTATGGCGATTAATGGCGGAGTTCCTCATGGGTCTGTTCTATCCGCAACTCACTTTCTGCTGCACTTAAACAACCTGCTCGAGCCCGGTCTCTTTGGGTATGCAGATGACAGCACAATTGTGGAGAGATATCTGGCACGTGTTCAGGCCAGACAGGATCAAATACAGTCTGCTCGGGAGGCCATGGTAGAGCGCATGAATCTTACATTACAGGCAGTTTCCAACTTTCTCCGCCAAAAGGAGCCAGTTCACCTTGGCTCCTAAATTTCAGAATGTATCTCTGGAATACACCGACCGCCTCCAGTTATTAGGAGTCGAGATCACGTCAAACCTTAACTTTGGGCAGTTCATTGAGTCTAAGGCTAAAGCCGCTGCAAGAAGATTGGGAGTTCTTGCAAAAGTGCGGCGTTACTTTACTCCGGGACAGCTTCTGACCCTATATAAAGCTCAAGTCCGGTCGGCTGTAGAGAACTGCTGCCACATATGGACTGGAGCTCCTAAATAACAACTGGTAACCTTGGACTTGGTGGAGAGACGGGCCAAACGGCTAATCGGTGATCCTGACTTGGTTACTACCAATTTGTCCAGTCTTGAACACAGATGTCGGTGTTCTACAGGTTATGTTTTGGAGACTGTGCGAAGGAATTACATGAGTTAATTCCCCTTCCCTTTCCATCATCGGACAACAAGACACACGGCGGGTTTCCATCCTTTTGTTGTGGATATACCCAGCATTCGGACGAAGCGTTTTGCTTCGTCGTTCATAATGCGTACAGCAAAGGACTGGAATAATTTGCCTGCATCAGTCTTTCCGTCCGATTACAATGTGGGTGTCTTTAAGAGAAGAGTGAATAGGCTTTTTCTAATCTAGTGTGCCTACCGACAAAAACTACATCGCCACTTACCATCAGGTGGGGTAGTAGTTAAACGCTAGCTTATAATGTTAAAAAAAAGTACATTGTAAATTTTGACCAGGTTAAATTCATTTGAAGAATCAAATCGGTTGCTGTTTTTTTTTTTTTTTTTTTGCAGTATTCTCACAGAAGTTTTCTAACAAACATAGCACGTTAATAATGCACATACTTAACCAAGATAATTCAACCCTATTATTTGTCTAACTTATTTTCGCAAATAATATGATAAACTTCGAGTTATACCTAACACTAATTTCGATTTTTAAAAAAATTTCTTCACGCAATTCCCAATACAGGGGTAGACAGAGATCAAGTCTAGGCAATTAAGTCCCTTTGACCCACCTTCCACCGAAGATATTTTCGGGACATCGTGAAAGGTGGTGAGCCCATCGCCGTCTTTATGTCCAAGCCAACGATGAAATTCGTACAAAAGTTTTTGAAAAACTCATTGGTACTGCCACCTGGGGATCGAACTCGGGTCTCTCGACTCGAAATTCCGACCACCCTACAACTCGGCTATCGTGACTTGTATGATGTTGTATCGAGAATTTCAATTTAGGTTCTACATTTCACTTTGTAAGCGTTAAATAATAATAGGGTCAACATCACAAACATTACTCCGATCCCACCCAGTAAATAAAGCGTATGTGTGTCGACTTACACGATAAAAGAAGTAAAAGTAAACGATAGAAAAAAACGACATAAATTCTGCAATGTCAAGTTCTGGAATCGAAACTGGGACTATGGTCCCAGTTTCGATTCCAGAACTTGACATAGAACTTGACATAGAGCTAGTGACACCATGAACACCGCTGTTTGCGACCCATCGGCGAAGATTATCTAAAACACAAAAACTATGTCTCGAAATGAAAATACGATTCTTTTTAATGGACGTCTTATGACAATATTAATGATATTTTTCTGAAATTAGCGTCAGTATCAATTTTCGTAGTGAACACATCGTCTGAAAATTACATTAGCAGCACATTAAATATTCCAAGCACAAGTGGAAACCAATTCAGTCGTGAAAGTAACTTGTAATATATCACAGTCTTGACATGAATCAAATATTTCATTGACTTAAAAAATCATGTGTGTGTTAAATACTTGGAATACAAGATTGCACCTGTAATGACCTGGTCCCTTATAAATGTTATTATCTTTACACTATTCACATTACTGGTGTAGACAGCGATCTGGATAATTAAATTCTTTCGACCCACATTCCACCAAAGACATTTTTGGGACTACGTGAGTGTTGAGCCCAGTGCCTGTTTTTAGTATTCTCGTTAAAAACGTTACTACTGAAGTGCTGCACTAAGTCAAAGCTCTTTCACAAAACGGTGGAAAGACTAGCAAGGCTTTCACCTCCCTTCCGAAAAACAAACAGGGCTGTATACTATCCTAACACTCGTTCGTTGGCATATCAATGATGTACAGCAAATCAGAGGCATCAATTGCAATGCGAAAGGCATGTAGGTCCGTAGGATATTTTCACCTTGCCTGTGGCAAGACGAGGCAAAGCGACGTCGAAGAGTTTTGGGTTTAAAGCGAGACACTGTTAAACAATGTCTCGGACTGAGTCCCTCGAGTCATGACGAGTGCTTATTCTTTACTTAAAGGTCGGCAATGCGTCTAGTGTTGGCGGATATTTGTGAACGTTAGTGGTTACGTACCATTTGCGGAATCAGATTCTTATGGTAAATAAGTATTTCCTTCATCAATCTACAATCCAATCTACAAAAAATAAAGTAATTAGATCAGTTACGACTGTAGCATTTTAGATGCTGTATACTGCGATGGCCAATGTGTTTACGGAGTGTGATGATTATCACTATAGTCATCACACTCCGTAAACATTCACTAATCGATTCACTAATCGCCCCATAAGAGACACCTATATCCATCTACAGACGAAATGGTCCATCCACAGACTATATGGACATAGGTAATAGGACATAGACAATGTAGTCTAAAAATGGACATAGGCTTCTCCCATGGACACGATTACCGAGTATTATTTATGTACGTAAGTATATATGTGTGCAAAATTACTATAGTATTGTACTTACTGCAGTTCATTTTCGAATATCCTTTAATTAATTAGTTTAGTTTTGTGATTCATTACTCTTTTGTCTCATTTTAATTTCAATGCAATGCTGAAAGAAGATTTTACCACAAAAACTTATTTCATACCGTTCCGTTCATACCGTTGATAACGTTGCAGAAAGAAAGATAACGTTGCAGGTTCGACTATTGTCTGCAACTCCAGGCACAGGCATTGGAGTTTAGTTATAGTGGTTGACAGGATATTAGTAAAGTTGTCAGCATTGCAAGTATTGTTTAAAAAAAATTATGTAGTTCAAGTATTTGCGGATATTGTTAATCAATTACAATAGCCTAGCTTAAACTGTCTTATAGCTAGAAATCCGTGAAATATGAAGGATCTGATAGGCGGAACTAACAGAGGACTGAAGTTTGACGTTAATAGCCAAATGTGTCTCAAAATACACATTAAAATTAAAATGTATGAAATAAAACACTTAGATAATTTGACGTAATTGTGTTCACGTGTATTATAATGTATAATTTGTACTTGCGATTGTAATTAAAATTCCATGTACACAATTTACATAAATTGTGTACAAGTGTTCAACAAAGAATTTTAATGTATTTGTTTGAGTTTAGTAAATTTCTGATCTCGAATCGACCTCTTTCGACGAGTGGCGCACACGCCGGTTTTGATAGCATCACCAGCTTTGAGTCTACCCGGGATGCGTTTGATACCCAGTTGGGTCAATGTAGAAAACACATTTTCAACATTTTCTCGGATCTGGGCTATATCTGGGTGTAACCTTCGTTGTTTCTGATTCCATAAAACAAGTGATTATGCTGCTTACTTTGGATTCAAAGCAATGTATCTGAGGTTGTCCTATCTCTGTACTGGTCAAAGAATTCTCTTTAATTTTTTAGAGACATTAGAGCTGACCAATATTCGCCACCAGATGCAAATTTAGTACATATTTACTGAAATAGCTGGTCTTTGAATTAGTAGTTATTTTTTTAAATTATTGTTTAGACTATCGAAGGGACTTAATTGTCTAGACTAGACCTCTATCTACCCCTGTATTGGGAATTGAGTGAAGATATTTATTTATTTTATTTCTTAGACAAGCCGGCGAACTCTGGCACTAGAGGTAAACATTTGTGCAGTTAATATCATTATACTTACTGTAGGACTTGGACACTAACATTACGATAGGCGCATCACCAATCACGTTGTCCCAAATAAGCTTCGGTAAAGACTGGATCGTAATGACTAGACTAGACCTCTGTTTACCCCGGTAACGGTAATATAAGTGAAAATAAAAAAATACACATTTCATATTCTTAAAAAATATTCATTTCTTGTATTTACGCGAAAATTACACGTTTAAATATTTCATAATGTTATATATTAAAAAGTATAATAATAGTAATTTCAGGCGAGAAATAATCTCTCAAAGCTATTTTCTAGGAAACAATTTTTTCAATATGTGCGGAGTATTAACAAATAGAATAAGAAAGTATGCGCACCTGCTGGATTTCGATGTCGGAGACAAATAGCTCCAGGCGCCGCACATCTTTGTACGCTCTCGTTTGACGGAGTTTCATATTAAAATCTACTCAACAAACCGTTAAGACCATGTCACTTGGTATTGGCCGTGACGGTATTGGCTTAAGAATATATCAATTTCTTTCATTGCGTGGGTGTCGTAGGAGGCGACTAAGAGGAATGCCTTGACAATGTCGATGAAAACTGACAGATGGCGGTGGATAAACCTTAAAAAATTACTCGTCCAATATACACATATCCGGATGGACAAGCGACCGCAGAGTCTGCGGTCGCTTGTCGCGTTTTCGGTGGTGGTGTGTGTTACCTGGTTTGAGTGTAGTGGTGGTGGTGCATACAGTGGAGTTGGTGCACACATCTGTGGAATTGGTGCACGCATCTGTGGGAGGGAGGGTGGTGCTCTTCTTCTTCTTCTTCTCTTCGGACCAGGTAGCATATACCTTTTTATATTTTCATGCGGAGGGTTGCGAAGTAATTTTTTAAATAACAACTTTACAATGAATTTCCGCAAAGTAACGCCTGAGTCAATTAACTAAAGTAAAATGGAAATTTATAGTGGCTGTTCGTAGTTACCGTTGTAAGCTCTGTGCCAAAAGCGGCTATCTTGTCACCCTATGTGCTACGTAACAAATGGAGTGCTAGTGCTATAAAACACTTAAAGGCGTGTTATACATTTTATGTAAATGTTTTGCTGATAATACTGTATCTTTATAACAGGCATTTATTAACTTGGTAAGAAGTATGTATTTATATATGTATACTTGTGTGTAACCGAATCTATGAATGCGTTTATCACTCCCTTCAATACGTCAGATTATTAATATTGTTTGCATATGTACATAAGTGCCAAGGCCAATGCCATAGTTTAAATAGTTTGTTACATTATCTTTCACATAACCTTCAGGATATTGAACGTATAGAGTGAACTTATAAATAATTTTTTCTATTACTTAGTTTTTATATATTTTTTTAATTTATTATTTATTATTCAAAATTTTTTATCTCAATAATCGTTTTTCAAGACACATTATATTGAGCTGAATCAGACATAGAATCGTACTTTTATTAAATACAAAGAATTATATACATAAAGGATTTTTAAAATCTCTAACAAGACCTTGGGCATTTCCGTAAGGATGTTTTGCAAAAATTGCCTTACTTGGCGAGTGGAATATGAAGGTTTTAGTTTTGATGACAATATTTAAAAAAGCACTAATTTGTAAGGGTTTCTTAATACAAGAAAACAAGGCGGTGTAAACCGGTAACGGAATCAAAAAAGGTACCACAGACTAGAGATCTGAAGAAATCTATGATAATTCTATATTTTTTAATTACCGCTGTAGCAATTATTTAACGATAAAATATAAACAAAAGTTCTTCTTAAAACTTACTCTAACTTACTTATCGTCTTCATCATCATAACAGCCTATCAGAAGTCCACTGCGGAACATAGGCTTTCCTTAAAAATTGCCACAAAGAGCGGTGCTGTGCCGTCTGCATCTAATGCCTCCCCGCAACATTATGCAGGCTGTGGCTCCATCTTGTGCGTGGTCGTTATACACGGGGTTTGCCTGTATGAGGTTGCCACTTGATCTTAATACGGAACAGCAATTTCAGTACAAGACACCTTAGGATACCTGCTGCATATCAACTGAAATTTGAGTCGGTTTATCCGCCAATTGTCAGCAGCCAATATCTTTTCTCTTAGGATATTTTTTCGTCTCAGCTACGGCGAACTTGTCTATTTCAACAATTGGGTCCAAGTTTATCAGAGAAAACAATTTGATAAAACTGTATCAGCAGTAAGTTTTCATCACTTTTTCAACCACCGCACAAAAAAAAACAAAATTCCAATCGAAGGGCGCATTTTCCTTTACCATTAAATAAGGAAGTTGTCTATATCTAAGCAAGGATATTTTTTGGTTAGCTTAGACACTAAGGTAGATTCAGCACCTGTAACGTTTTCCCAAATGGTCTTTGGTGAAAGATTGGTCGAATGGACATAAAATTATTGTTAAGATCTCTATCTACCTCAGTATAAGGAATAGGCGTGAGAATATTTATTTATTTTTCTCTGACTACGATATTTTTAATAGACGGTGCTTTGAAGTTAATGATATTAAATAAGGTAGACAAATAGTTAATGACTATTTGTTTATCTACTGAATTTGAACCTGAAAACTGATTCTGATGAAACAATTTAAAATTATTATAATCCAAATTTACTCTTGTAAAACAAGAGGTAACTGCTCTAAGCATTTATGAAGATGGCGATATGTGTAATTACCTGACACGTTGTCGCAAATATGTTTCAGTTTAAAGTGGGTCAAAAGAGACTTAATTGTCTAGACTGCCTTCCTCAAAATGGGAAAACACATTAAAACAAAAATAGGTATGTTGTACCGTGCAGCTTGGACACTAAGACGGTAATAGGCCATCTGTCACGTATCAAAAAGGTTTCCTTGGAAAGGCGGTCTAAGGGACTTCATTGTTTAGACATCTGAATAGTCCATCGAAAAAATAAACTTCGTTGAAATATAGATCATTGAACTTAATAGTCTAGGCCTTTGTCTATACCAGTATTCAGTACATGCATAAAGATGAAAATAGACTCTAAATAATAACAGAAAATAATTGTAGAAACGTTACAAATTGGTTTTAAGTAGCGCTATTTAATACATAATAAGGACAGGTAGTCTATATCCTAAAATCCCATGGATGAGGTGCCCCGATCATTTCAATTCATTTAATACGCCTTTTAGTCCCAGTTAATTGCCTTATAATTTACACAAATAACTTAGTTATACTTCAATTATAGTGAATTTAATATCAAACAGTGTATTTTAAATTATTTACAGTTGTGTTTTGTGTATTTTTATATCAACACAAATTTTCCTAATATTCGAATAAACAGAGGCCTTGATAATTAATTTCTTTCGACCTACTTTTCACCAAAAGCTTGTATTTTTAGTATTACTTTATCTGTATTTATTTTTTATTCTTTTTGTGATACTAGCTTAATGTTTTCCACGTGACTTCGGCTCCAACAAACTTGACACGTGAACATTTTTGGGGTCTAATAAATATTTATTTTATCGATAATTATCAATAGAGAGATCGATCCATTTGACAGTGAACCTGCCTTTGAAGATAAGAGTTGCGAGTACTGCTTTAAGAATATAAATGGACACCTATAATAAATAATAAAAAGAAATACATATTTAGTTTTATTTCTCTGATGTGAAAGTAGGCTTAGGGACTTGTACTATGGAATCAGGTACAACGTTGGTACCATAAACACCCAGGCCCGAGAAAATGTAGAAAAAGCGACACCGTGAAAACGCCACACGTATACGGAGGTTGTCAAATTTGTCTCCTATAGATATAGATGACGATTTTTAAATATACTAGACTTAAATAATGCGCAGCATCATCTTAGGTATAAGGTGTGCGATTTTGGATCGCCAATCCGCTTGCCATGCACCGAATATCAAACCCGATAAATATTTAAATATATTTGTACAAAATAATAAATATATTTAGACAAAATTAAGTAAGCCGAAGATGCGCATCGGCATCTAAGGTTCAATATTGGTTCGCCAATCCGCTTGCCAAACACCGACTACGCTTATTATTCTTCGCGGGGCTACTAAAGGCCGTTTAGCTGCCCAGCGTATTGCGTACTATTAACCTTGTTTAAAATAAGCTCCGATGAAATGCAGGTAAAAAGCATTAAATTTTCTTAACCTGTTTTCTCTCTCTCTATCTCTCTCTCTCTCTCTCTCTCTCTCTATGAATACGCCAGTAAAGAGATATGCGTGAAGATTTTATTTTAAAATATTGTGATTGAAATTGGACGGTCTGTATTTTTAATTCTCTCATCCCACGTAGTTTGTTCTTCACATACGCTTTGAAATAAGCCACCCGTCGTAATTATTCAAATCGATTGCGATAAAGCTTAGCTAATCAGCATTCGGCTGACTCGGTTGACTGCGATTCTCTAGAAACCTTGCTCTGTGATCATGAAACAAATTAACAAACATTTTTGATTGCTTTGTATGTGGTCTTAAATCCTGCAGTTGACTTTTGCTAAAAACAATTGTAGTTGTTCTTCTCTATAGGAGAGTTAACCTAACAGAGTACCTAGTAGCAGTAGTAACCTAGAGTTAACAAGCAAGTTCAGCATCACCACAAAGATTAGCAAAATTCCACTGCAGTACACTGCTTCATGCAAATCATAGGCTCCCGTACCCGCTTGCCATAATCGCCACGTTTGCCACACCACAAGCGGATTGGCGACCGCAGTATGAGACACCGTGCGGTTTTTTGTCACTTTAATTTTGTTATGATATTTTTCGGTACGGTTATTGAACCATCTGTTGAAAAGCAATGATATTTTCAAGGCCTTTCTTTTAGTCTCTTACCAAACATATATTTGCATATTTTGGCATTATATTGTTACGCCACCTCACGGCGATATAATATGACTAGATATTACAAGTATCAATATGGAGTATATTATGTAAGTTTTATGTTTTGAACTTAAAGAAATTTCGCCTTGTTATATTAATATGCTAAAGTTCTTTCAAAGAAATATGCCTAAGCTCACATAATTGAATAACTTTCGTTCTTCAACGCGTTTCAGGGAATGTTCGTTAGTTTTCAAAAGCTTTCTATGTGCAAAAGTTTATATGAGATTTTAATTAACAAGTACAAAGTTATTTGGTGCTTTCATGATCACGTTCAGGAATTTACACAATAATTAATAATTATTAATTCACAACAACAAATAACTGTCGACAAATTTGTCGATCTCCGCGGACGTGTGGCGGACTCACGGACGGATTTATGCAGAAAACACTTTTTCTATATTTTCTTGGGTCTGCGTATTTGTGGTACCTTCGTTGTTTCTGATTCCATAACACAAGTGCATTAGGTTGTCTATTAACAAGATCAAAACATTTATCAAGGAATATCTGTACAAAGAACGTTATAACAAGATAAATTAATATGTTAATATTTGTAAATTAATTTCAATTTTGTATTTCCTTTGTAAATTATTTTTTATTTAATTTAAAGGATTATTACCAAGGTTTCGTAATAATCCTTTAACGTAATAGGCCTGTCTCATAAGGAAGAGTCAACCGTTATTGACATACATGATTAAAGTTAAATCGCTTGCACTTTAGACGCTGCTGCCTGTCACGGACTGCTGATTATATTTAGTCGCCTCTTAGGAGAACCAAAAGGGATAATATATTTGTCACAGAAACAAGATACGGCAACAACTTTGGCTACAACGCCATCTATTAAAAGTCTTCCGAAAAGTCAAGTAATGCGCTTGAGTGGGGTCGATACAGGAAGTGACAGAGCGGATTTGACTACTAAGTGTTGTCAATGTCATTTGACTTCGGATATATATAGAGTCTTCAGAATATTCTCGAGGTTTCAGTTACGAACGGACGGCAGTGTGAACAGTCATCTTCCTGTATCGAACTTACTGCGTTTCCACACATTTAGATCAGTTTTCTAATATGGCTCAAGACGGATTTAACAGCGTGTTGACTCATGTGGCCTACCCTACGCCGACATATTCTTAAGTTAATACCACCACGGCCAAGTTTGACTTCTTGTTTCAAAATGGTTCGTATTTGTTAAGTCACTTACCTCCAGGCAGCATATTTTTTACATTAATCTTATAAGATCTTATCAAGAAAATGTTATTTTTTTGTCATTTTCTTAAACGGAAAATTTAGATGACGAAAACATTAAATGGAATAAAACAATTGTTTTTTTTTTAGAGAAAGCCAGTAAGCTATTTAAAAGAAAATAACAAACAAATATTTTATGAAAAAGTTGAATGAAACTATGAGCTTCTTTCTAGAAATTTCTAAGAAATCCGATTTAAATAAATGTGTTCAGTTGCTCTTATTTTTTATTTTTTCCAGTCTCAAAAATAGAATGCTAAAGAGAGCCTTTTTATCTAATAAAAGCCTTAGAGGTAAAAAAATTAGGAATTAAACTGCAGTAAGTTCAGTTTGCGAATTTTTAACTTAGGTATACTTAAGTGACCATGGCTAGGAAACTAGAGTCCGCGGTACTTTCTATAATCATTTAGTTTTTCCGGTGTTGGCCAGGTGTTATTAAGGGCTTCTTCAGATATATGTTCTTTCCAATACTTACAAGAGGGCCTTGAACACTAGCAAGAACGATTTGCTAGACCGTAAGCCCGCCGATCGTCTCGTCCCCCGGATTCAAAAGGTAGCGGGTGCTATGCACCGACTGCTACCGAATCTAGGAGAGCCGAGGGAAGAATTCCGCCGTCTGTATGCAGGCGTGGTTCGCTCTGTCGCACTTCACGGATCTCCTGTATGTACCAACATACTCTCGCGTCGACCGCGTCGGGCGGCGAAGCTCAACGCTACGCAACGCCCTATTGCGATTAGAGTCGCTCGAGGATACAGGACGATTTCGTACGAGGCGGCTACAATCTTAGTGTGGTTCCCACCTCTGGACATCCTGGCGGATATGGACGCAGAGATCTTTCATAAGATTCGCATCATCCGACAAACCGATGATCCAAAGAGACGGTCGAAGAGCTTCGACGAAGAGCTAGAAGGTGGGCACTGGGGCGCTGGCGTGAAAGGTTAATGGAACCCCGCAATACTCGTCAGCGCGCGGTTAGTGCGATTCTGCCCAGCTTAACGGCTTGGCTGACGAACAGTGGACCGGTGATCTACCATTTAACACAAATACTCATCGGACATGGCAGTTCGGAGAGTATTTGCACAGGATAGGTAGGGAGGAGTCGGCGCAATGCCATGATTGTGGGGAGACCAAGGATTCCGCGCAGCATACGCTCGAATTCTGCCCTGCATCGGAGTCGGAGCGACGGATCCTCGTCCAAAACATAGCACAAGACCTTTCCCCGTAGTTTCCGGCCGTAGTAGCGGCAATGACGAGAAGCCGCGAAAGCGTGGCACAGTGTCCTTTCCTTTTGCGACACAGTAATGCTCGCAAAAGAAGATGCTGAGCGAGCCACGGATAGCGCAGATCTCGCTCGTCGGAGGAGCCGTAGAGGCAGACTAAGATAGCTGGCCCGTTATGGGCACCGCGTTGGGGGTACTGGTGCGTTCTTTTAGAGATCCTGGAATCCTTCACAAGCAGTGAGGACGGAAGTCGATGTGGTTTTAGTGGCTATTCCGGCAGCGCGCCGGCGAGTACCCGCCCGTTCGGCGGCGGGATGCGTAAATGCATTTCCCATCGTGAAAAAAGAGATGGTCCCGCCCGAGAATTGATAATATGTAATGAGGAACAGAAAATAGTAGGGTTTAAGAGAAAAAAAAATATCTTAACGCTATTTCTAATACTGAGGCAGAGGTTCAGGCAGTGAAGTCCTTTCGGCCCACCTTTCACCGAACACATTTTTGGGACAAGGTGACAGGTGCTCAGCCCGTCGCCGTATTTATGTCCAAACCATCGATATAAATCGTACATAAGTTTTCGAAAACACCCATTGGTAAGAGCCTACCACCTGGGAATTAATCTCTATATATATATATATATATATATATATATATATATATATATATATATATATATATATATATATATATATATATATATATATATATATATATATATATATATATATATATATATATATATATATATATATATATATATATATATATATATATATATATATATATATATATATATATATATATATATATATATATATATATATATATATATATATATATATATATCAAAATATTATAATAAATGTGAATATCCTTTACAAATTGCAACATGATAAGCCCTTTACCATATGATAACGGCGAAAGAATGTTCCAGTCATTTTCTTTCCGTAGGTATGTGGGTATCGTAAGAACCAATTAAGGATACGCTTTAATTTTACTCGAGGGATACATCAAGGAGTTTTCCTTGACCTGTGTCATTGTCAAAATAATTTACTGCTTATATATATCTTACAAATGTAGCCCAAGGGAGGTATCTATTGAGATGAACTCGAGTTAGTTTTTTAATCTAATAACATCACTTCTAATTTTTTACAGATATTTTCTTGTAATTAAAACATGGAATTGTCGAGAGAATAGGGAAAGAGCTAGAAATATATAAATATCTTCAGGTATATTACCAATACTGAAGAAGACCCACCAGAATTACGATCCACCTTTCACTAAAGCCTGTTTGGGACTACGTAGCAAATGAAATGTTAAGAGAGTCAAGATACCCGAGTGGTTAGGTGACCGGCAATTCTCGTCAAGAGACCCGAGTTTGATCCCCAGATAGTAAACTGGACATAATGACGGCGATAGGCTCACCACCAGATACGTTGTCCCAAATAGTCTTCGATATGATAGTGGTCAAAAGATCTTAATTGTCTAGACCTGTGTCAACCCCAGTCACCATACTACAAAACGGATTTTGTTTGCGGTCCTCACAGTAACTGTATTATCCAATGTAGAAGTTTACGCTACATTTTTGTCCCGTAAATTTATTACACTAATTTATTGTGGCCCGCAGTTTCGCGCGTGTGAAATCCCTTTATGATGCAAAAGTAGTGGATAAAAATATCTTGTTCATCCCCAGGGTTTAAACTACATTTATACCAAATTTAATCAAACTAGATTTGTCGTAAAAAAAACCTAATTTTGTCATAAAATTGTAAGAGATAAACAAATTACCTGCATAGGTATAGTAAATCACGACAGCCGAGTGGTTGGGTGATGGGAAGTCAAGTCAAGAGTTCAAACCTCAAAGCCTATGGTTTTTTTTTTCAAGAATAAAACTAATGTATGATTTATATCGTTGGCTTGTCAAGTTGTCCCAAAAAATTTTTTCGGAGAAAGTGGGTCGAAAGGACTTAATTGTATAGATATCTGTCTACTATATTTTCATGGCATTTCCCTTAGTCGCCTCTTACAGCACCCATGGCACGAAAGGCAGTGGTATATTGTTACGCCGTAACCATACGGCAAGGGTTATAAAGAGTGTCTTTCACATATATCACATAAGTGCGACTGTATCTAGTACTGTATTATATATTATGTATATAGTACTGAGTCTGAATGAAAATCGGCATCGCTATCCCGCTGTTATAAGTTATGAATTATGGTTATATAATTAAATATCGTCATCTTTAATGTTTATTGAGTTTCTTTTGTTTTTAATATGAAATGCACAGTTTCTGTGGATCACAGAAAGACAGTCGCGGGCAGAAGCTAGTAAAAACAAAGGGTCAAAACTTTTTTGCTAAACTGTAGCGATGTGTTTTCACATTTCGGTCACGTACTCATTGGTAAGTTGAGAATGTGTTTTCCGCGGACAGCATCTTATATACTATGCGACCTTAAGCGACTTATGCGACCTCTTATTAAGCCGAGTTAAAGTCCCTTTACATCATTTTGCTTATTCATTGCCAACATTAGAACCATTTTCTAATAAGTTATAAGTTTATTTTATTACATCGTCTCCCATTTTCCCAATACGTATAGAGATATATTACAACTAAATCAATAGACAGACAAAAAAGATTCAGACCATTAAGTCCCTTTAACTCACTGTTCACGAAAGCTTATTTGGGACAACTTAACAAGCAGTGAGTCCATCGCCGTCTACGTGTCCAAGCGAATGGTATATTATTATTACATACATATATATTTTACTAACTTAAAAAAAATTATGGGCCGTGTTTTCACTATCACATGTAGTTTTTATGACGGAAAACATCAATATAATAAAAGTATTTAAAAAACAATAAACAAATAACAAAAAAGCTTATAGGAGTTAAAACATACATAATAAAGGAAAACATCAAATATATGGCTCTGATCCCAAAAGTAAGTAGCTAAAGCGCTTGTTTTTTGGAATCAGAAACGTCGAAGCCACCATAAGCACCCAGATCCGAGGCCACGTGGAAAAAGTGGTTCTCTACACTGACCGGTCCGGGAATCATGACCGGGACCAAGGAAGTGGCGACACCTTGATACTGGTGTATACGCCATTCGTATTTATAATACCATATCCTTACATTTATTGCTGGAAAACTCTGGAAGTAGTAGGTGAGTAAACTAAAGCGTAATGTCAATAGCTCAGAGATCCCAGGTACAATTCCTGAACGGGACAACGTAGAAAAATACGTAGGTGGGTCGACGTAACGCGAACAAGCAAAAAGTACGCTCTCTGTTATTTTATAATTTAAATTAATAATTAAGTTTAATTTAAATAAATATATGCATTAATTTGGTTCTATAACCCACTCGCACCCACTGAACATTAATTTCTCCTGTCTGCAATCAACAATATTTCCCTCAAACTCACTATGGATACTCAACTTATAAACAACTTGGAAAAACTCGAAAAGTTGTTTGGTACTCGTATGCATGAGTATGAAGAGAAACTGCAAAAGGTTTCTGCTGGTACAAGCTCTATACAACCTGACATCACTACACTGTCCCGTGAGTTCTCTGAATTTAAATCATTTGTGTGGCAAACCCTGTCTACCATGAAAACTCAAATTGAGCTTCTCTCCCTTGGGCTAGACAGGCATGAAACAGCCATGAGAAGAAAGGTGCTACTTTTCCATGGGATTCCTGAAAACAAAACGAGAAAGTACATGATGTGGTGCATGAAATACTAACCAACAAATTACAGTTGTCTGATATATCAGTAGAACATTTACATGTTTGTCACCGTTTAGGTTCGTCTGGGAATAAGATTCGGCCTGTTCTAGTCAGATTCCTTCACATGGAGCACCGTCACCTTGTGTGGGATAACAAAACCTCTTTGAAAGGCACTGGCTTGACGGTTTCGGAATTCCTTACCAAGACTAGACATCGTGTTTTTATTATAGCCCGCAATCATTTTGGTATCAAACAATGTTGGACAACGGAAGGTAAAATTTCCATATCCCTTCCTGATAAATCCAGACGGAAAATCGAATCCATGGGAGAACTCCAGACACTAATGTCTCAGTTCCCTAGTCAGAGCTGTGACAACATTCCTTCACCTAAAACAACTACGGCAAAAACTACTAATGTTTTGAAAAAGGGCCGCAAACGCAATTAAAATTTATAGTATAGGAGTTATTTGTTATTCTTTGTAATTTCATCACCGCATTTATTGTACTCTTATAAACGTAAACTGCCTAATTTAGTGGTACTATACTATAGGAATGGTAATATCTTACATCTTTTTTTTTTCTTTTCTCACTCAGTAAGTAGTACGCTAGTAAACTTATGGAATTTCTTGCTGTATCTTTGTTTTGTTTTGTTTGTATTATTGACATGCACTCTAATTGATGTGACATTCTGAACATGACACAGATGACACATGTGTCTCAGCCAATAGTGTTTAAGTTCACAATTACTTTTCTTTTGTAATGATAGGCAAAGGCCTTGTGAGTATGCATCCTTTTCCGTCATAACATTATTGATTATTTGATACAGTGTCTCACAACTTCTTATGTTAATATATGTATTATGTAGCTTTATAATAATGTTTTAGTCTAATTTGTTTTAATGTATGTTACGCGCGCTGCTACTGCGCTTGTGAGTATTTTCGTCTTTTTTTTTCTTTTAGTATTGTAACATTTTTTTTTAAATAGATATTACTTACTGTTTACCTGCTGTTCTTTTAGCACTTAAGGTTGTTATTGTTTAATTTCGAAATGTGTCATGTTACAATAGCATGAATTAGTTTATTTCCTTTTCCTATATATAGATTTAAGCTTTGTACCTCAGCATAATTTTTTTCCTTTTACCAGTGAGCGGTGGGTGGGATATATTTTCTTTTTGTACTATATATTAAGTTATTATATTAGGTTATTGTATTAAGTTATTACTAGATATTAAGTTTAGTTAAGTTATTAGTTTAAACCCATTGTATTGATACATTTATTTTTATATTTTCTACCATAGTACCTACATACATTTCTTTTTCGATATTATTACATAGCTATTGTCATTATGAATAATCCAGCTGATATTGACGATAATTTTTTCTCATGTTCGTCCGCAGATAATAGTGTTATCAGTGCCGATAGCGACTCTTCTGAACCGTATACACTGCATGAACAGTTATCTTCCTTGTCTACTGAACATCCTTATAGCTTTAATGTTGCACACATAAACGTCCAAAGTGTTCCACGTCATTACTCTGATCTTCTAGCATCCATTAACAGCGATCACATCGATGCGCTTCTTATTTCTGAGTCTTTTCTCAAACCCTCTCTCCCTTCCTCTCTATATGCGTTACCAGGATTTGTACTAATCCGTAACGACCGAATCGGGAAAGGTTGTGGCGGCGTTGCGATCTACTTACGTACTGATATTCCATTTAAAGTGGTCAGCGCGTCTCCTTCTGAGTATTCGGTATCTGCAGAATATCTATTTCTTGAAGTGACTTTAAATAACACAAAAATTTTACTGGCGGTATTCTATAGCCCCAACTTGACCATAAACTATTTTGATCATCTTGATAATGTTTTCAGTGACTTTTGCCCGATTTATGATCACGTGATTTTGATGGGTGACTTTAATACGTGTTTGCTTAAAAATGACTTCCGTTCGTCTAGGCTTACATCCCTCTTGAGTTCTTTTAATCTTCAGATTCTGCCTCTTTCTGCTACCCATCATTTCCCTGATTGCACACCTTCTCTATTAGATTTAATCATCGTGTCTTCTCCTTCTAGTATTATATCTCATGGCCAACTATCGGCATCGTTCTCCTGTCATGACTTAATATATCTCTGTTATCGCATTCGTAGCCCTAAACGCAAATCGCAATATCTTCTTCTTCGAAGTTACAAGGACTTTGACTTGGAGGCGCTTCAGCGCGATGCCAATTCCGTGGACTGGTCTCGCGTATTAAATAGCAACGGCAATATAGATGAAAAGATATGTGAATTTACATCGACTATATTACAGCTATATGACAAGCATGCCCCTATCAGAAGGGTAAAGATTAGACGAAATCCTGCTCCATGGTTAACTGCTGAAATAAAAAACCTTATGAGTCGCCGCGATAAAGCGAAGCGAAGGTACAAGCGATGCCCTTCTGTTACTAATTTATCGTCGTATAAAGTACTGCGAAACCGCTGCAATCATCTGTGTAGAGATGCAAAGCGACGCCATTTCCACGATTCCCTTATAAAACGGAGTCCTACCGATGTGTGGAGATTTTTAAGATCTGTTGGTGTCGGCTAGTCTTCTAATGCAGTATGTCGTGATTTTGATGTAAACGATCTTAACAACTATTTCTCTAAATCTCCTTCGACCGTTGATCCTTGCATCAAATCTCGTACGTTGCTTGCGTTATCGGACATGCCGAGACCATCTTTCTCTACCTTCAGTTTCACCTCAGTATCTGAGGAAGAAGTTAAAAAATCCATACTTGCTATTTCCTCATCATCGATTGGTTCAGATAACATGTGCTCAAAAATGATAGTTTTATTATTACCATCTCTTCTTCCAATTCTTACTCACTTGTTTAACTATTCGTTGTCATCCTGCTCATTCCCATCAATCTGGAAACAAGCATACATTATTCCTCTTCCTAAAAAAACTTCTCCATCCATGCTTTCCAATTTTCGACCTATTTCGATCTTACCTTTTTTTGCCAAAGCTCTTGAGCATGTAGTCCACACCCAGCTATCCTCTTTTCTGTTATCTAACTCACTACTAAATCCTTTTCAATCCGGTTTTCGGCCCGGTCACAGCACCGTCACAGCTTTAATAAAAATCACTGACGACATTAGATGGGCAATGGAAAATAAAAATCTTACTTTGCTGGTGTTGCTCGACTTCAGCAACGCATTCTCTACAGTTGATTTTGATATTCTCATGGCAATTCTTAAATCTATTAACATTTCTTCTACTGCTATAAAGTGGTTTGATTCTTATCTTCGGGGTCGCTCGCAGCGTGTTCGCATTGACGATTCTTTCTCTGATTCTTGTAAACTAGTTGCTGGCGTGCCTCAGGGTGGCGTTCTTTCTCCTCTTCTGTTTTCAGTTTTTATTAACTCGGTTACTTCTGTCATTTCTTCCAACTTCCATCTTTACGCAGACGACTTGCAGCTTTATCATCATTTTCCCCCTGCACAAACTGATCTTGCAGTCTCGTTAATGAATAAAGACATTAATCAGATACTCAATTGGTCTAAATCTTTCGGGCTTGAAATCAATGCCAAAAATCGCAGGCTATAATCATAGGAAACAGACATGGGCGTAATTTGTTGGATTTCACTTCAATATCACCAGTAAAATTAGACAACACTGTTATACCCTATACTGATACGGTGAAGGATCTTGGGTTAATTATCGACTCTAACCTGATGTGGAATGCTCATGTTAATGAAGTAAGTCGCAAAGTTCACTTTTCTTTTCATTCGCTGAGGTGCCTTCAAGGTTTTTTGCCCTTAAGAACTAAGATCTTCCTAGCCCAGACTTTAATCCAGCCTATCATAGATTACGCTGATGCCTGCTACTTGGATGCTACAGAGGAGCTTCTGAATAAGCTTGAGCGCCTGCAAAATCTTTGCATTCGTTTTATTTTCGGAATACGCAAGTATGACCATGTTTCACATCTTCGCAAAGATCTCAAGTGGCTCCCAATTCGTTTTCGTAGGAACACTAGGATTTTATGTCTACTGTTTAATATTTTGCGCCTCTCATCATCCCCGTCATACCTTCGCGAGCGATTCTCCTTCGCTCGTCCATCCCATGTCCCCTGCAGAACCCATCTACAAACCCTTCTTAAATTTCCTCCTCATAAGAGCGCGTCATATTCATCCTCCTTTTCTGTTCATGCAGTAAAATTGTGGAATGCTCTTCCGCAAAATATTCGCGATTGCAAAACCATTTCTCTATTCAAGAGAAGAGTCTAAGAACATTATATGTCATTGATACTCTAACTTATTATTGTATTTTATATGCATATGTATTTATCTTATTATTATTTTTGTCTGTAGGTATTTGTATGCATTTTATTTGTATATATTATATATGTATGTTTATATATGTATGTATGAATATGGTGTATGTGTATGTTTGTATATATGTAGTTGTACACGCGAAATCTACCTTTACTTTTACCCACATTCCAGTCACAGGTCTGCTGGAAGAAATTTCTTAAGAAATAAGCAGTGCCTTTGTACAAACGTTTTCCTTTTATTACATTTCTTCTTTTTTATTTTTGTGTGTACATAAATTAATAAATAAATAAATAAAAATACTTTTCCTACATTGTCTCGAGTAAAGGTGTTTGTGGCACCATTTGGTTTTCGATTCCATTACACAAGTGCTATAGCCGTACTCAGGTATGAGAGTAACTTTTTTTATAGAAAAGTGAAACAAA
This sequence comes from Sericinus montela, assembly GCA_029286605.1. Classification (NCBI taxonomy): domain Eukaryota; kingdom Metazoa; phylum Arthropoda; class Insecta; order Lepidoptera; family Papilionidae; genus Sericinus; species Sericinus montela. The sequence continues at coordinate 2,396,773 of JAGSMR010000074.1, read as the reverse complement.
TGAGCAGGTGGCTCACGTGATGGTAGGTGATTACCGCCGCCAATGAACAACCGCAATACCTGAGGCACAGCAGATGCCTTGCCGGCCTTAGAGTCCCCCCCCCACCCCGCTTTGGGGAAGGGGGTTGTTAGACTTCTACTTTACGCCGGTATTCTGTGAGGTCGTGGTACTTCCCCGGTCGAGCCGGCCCATTCCTGCAACAACAAAAGCTGATGCGTGGCTCTACCACTGTAAAAAATTATCCCTTTATTTCTCTGAAATATTGTCCCTTTTTATGAATGCACGTAAAATCAAATTAAATTACTTTTAGACAAAAATTGTCCGGCGAACTGTTATTTACATTTATGGTTGAGGAATACTAAGTTACAGTTAGTAAATAAATTCCTTCCAACTCCTTCGAAGATCGCCGGTAACGATGTTGTAACTTGCAGCGAAGTTTCTTCACTCAGCGCAATGTAACCGCAACTAACACGGCAGACTCAGATTTCAGTGCTGTGAGCTGAACAATCATCTTTAGAATTACATGGAATTTTAGCTTGTAACAAACTTTCTGGATTCATTTGATAAAGTTTAATTGAAACTAAATACATTTAAGAAACACAATATTCTGGTATTTCAAGTAATATCTATATTCAACCTTTCAATTTAATATTTGATTAGTTCGCCGGACGAAAAGTAGATTAATTAGAAGTGTTACGTTAGTCGAGTGGTTGGGTGGTCGGAATTTCGTGTCAAGAAACCCGAATTCGATCCCCAGGTGGCAGGCACGCACCAATAGGTTTTTCAAAAAATTAATTTATTGTTATATAAAAATTATATCGTTTGCTTGGACATTGAGGAGGCGGCGGGCTCACCAGCTGTCATGTTGTCCCAAAAACATATGAAATGTGGGTCGAAAGAACTTTATTGCCTCTGTCTACCTCTGTATTGGGAATGGCGTGATGATATGTTTAATAAGTTTTTACATACATAAATTATACACTAATAAATAGGGACAATATAATAAACATTGCATCTATCCCTAAGTAGCTTTATCACTTGTATTATGATCAGAAATAACGAAGGTACCACAAACACCCAGACCCGAGAATCAAACCCAGGATCTCAAAGCTAACATCCACGGAGTTAGTTCTTTTTCAAAAAGTTTTACTCGTATATCCTAGTCGCCTTCAAATGAAAAAAGTTTATTTATTAGTTTTATTATTAGTTTTATTGTCATCATATTGCCTCAAAACAAAAAGTTTATTTTTAAACGTCTGTAAACAATAGTTTTTTATTATTATTTAACCAACTGATAATGGACAAGCCATAAAGATCTAGGAGAAAATGGCTTTCCAGTAGCAATTATCAGTGTAGTTCAATTTTCCACAAGTTAAACTAAAATAAAAATAATAAATATCTTCACGCAATTCCCAATACAGGGGTAGACAGAAGTCTAGACAATTAAGTCCCTTTGACCCACCTTCCACCGAAGATATTTTCGGGACAACGTGACAGGCGGTGAGCCCGTCGCCGCCTTTATGTCCAAGCCAACGATGAAATTCGTACATAAGTTTTTGAAAAACTCATTGGTACTGCCACCTGGGGATCGAACTCGGGTCTCTCGACTCGAAATTCCGACCACCCAACAACTCGGCTATCGTGACTACAAGTTAAACTGATAAATAAATACATAAATTAATATCTTCACGTAATGCCCAATACAGGGGTAGACAGAGATCTAGTCTAGACATTTAAGTCCCTTCGACCCACCTTCCAACGAAGATATTTTCGAGACAACGTGACGGGTGGTGAGCCCGTCGCTGTCTTTCTGTCCAAGGCAAAGATATAATTCGTACATAAGTTTTTGGAAAACCCATTGGTACGAGCCTACCACCTGGGGATCGAACTCGGGTCTCTCGACTCGAAATTCCGACCACCCAACCACTCGGCTATCGTGACTTCTTAAACTGATAACATGCGTAATAATGTAGGAATTGCATTATTTAAACTATATTATACAAAACAGTGACTTGAATGTTCAAGGTTTCTGGTACTGCGGTTTCCAATCCGCTCACTAAGCTCGGCGATTATTGCATATCCTCCTTATCATTGTCCTCGAAGATTTTGACATGCCGTTAAGTAAGTTAAGTTAACGAGGTAGTGTCTAACACAGAGATAATAAATTAATATCAAGTTATCGATATTCGATAGTCTATTATGTATCGATATCGTTATTATAATTGATGACCTGGACAGTGCCTACATGCTCTCGGGACTTAATGGATAGGTAATCCATCGAACACATCCATCATTCTTTTTCAAACACATCCCGTATTGTTTGCAAATTTAAATGAAAAAAAAAATGCTATCTAAATCTCTATTGTTACACTTAAGACGAGGTCGTAACGCAATTTCGAATTTAAAATGTTTGCGCAATATAAAATAAACTCTCGAAAAAAAGACGTTATTTGAAACATTATTAAAGACGTATGATAACATTTACTTTTTTGTTTTTAATTTATATTGCTATAAAAGATTGGAGCGAAAGCAATCTGATAAAAGAAAATCTTGATAAAGTTATCAACAGTTTGTAGTCTGTTATTTTGAGAGCAAATCAAAAATTATATTAATGTAGATTTTCCCAATGACTTCTTCCCTTTATTTCTTTCATATCCCGGGATCAAGCCTTTTTAGACATTGAAATATCGACTATACAACGAATGAAAATCCGGTAAGTAATATCTGGCTTCAGATCTCTCCTACAGAAACCGTCTACAAAATATGGCGATTTCACCCGCCATATAAACGGATAAATTATGTCTTATTAATACCTTTCTAATACTTCAACATTCCCGATTTACCCAATTTTTCAATAATAATGCAACATTTTCATTGGCCTCCAGATACTTCCTGTTTTCTCCTTACTAATTTTACCAAAATTATACCCCGAAGCTACAAAACTTATCGTTACAAAATTAGCGTATGAGTGCATTCTGATCTCAATTTGATTAGTATTTATTTGTTTGGGTGAATGATTTATATCTGATTAATTGAAATGAAATTATGTCCGTAGAGCCTTGTCAAGTTTTATCAAATTTTGCAACATAGCTTTGGTGGTATAGGAGATAGGTGCCGTAGATACATATCTGTGACTATCTGTCTTAATGCGGATAGCTGACACGCAGCTTTGGTGATCATTATTTTCATCATAAATTGATGGTGAGGTATCAAGGGTTCATTTATTTATTACTTTAAAAATAGACATTAACAGCACATACATTTTAAAAATAAAAATAAAATATCCTCACGCCATATCAAATACGGGAATGCCCCAAAATTATATACTTTGTGAACTGAACGATATAATTCGAACATAAGTTTTTGAAATCATTGGTACGAGCCTTGGGAATCGAACTCAGCTCTCTTGACTCGAGTTCCGATCACCCAACCTTTCTGCTATCGTGACACATTCATTTTAACTTTCATATACAATCGTAACAAAACTTTTCTGATGTATCTGCCATTATGGATGACACAATGAAGGGTTGTTCAAAACAAAACAATCGTTCTTGAAGTTCTAATCTTCGAATAACTTGCTAAGTAACGACACAAAAAATCTCTCATAGATTACCCTGGTTAAATATATTTATGTTTCAAAATGTGTTTCTAAAAAAATAAGAGAGACTTGAAAAAACGGAAACAACTTTGCAGTGATAAATCTGTGATGGGTATGAAAGAAAGATGTAACAGCGTTTTTATTAATTACTACAACTTTCCAATGTAAGTAAGTTGAAGAAAAAGTAATATGTAATAAAAAAAAATAATGATAAACTAAAGAAAATAAAAAAATACACTTTAGTGTTGTGTTGCAGGAAAAAACGGCATCCAAATCAGCCTAGTGTTAGAAGTGTAACTGTGTTGTTACTATTGAAAGCTGATAATCTTTCGGCAGCATATTATCTCAGAAGCAGTTATAGGATAAAATCTGATAACATTTTAATTTACTGATGTAAAAAGCGAAAGTAATATACAATAACAACATCAACAACTAAACAGACTACGCTATCTGTTACAGATAGTAACAGATTTTTTTTTTAAAGGAAAAGGTAGGCAAACGAGCAGGTGGCTCGCGTGATGGTAAGTGATTACCGCCGCCCATGAACACCCGCAATACCAGAGGCTTAGCAGATGCGTTGCCTCCCTTGGAGTGCCCCCCTCCCCCATAATTGGGGGAGGAGGGTGTGTGGGCCACCGGTTACCTGCACTCACCAGACGAAACGCAGAAGTTTGTTAGACTTCTACTTTAAGCCGGTATTCTGTGAGGTCGTGGTACTTCCCCGGTCGAGCCGGGCCATTCATGCAACAACAAAAGTTGATGCGTGGCTCTACCATTGTAAATAAGTCCTTAAGTACGTAATGCATATTCCCAACATGATGTACAAGATTCTAATGTATATAATCTGTTGAGAATAAACTATTTAAAGAGTTCGAATGGCTCGCTACAATAGAAGTGATAAATCATACGTTTACAATAGTATCTTTTCATCCACAGCACATAACAAACATTAGCCAAAGTCCGTGGAATAAAGTGGAGGTGATTCAACAACTTTTTATCGTTGTAAATTTTATCTTAACCTATTCATCCAGAGCACATTAAGAAAGAAAATTGAGAACAATATTTACTCATTTATTATTAGAAGGGATTAGAAAATGCAAGGGCAAAATGTAATGGTTTAGTAATATGGAAGATCAAAATTTGATTTTTTTTTAAATGCTAAATGTCTATTGTTACACTTAAGACGAGGTCGTGACGCAATTTAGAATTTATAATGTTTTAACAATATAAAATAATCTCTCGAAAAAAGTCGTAATTCGAATCTTGATTAAAGACGTAGGATAAGATTTAGAAAGTAAATCTTATCCTACGTCTTTAATCAAGATTATTTTTAATTTATGTTGCTATAAAATATTGGAGCAAAAGCAATATGATAAAAGAAAGTCTTGATAAAGAAATCAACGTTTCGCCCCATGACTTCTTCTCTTATTTCTTTCGTATCCCAGGATAAAAAGTAGTCTAGCTCTTCTCGGTCTTTCAGAACTAGGTATGAAAATCTGGTAAGCAATGTTTTCAGACTTATCCTCCAGAAACCGTCTACAAAATATGGGGATTCCACCCGCCATATAAACGAATAAATTATGTCTTATTGGTACCTTCCTAATACTTCAATATTCCCGCTGTACCCAATTTTTCAATAATAATGCAATATTTTCTATTTAGAAATGTTTTCTTTGGCCTCTCGTTACTTACATTTTTCTACTCACAGTACTCATTTTATCTAAATTATACCTCGTATTGAAGCTACAAAACCCATCGTGACAAAATTAGCGTATGAGTGCATTCAGATCTCAATTTGATTAATATTAATATGATTGGGTGAATAGCTCGTTGGTATAGGAGTTAGACGCCGTAGATACAAATGTCTGTGACTATCTGTCTTAATGTAGATAGCTTACACACAGCTTTAGGGTTCATTATTTTTATCATACATTGATGTGGAGGTATCAAGGATATCTACAGCACATACATTATAAAAATAAAATAAAGTATCTTCACGCCATAACCAATATAGGGACGCGGAAGAAATGGCATCCGAATCAGCCGAGTGTTATTAGTGTAACTGTGTTGTTACTATTGCAAGCTGTAATCTATGTAAGTCCTTAAGTACGTAATGCGTATTCCCAACAATGCGTATTCCTGATATATATAATCTGTTGAGAATAAGCTATTTAAATAGTTTCAATGACTCGCTACAATAGAAGTGATAAATCATACGTTTACTATAGTATCTTTTCATCCATAGCACACAACAAACATTAGCAAAAGTGTGCGGAATAAATTGGAGGTGATTCAACAACTTTTTATCGTTGTAAATTTATTATCTTTAACCTATTCATCCCGAGCACATAAAGAAAGAAAATTGAGAACAATATTTAACTTATTATTAGAAGGGATTATAAAATGCAATGACAAAATGGAGAAGACAAGGGCAATACAGACGACGACCGGTTCACTCTCTGTCACGTTGTCTCAAAAACGTCTTCGTGAAAGATGGGTTGAAAGGTTGACTTAATTGTCTAGACCTCGGTCTATGCCTGTGTTGGTAATGGTAAGAAGATTATTTTTGTAATGAGGAAATATTTGCTTTGCAAATACAACATGAGACAAAAAATATAAATAACAACATATGTAGACAGCGACAATATTACATACATGGCTCTCATCCCGAAGTGGAAACTATAGCACTTTGGAACCACACGGAATCAGAAACAATGAAGATACCACAATCATCCAGACCAGAGACTCCGAGAATCGAATTTGGGCGAGATCGCGACATCCTGAAATACTACGAAACCGGTGTGTACAACACTCGTACACGGAGGTAGTTAAATATATTACTAATTAAAAAAATTATTTCACGCAATTCCCAATACAGAGGTAGACAGAGCCCTAGTCTAGACAATTAAGTCCCTTCGACCCACCTGCCACCGAAGACATTTTCGGGACAACGTGACATATAATTCGTACATAAGTTTATTTATGCTGAACTTTTATGTGATTAAATTAAAGAGAAAAAATTTAAAAGGTCGCGGGTCGAATCCCGCCCGTGTCAGTTGAATTTTTAACTTTTCTTCTCTTTACTTTAATCACTTAAAAGTTGAAAATTTCATTGAAAAAAGTCACGATAGCCGAGTGGTTGGGTAGTCGGAATTTCGAATCGAGAGACCCGAGTTCGATCCCCACCTGGGGCTCAGTACGCAGGGTCGTACCAATGGGTTTTAAAAATTTTTATGTACGAATTACATCGTTGACTTGGACATAAAGGCGGCGATGGGCTCACCGCCTGTCATGTTGTCCTGAAAATATCTTCGGTGGAAGGTGGGTCGAAGGGACTTAATTGTCTAGACTAGACCTCTGTCTACCCCTGTATTGGGAATTGCGTGAAGATATTTATTTATTTACTTATTTTACATAAAGGGTCAAGAGTACTCGGATACCTAGACATGCATGTATGAAGAAGATGATGAATCTGAAAAAAGCGAAAGAAGTATGTAGAGATCGTGACACTTGGCGATCTGTTCTCTCTGGCTACCCGTCAGGGACTGAGCGTGAAGATAAAAAATAAATGAAATTTTACATAAAAGTTCAGCATAAATGTGCTTTAAAAATCAATAAAATTGCATAATAAATATTAAGTTGGAGTTATCATATTGATAATTCCTAACTGAAAAGTCAGGAATATCAAATTGTCTTTTCAAAAAGGGATAATAGATGGCGCCTATGCCAATAAAGAAGGCATGGCTTTTTTCTCTTTAATTTAATCACATAAAAGTTTAGCATAAATATGCTTTAAAAATCAATAAAATCGTACATAAGTTTTTAAAAAACCCATTGGTACGAGCCTGCCACCTGGGGATCGAACTCGGGTCTCTTTATTCGAAATTCCGACTACCCAACCACTCGGCTATCGTGGCTTTCTTTTATATTACTAATCATTCTTAATATTTTTAAGCTTTTAACAAATTTAATACTTCTTACTAATACAACACATGGCGCTAATTATTGCTTCTACAGTGACTACGATATTATATTTTACTGGTGTTCTTCATGTCACAGTGCGATGTTTTCCTTAGTCTATTCGCTATGCATTACACTAATTGAAACCCATCTGGATACTTAATAAATACATTTATAAAATAATTTTATTTCAGAAAAATTAACACATTCTTCTTCTCCTTCTTTATAGCCTATCAACAGTCCATTGCTGAATAAAGTCCTCCCCTAAAATACGCCACAAAGAACGGTCCTCAGTCACCTGCATTTGTGGACTCCCCGCAACATTTTGCAGGTGATCTCTCCATCACTTAGGAGGTCGTCCTACACTGAATTTACCTAAACGAGGCTGTTAAGCAGCCTCGTTTAGGTAAATTCTATATTCGCTAGGTTGGTTACTCGGGAACCTTTTTCCCCCAACGGTTACCAGTTCATCAATCTATGGAGCCAACCCAATGCCACTTCAACGCGCTGATCTTTACGGCTTTACCTTAGTTCTGATACGGAAGTCTTCATTGCGGATTCTGTTACAAAATTAACACATTAATGGTCATAATTTAAGTCTACTAAAACATGTCGTCTTTGTTTTATCCTTATAACATAAACAATATATTCAGTTGTATAGATATAAATAATAACAGATTTCATATTTTATAAAACAAGATACACGAGAATACAAAACCCAAAACATCTGACGCAACGTTGGATGTAGTTACGACATGCTTGCCTTGAAGCTTTACGCTGCAGTCCATTTCACGAAGCTTAACTTGCAACTCAAGTAATAGGATTTCAAGATATCGAAACTTTGTATTTATTGATTGGCGCTTCCTTTAAAATCAATTCAATTCTGAATATATTGATAAATTGAAAACATCAAGGTATTTCTTTTTAGGTGGGTGTCGGAGAAGGGTACTGTTTATGAAAAACCACCATTCAATCAAGAATGCAAAACCACCGAATTTTCTGTTGTTGCTTACCATATGGAGAATTATTTAAAAGAAGCTTATTCAGTTTATCTTATAAAGCAATTGAAAAGACATATTTTTGTTTTATTAAATTCGAAATGTAATAAAATAAAAATATGTAATATGTATATATAAATATATATATATATATATATATATATATATATATATATATATATATATATATATATATATATATATATATATATATATATATATATATATATATATATATATATATATATATATATATATATATATATATATATATATATATATATATATATATATATATATATATATATATATATATATATATATATATATATATATATATATATATATATATATATATATATATATATATATATAATAAAAAAGTCACGATAGCCGAGTTGTTGGGTGGTCGGAATTTCGAGTCGAGAGACCGGAGTTCGATCACCAGGTGGCAGTACCAAAGAGAGTTTTTCACAAACTTATGTACGAATTTCATCGTTGGCTTGGACATAAAGGCGGCGACGGGCTCACCACCTGTCACGTTGTCCCGAAAATACCTTCGGTGGAAGGTGGGTCAAAGGGACTTAATTGTCTAGACTTGACCTCTGTCTACCCCTGTATTGGGAATTGCGTAAAAATATGTATTGATTATTTATAATAAACTACCGTGATAGAAAATAAGATCCAACAGCTTAGTTAATAAAACCTTCTAAACTAAATATGGTGGCTTCAAATCAACTGCAGACGAATAGAGGAAAAATAATTAACAATGAACCATGTGGTAACGGCCTCTGAATATACCACCAAATTTCGTTCCATGGGGGTCGTAGGAGGCGACTAAGGGAAAAGCCTTGAAAATTTGACTACCTATAGATGGAGGTGTTCTCGAAATTACCTGAATAGAATTCAGTAGACCGGTGCGGGCAGCAGCGTCAAAGGTGCGAGTTATATGGTACTGCGATGGACAAGCGTGGCGATTATGGCAAACCCTTCTGTCTATGAGGCCTATGTTCTGCTGTGGACTTCACAGACCGTTATGATGGTGATGATGACGTATAGTTCGCTGTGTTTATGTATCATTTATATTATAGTATAAGTTCTTCATTTATATTATAGTATAAGAGCTTCACACATTTCCCAGCACAGTCCCTGTCTTTATGTCCGAGCCAGCCATATACAAATTGACATAAAATTTTACAAAACTCATTCCTATGATCCTACCACCTGCGGATTGAACTCGGGTCTCTTGACTGGAATTCTGACAAGTGCAGGCTTTACACATTTCCCTATACATGGAGAACACTGTTTTGACAATTTAGTTCTTTGGCCCGCATTTCACCAATTTAACAAGATTTTATGTATTGGACAACCTGACAGGTGGTGAGCTTCTCGACATCTTGGTGTACAAAGCAACGTTACTAATCGTACTTTAGTTTTGAAAAAACTCATTGGTATACGCCTATCTCCTCGGTATCAAACTCGGGTCTTTTCACTCAAATTCCGATCATCCAACCACTCGGCTATCGTGAGTGTAAATTATTTTCATAACTTTCTAATATTGAATTCAAGGCATCTGGTTCTTATACTTGAAAGGTTTGAAAGTTCGGCCTCCAGATAAACTGAAACGCTACATGAACAGAAAAAAAAAAACAAATGTCCCTAAAAATATCTAACCATAAATAATAGAATTTATTGGCAGTAAACAAACATTGCGCCCGTCATCCGGCGATCCTACGGACATCAATAAAAGATCACAGTAGCAAATACATCGATTTCAGTGCGAATGAAGAAATATTGGCGTGGGACGACTTTTGTCTGGGGGTTTTATGTGATCGATTTCGCTGAAGGGATAAATTGATCGGAATGGTCGATTCTATTGCGGGATTATTTCGGCAATACTAATATAACATAATAACGTAACATCACTGATATACTTTAGCGTTATATAACTTACTTTAACTTAATAATGTTTGTATAAACAGCACTCTCCTCTAATATCTCTGTGTACTCTATGTATCTACTATCAGTACTAAATCATAGTTTCCTTTTTTGTGTGTGTGTTCATTATATTAGTAAAAATAATAAACAAATATCTTCACGCAATTCCGAATTCAGGACCTGTAGACAAAGGTCTAGTGTAGACAATTAAGTAGTAGTAATTTTTAAACTACCACCGTTTCGTATTGAGGTTCCTCTGACGAAGAAGAAACGGCGAAAGAAACTCCTTAGGTATCCTTTTTTTAACTTTTTTTGTGTTTTTTTATGTTTATATATATCTACTGTTACATTTATAAATAGCGGAATTTCATTATTATAGAGATGTATAAATAATATAAGGCTATCTTATACAATTCCTCATATAACAAATGGCATTAAATTTTTTTTTAAAAAGTACTTCTTCTATAATGACAAGTTAACGTATGCTTGGTCGTAATAGAAGAATAGCTCCACCCAAAGTCCCACAAAACACTCTGCCTTCACACTCGCCTCTTGACTCGAATTATGTTTTAATCTACCACTCGGTCATCGTGTATATCTCTATCTCTGCCTTGTAAAGTCTATCTCTGAGTCGCTTAATGATGCCTATTTCAACTTGAAACACGTGCTCCGTAATTATCTGTGGTGGCGGTTGTTATCTGAAGTCAAGGGTAATCCCTGTGTAGTGGTGGTGGTGTATTTTTTAGATTAGTGCACGCATTTGTGGAAGGAACCGAGATGCTCTTCTTCACTTCATCTTCTTCATCAGGCAACATTAAAAAAATAAAAAATAGACGACTGTTTTGTAGTTATTTTAGAATAGTTTCGTACTATAAATAATAAATGTGTTTTTGATATGAAACATCTATAGCCGCACGTAAAACCGATTTCTGGCGTGGCGACGCTTTCCGTGGCGACGGGTCGCCAAACAATGGCTTTCGTATATCGTGTAACTTAATTTACACCCTATTACATGAGAGTCATAATTAAATACTGAAATCCTTTTTTTTTAGATTAGTGTACCATTGTTCATTGGATTAATCATATTAAGATTTAGCAATTTTTGAAAAAAATCTAAATACCCTGAGTATTCGCTCAAAAAAATCTAAATACCCTGAGTAGCGCTCTTGAAATATTATTAAGATTGACTGATGTTTTAAAAAATGCTCCGAACTCTGAACGATTATACATAGAACAATATTATAGCAAACTTATAGTAAAGGGATTGTAAAACCATGGATTTTGAAGTTAAAAAATTTAATACTTCATTGAGTCTAGTTTTTACATAAAAAACAAAAGGTATATAATAAAATATCATTACGACGAAAGGTACTGTTTTTCTGCAAAATAAAAAAAGAACACCATAAATTAAACAGAAATCTGCGTATTGAAAAAGCAAATTGTTTATAAGCAACATCTAGAGGATTATATCAATAATAATATGTTATAACAACATTACTTTGTCATGAATTTTAAGAGTTTCAAATCGTTTCGCTAGATGTCGCTTCAAAGTACCATAAAATACAAAACATGTATAGGCTCACTTGTGAACCGACTTGTTGGCATGGCGACGGATCGCCACGCTATACTAAGGTATATATATATATATATATATATATATATATATATATATATATATATATATATATATATATATATATATATATATATATATATATATATATATATATATATATATATATATAGTAGAGTGTACGGTAAAATATTTAAATTGTGGCCACTTGATATTAATATTGAATTTTTATATTAAATGTAAATAAATGTTTATTAAATAAAGTTACCATTTTCTGTAAGAAATTCGTAATATACTATATACTACTACAGGAATTAAATTAGGCTATATTTAATTCCTGTAGTAGTATGGTCTTTTATGCATATTACTTGTACACACACGTTGTTTCACATCTGCCAGGCGTCCCATGACGGCTCACATTTTATTTTTTTGTTTGTATGAGTAGAAAAACTCTTTAAACCGTTTTGAAAACAATCGGATGAAACCATTAAAAGGTCCTGCTTATCCATGTGAAGAGCTATCCACGAAAGTACCGGAATCCAAGGAGAAAGTTTAAACGAAGGAATAAACGATAACAAACGTTCTATTTGCCGTGGTCCGCCTAGTTTACAGCTACCAATATCGGAATAAAAATCTCTTACAATTTTAAAAGGGAAATAACACTCTTTTCCAAATTTAATTGAAATGAGATTTCAAAAGCGAATAATACACCTACGAACGTTCTAAAATTTAAATTTAAAAAATTTTTGTACTTTAACATAAAAAGAAATTTATTGCTCTATACTAGAACCTTAAATATTCAGCTTTACATAAAAAATGTACTTTTTTGAAGGAAAGTTCGTGAGTAGAATCAAATAGTTTTCCCCTTTCACTGTGAGGCTTTTAAACTGCTTTACGAGTTGATTCTATATATTTAACATAGTATAAATGTATAAGTTAATATTTTGTATAATATTATATTTATAATATTTGATTTTTTTAATTTATTTAAATTTAAACATTGTTTTACTTATTGTCTCCATGCATTTTCCCAATACTTGTATAGAAAGAGGTCTGTGGTGATAGCTAAGTTTCTTCGACTCTCTTTTTAACTAAGCCTTTTTAGGACAATGTGACCAGTGGTGAGTCTATTTTAGAGTCCTATGGATAGATATATAAACATTCCATAATCATTTCATTTCCATTTCTTTTTTTTTAATAATCGATTCCAGACATTGATATTCTTCATACAAATGTCTGCTTTTAGCGGGATTCGAACCCGAAACTCTTTCCTTCGGACTTGAAATTACGACCAACCTGTCTATTGACTCGTCAAAATTGTAAGATTAGCAAGTGTAATCTATAAGGAAAGTAGATTTGAAAAAATCAATACCAAGGAAATTTCATTACAAACAAAATCAATAAAGCTGATTCGGTTCACGCTTACTTGATCTCGGGCGTGTAATTTGATACTACCTTAAACTTAAATAGCTGCAAATTAACAATACTATAAAAAATAAATGTTGTTAAATTTGGTATTAAGATATTAAATTTCCTCTTTTCTTACCCGCTTTTTTTTAAAAAAACAGAAATAAAGAAACAAGAAAATGTATTGCACTAATGCAACAAACAAGGACCAAACAGCCCGAACATCTTAAGAAAATATTAAATATATGTCTATAAACATAGTTCCTGCCGGAATAGCCAGGAAGAACAGATCGCGAAATGCCACGAACGATCTTTCACTTTTTTCAAACTTATAATTTTCTTGATACATGCAAATCGATGTATCCGGGTACTCTTGACCCTACTCTCTTCGTGCAGTTTGCTCTGATCCCAAGATAGGTAGCTACTTCTGTTATGGTAGCAGAAACAAAGTCAACTCAAACACCCAGATCGGAGAAAATGTAGAAAAAGTGTTTTCTACATTGGCCTGACCGGGAATAGAACCCAGAACCTCAGATCTGGCGAAACAGAAAACTGGTATGTACTGTACTTGTCCATGGAGGTCGTCAATATATATGACGCTATATGTAACAATAGGAATTATAAACTAACACACATAATTATCAGCAAAACACTGGGGGGTAGGCCACTAGCGTAATGGGATGTACGCCAGAAGTACCAGATTGCCATGCAAATTACACGCTGTTGTGTGATTGGGTGATCAAAATTCGAGTTCGATCCCCCGGTGGTAGACTCGTAGCAATGGATTTTTCAAAAAAAATCCTATTTACGATATGTCGGTGGTTTAGTCATAAAGACGGCGACTGGCTCTCCACCTGTCACTTTGTCACAATAAATATATTCGGTGGAAGTTGGCTCGAAAGTATTTAATTTTCTAGACCTCTGCCTACCCCTGTATTGTGAATAGCGTGAAGAAATATTTTTTCTAATCTAGTCGCCTCCAATGACACCCACGGGAAGTAGGAAGATATTTTCTTTCGCTATTACCATCTGGAATCTAATTATCAAACAACTTTCACGAAATTCCTTTTTTTTCAATCTCTTTCAATATTTCGTTATTGGATATTATGTACTATAGAAGGCGAAATAAAGTTTAATTTTATTCTATTCTATTCCATAATTACACACCGACTAGGTGACAAGTTTTCATTTAATCATAGCGCAGGTAACTATCTCCACGACGACCTTAGTCACAGTCGGATTGATCTTTATTCGCGTCCATTCCTTTCAATGGGATTTACATAAGTAATTGTGAGAGCAAAATCCGAACTCAATTCGATTAAGTATTCCTAGGCGACGAACAGTCGAGACGAGCTCGTCTGCTTATATTGAATACGTTTCCTATAGAGCCCAGATTTCCAACATTATCTCTTCGGGATATTAACTGGCTAGTTAAATAACTCACTTACTATTAACAAGGTCACATTGCTGTTACAAATGTAAATAAAAGTCTAAGATTTCAAGCTATTTCTATCACCCTTGACATTCCAATTTGAAACAACGTAAATTTCATAAAATATTCATGAGGTATTCTTCAGATAGGCTTGTGTTAATTCGGAACTGCTTTCGCTGTCATTATTTCGAAAACCTCGGTGAATACAGAATTCCCTGTGGAGAGTGCGGCTCGTTTGATCTAAGAACTTTATTGTCACGAGAATTTCTTTTGCCTAAACAAATTTATACTTCGTGTGAAACACTTAGCATATTCTCGCTTTAAATAGAATATTGCTTTAAATATGTGCAATTACATCACGCTGGACATAGTTATTTAGGTTAGTGAGAAATTTAAACCATCAGTAAAGTATGTTAATTAAAATAATTTCACATTATAATTAAAATTACAATAAAATTTGTATAAACACTTCATACCATTCATGCTTCAAATATTTCAAGATGTCATAAAGATTTTAAGATGCAGCAGGAAAACTATTTTCTCAGCCAGATGTACCTAATCTTTTATGCGCATAATCCTTTAAACTACGATGACTTCTTATGTACCTCGTTGGCGAAATGACCTTACTGTATTTCTCTTTTACAAAATCATGTTAAATTTACCTACTTTTCAACCGACTCTAAAATATGCAGGGGTTTTCAATTCAGTCCCGTATTTTCCTTCTTGATATTTACAACATAACTAAGTCACATGTAAACCAAGAAATTCACCTAATTTGTAGTGTAGTTTAGCTGTTGTTAAAGTTGTTTTTGTCCACTAGTTAGTAGCCTGTTCATATATTATATACACTTATTACTATCAATAAATTCACGTGTTTTGAAAATAAAATAAATTAAATGGAATGGAAATGAGACCACCGACTTTACCTATAACTAGATGTTGGTCTACCTGGGTTTATTTCCTCAAAGTATTATAGTATTTTCTTCGTATCATGGCAATAAAATGGGAAATAATTTTAAAAATTATATAGTGCTTCAAAGAATACCCTTAGTCAAACATGTTACTTGTTAATTAAAATTTAATGTTCTAATAAGCATTACTTGAGGAATAAGCATTGTTGCAGAGAACAATTGAAACAAATAAATAAATAAATAAATAAATATCTTCACGCAATTCCCAATACAGGTCAGTCTAGACGATTAAGTTTCATCGACCCACCTTCCACCGAAGATATTTTCTGAACAATGTGACAGGCGGTGAGCCCGTCGCCGTCTTTATGTCCAAGTCAACGTTTCGTACTAAATATTCGTACATAAGTTTTTGAACAACCCATTGGTACATGCCTGCCTACTGGGGATCGAACTCGGGTCTCTCGACTCGAAAACCCAACCACTCGGCTATCATAACATTTTAATTTGAATTTTGAAAAGTTTTCTTTTGTTGTCATGTGACATTGCCGTTGATTGGCATTGGCTACCGATTGCTGGACCGACAAAATAACCATCACAAACACGTACAACGGCCTGTAAAAATCCACTCTAGGGGATAGGTCACTCCATTAAGAAGTTTCTATAAACGCATACGCATAACATCTGTCTATTCTCCCTCTCTCTTCCTCTCTTTTATATTATCTCCTCTAAAACACTATTAAGAACATCAAATATTTTATATAAGTACTTTTTTGTTTTGATTTAAGCAACAAATTATATACTACGCATAATTTGAGTCGCCGCGAATTCGTGCCGATTAACTAAGAAATTAAAATTTGCATTAAAAATAAACTAAACATATTACATTTCCAAAATTTTGCGAAACAAACCTAAACGTCTGCGGCTCTGAAGCGAATACATTAAAATTAGCGAAACGAATGCGATACAATTACTTTCGAGTTAGCATTTTACGAAATATAAACTTATTTCTATTTGTAGCCCGATTCGCGTTGTTTTGTGTTGATTCGCAAGGGTCCTATTGAACCTTCGCGCTAAATCTCTTAATTTAATTACCTTTAGCTGTGCGTGTAATATTTCTAGTGTTTTGAGAGAGAGAGAGAGAGAGTACACTTTATTGCACACCATAAAAAAGAAATATAATATGACAAACAGTCTAAACATAAATGGGAGCACAATGGGCGGCCTTATCGCTCAAAGCGATTTATTCCAGACAACCTATTTATGGACAGGATTTAGAAGAAAGGAAATCTGGTGTAGGTAAGTAACAAATGAAAAGAAATACACCAATACAAGTATTACGCAAAAAATAGATATGTAGTCAATTAAAGATAAATATATAATATAAACTTACATACATACATTCATAGATAAACATACAAATATATGTATATATATATATATATATATATATATATATATATATATATATATATATATATATATATATATATATATATATATATATATATATATATATATATATATATATATATATATATATATATATATATATATATATATATGTATATATATATATATATATATATATATATATATATATATATATATATATATATATATATATATATATATATATATATATATATATATATATATATATATATACACTATTTTTCAATCACCATCTATTTACATTAATTCAGGAGAAATTAAAATTAAATTGATAATTTCTAATTGAAATACTTTTACATTCTTTTTTTTTTCACATATTTCCCAACTTTAGGGTGACAGAGACAGGTAAAATTTGAACGAATCACGCACGGGACAAACATTTGTGTGATGAATATAAATGTTGGTTTTTGCGTCAGACGTTGACGCATTTTGAAATTCTGTCCCTATCTAATGAATTACAATGTAAACATTATTTACCTAAATAGAATCTAACTTGAATGTTTTGAAAACAAAGCCTTTAATTATAGGTTATTTTAGTTCTGTTCAAGTACGAGTATATTAGAGCTCCATTGTTTAGGCCTCGGGGCTAGTATCATGTTACTTTTGTGAACCGACATCTGTACACGCAGACATGTGTACATATATAACCCCAGTTATTTACTGCTTACCCTAACATCATTGTACTGTCAACCCTAACATCATTGTACTGATATTGTATTACGTTGGTGATAGGCTCACCACCTGTCCTCAATAAGCTTCGGTGGAGAGTGGGTCGAGAGGACCTTTTTTGTCTAGTCCTCGGTCTACCTATTGGGATTTATATGAACATATTTTTTATACAAAAAGCAAAAAGTCACGTTATTACAAACAAGCACAAAATTAAATTTCGACCGCATATTCGTTTTCAAACCGTTCTAATATTTCATGCGATCTTTTGAGCCACAAACGGTTTCCGTTACAGTATCCAATAGAAAAAGGGACCTAAGATTTCGTCCGGTTTAAGAGGATTAACGAAAGCAAGTCAGAAATTGAGATCCTCAAGCTTTTGAAATAACTTCTCAGAGCTCGTATTATGATAGTAACAAGGAATTCATTTTTATACGTCCTTGTATGTGCTGCAAAGAGACGTGAATGAAATAAAGAAAATGTTTATGAATTGATTTGAAATACTTTACATTGTAAAGAATACTAGTTTTAAATTCACTTAATTCTACTAGCTTTTAATTAGCTTGATTTCTGCAAATAGGCTGCAATGCTTGTGTCCAGAGTGGTTTACTCGTGTCGTATAGTTTAAGAGTGGGCCCGAACTTGCGTCATTAAGTTACGCAGTCTTACCTTAAATCATTATGCTTTCGATGCCTACGATATACATATTTTATCTATGACACTGTAGTATTATATTAATTTAGTTTAGATTCGATTTTAAATAGTTTTACCATTTAACTTTCCACACAAAATTAATATGAGGACAACATCACATACTTTACTTCTATCCACACAAAAGTTACACCCGAGTAAACAAATATTTACACCCGAGACAATGTTGACAAAGTGTTTTATACATTGAACCGTACGGGAATCGAATTCGGGACTTCAGAGCTAGCGACATATTCGAAATAGGTGTGTAGGCTACTTTTCCATGAGTAGCTTAAACAGTGAAAACAATTTTGAACTATGGACGCTTTTAAGGTTACGCGATTTGGTTAGGTGATCGGAATTCAGGTCAAGAAATCCCAGGTCCATCCTCTGAGGGCAGACCAAAGGGGTTTTTTTAAAGACTTGTGTACGATTCATATCGACAGCTTGGACATAAAGATGGCGACAGACTCGCCAACTGTCTCTTTGTCCCAAAAAGTTGTCTCTAAAAAATGTCATCGATGGATGGTGGGGACCCTTTACCGGAGACATTTTTAGGACGTGACTGTTGGTCATACTCAGCTGCTGCTGTTTTATCTCAGAGTCAACGATATAAATCCCACATACGATTTTTTTTGCAATAACTCAGTGGCACGTGCCAGGGGAACGATTTCGGGGCATCTTGACTCGATTTCCATTCACCCTATTACTCGTCTATCATGACTTCATACACCAGC
Source organism: Sericinus montela (assembly GCA_029286605.1). Lineage (NCBI taxonomy): Eukaryota > Metazoa > Arthropoda > Insecta > Lepidoptera > Papilionidae > Sericinus > Sericinus montela. Next base: position 2,377,411 of record JAGSMR010000074.1, on the reverse strand, counting down.
AACATAGACCATACATAGACCAGCTTAAATGATTAACAAAAATATTTTAAAAAAACAACTAAGACTAGTAGACTAGACTAAAGAGACACAATATAATTATTCAATTAATAATATTACAAAACGAGCAGAACTTGTTTAAATAAATTTGTGACTTGCTATCTCGAGGATACCTTTAATTACAAATTTTTAATATGACCTTTAGTTTTTAAAACACAAAAATTATAGCTGAGATAATAAGATAAACTAAGGTATGTCCTCATTTCGATAGACAAATTAATAGATGTTTCGGGAAAGCAATAACGATAACGCACAATTCACTCACAAAATAATAAGTTTTATGCAGATTATAATAAAACAAAGTCCTCAAGTCAAAGTCCATTGAGATCCTCCATTCGAATCCCGAACGCATCAATGTAAAATGCTGAAAACACTGTTTCTACCTTCACTGTTGAATCATACCATAATTGCTATAGCTACTTACTTTGGTATATGAGCAATGTATGTGATGTAGTTCTTATCTATACATGTTACATACATATACACAATGCAAATTTCCATAAATGTATCTTCTGCATTTAGTGCACAGTTTTAAATTGCGACCGTAATCAAGCAACAGAAATGCTTGAATTAAATGAGTTGTGCATAATAGTTTTGTTTTATTAGATATTTTATTATGTAAACTTGCTGGATTAATTTCATTTTGATGAGAAAAATAAATTTAAATTTTATTTAAATTTGCATCTCTCGATTTTAATGTTATAATGTTAATTCTTTTTCAAGGTTAACGACAATGATCGTTATAGAGATCCGCAAAAAGCGAGGAAAACTTATTAATTAAGAATTTTTCTTATTGGAAATATGCACAAATTTTTGTCTTATGTATTAGAAGATAAAGTTATCCACTATTATATTTACTTATAAGTTACACACATATTATAAGTTATATTACTAACTAAAATACTAGAGCTTTAGTTTAAGGGAATGGAACTGTCATTCTGTTTCCATTTCTATTATTCTATTTTTACTATTTATTTTATTTTCAGTTACAGTTTATGTATTTTTAACTCTATTAAAATTAACATATGGTCTAAGTCGCTCAAGTATTCACTCAAGAGTGCGAAAGAAACACTAAAAATACGATTAATCGCAAGTATTAACAAGGAATAGCTTTTACTTATTAATTACGACAGTTTAGTTTTTTTCTTAACTCACATTTCTAAGGGTGTGTCCAAAAATAGACAATTCTCCGCCCGCGATCCGCTCGTGAGTAGTTTGCGATTCACTCATGAGTTGTTCGCGCGCTATACGCACGCAGTTTGTGCAATTGTTTGGTGCGTATCTTTAGTGCAACTCACGCAAAGTTCGTACAGTTTGCGCGTGCAGCTTTCGTGCTAACAGTTCCGTTTGCTTCCATACCATATATCTTAGTAGTTTTCTAACAATTTACACTTGTCCACTTCATGATAATTCGTATTCTGCATTAAGCAATAAGAAACAAGCAGGTGAGCGAGCAGGAAGAAGTACGCGCAGCGCGTTGGGCGCGTTGGTAAGCAGGCGCTACACCATAATAAGTAAAAATCGGAGCGCTTATAGAATATCATTTTATTTTTAAAATTTTCTGATACTTTTCGAGTAATATACATCACTCGTAGTCATTGGAATCTTGGGATATATAGTAACTACAATGAGTTACTCGGGCTACCGTAAATTTTAATTTATTAATTTTTATTTCAGTTCACGCAGAATGAGTTCACTGTCTTTTGAGGTATGCAGTGGTTTGTAACACCTTATACCTAATTAGATCTATTACAGAAACTCAGATGGTAGCATCTCATCTTCTCTACTGAAATTAGTATTTAATTATTTAAGTATTTTTTTACCAGCAAGATCAGCGAGGATATTGAAATTAAAAATTTGATTTGCAATAACCGTTCGAAGTAGTTAAATAACCGCCGTGGATTGGCGGACATCCCGGATTCAAGATATCGCCAGGTCTGAGGTCCCGCGTTCAATTCTCCGTCTGGTTAATGTACAAAACCACTTTTTCTAAATTTTCTCGGGTCTGGGTGTTTGTGGTACCTTCAGTGCTGATTTCATAACGAGTGCTTTAGCTACTTACTTTGGCATCAGAGCAATGTGTGTGCAAGGAGGTGTCTTTTCAATGTATGTATTTATTATTTATTTATTTACTTTCGAATGCCATGTTTGGCAAACGCTTTGGCATGCACTTCATCAAAGTCTCAACTAGCACCTTACACGCCAGCTCCATTGCTGGTCTAATTAATTTTGTTCTCATATTATTTAGACTTTACCTCGCCATCTGTCGATAACCGTTACGACATTGAAGGTGTCCAAGGAGAAATGATGATAGAACACGGGTATATGCTACAGATATAGTGTACTTTTTTATTTGAAAATTTGACGAATTCTACAATATTTTTATATTGCAGAACCCTAAGAAATTTTGTTCTTTTTTTTTAAACATACCTTGGAATCCATATAAATGTAAAAGAGAGGTGAAGACGAATCATTCGAAGCCTTCATCATGTTTCGAACGAATTAGACACTTTTGTTATTGGTGAGTGCGGTTGCAGGCGTGTTTTCTAATCCGGGTAAGTATCGAAGAAGCTGATTTGAACACATTCTGTTTTTATTCTATTAAAATTAAACTATAGAAAAATACTTAATTCAACTATCACTTTAAATGTCACATTTATTATTACAAGTTAAAGAATTATTATTTATTTAGAAATTAAGTACTCATTTCATTATAAAATTTAATTTAATTTATGAAAAAACATATGAAATGACTACTATTCATATAGTAGTATAAACAGATGTTTGTGTGATCGTCCCGCCGTTTGGGTATGAGCCGTGTGTTTGTGTGATCAGAATTTAAGTCAAGAAACCCGAGTACGATTCCCAGGTAGGAGGTTCGTACCAAAGGATTTTTTTCAGAAACTTATGTACAATTTATGTCCTTGGATTTGTCATAAAGACGGCGACGGGCTCACCACCTACTATGTTGTCCAAAAATGTGTTGAGTAGAAAATATTTAATTTTCTACCACTGTCTACCTATATTGGGAATAGCGGAAAGATATTATTTTCACCTTTACCATCTGCACTGAGACATAGGATGAGTTTGATAACATTTAATGCCAATTATGTTTGTACACATATATGTATTTTGATGTAATGTTTAGTATTGTATATGTATATACGTAGAAGGTATTGTTTCAGATACGTTTAACATAGTGCCATGCAAAATGAATGAATGAATAAATCTATCATTCATTCATTCATTCATTCATTTAAAAAGAACGACGAGATCTGCATGATTCAGTCTGCCAATCGTGTCTTTGCCCTCATTGGACCTGGCATTCCAGCATTGAACACTGAAGTTCTGGATCCATTAGACCCGGGAGTTGTGGAAGGGAATGACCATAAGTTTACTTTTAAATTCACAAATAATACTGTTAAGGGATACGGCACTTGTGAAATTTCATCTTTTAAGTAAGTTCCGTTGAATTTTGAAGCCCCCCTATTCGCCTATTTCCTGTCTGTGGATTTCGTTAGAGGACCACTAAGAGGAGAGCATGGCAATTACAAATGCCTACTGATGGCGGGACCCAAATAAAAAAATCGACTATAATGTTATAAATACATTAACCCAGACGACACTAAGCCTGGGACGGAGTCTACCACATCTGAAATTAAAGCTTTGAATTAAATCTTGATGCTTGGCGTTCCACCACAGTGCGTTTTTCGCGGAATTTTCTGCCACGCACTTGCACTTTATGGAATGTGCTGCCGTCAGCTGTTTTTCCGGACCGATACGACTTAGGGACCTTCAAGAAAAGAGCCTTTACCTTTCTCAAAGTCCGGCATCGCATCTGCCATTCCTCGGGTATTGCAGGAGTTCAGGGGCGGTGTACCGCTATCTATCGGTAGACGTTGGTATTGTCAAGGCTTTTCTCTTAGTTGCCCTTTTTGCTCACGAGCTCACTATAAAAATTTTTTCGAAACAATTTTCGATCTCGGCCGACCTGTAATCCAACCTCATTATATACATATTAATACATACTCATACTTAAGCTAAATTGAATATAACAAAAATCATAAATAAAATCACAATCCTACAAAGAATAAACAAGAAAAAATTAATGAGACGAAACTTTATGAGTAAACATCTAAAAAAATAAAATAAAATAAAATATCTTCACGCAATTCCCAATACAGGGGTAGACAGAGGTCTAGTTTAGACAATTAAGTCTCTTTGACCCACCTTACATCGAAGACATTTTCGGGACAACGTGACAGGTGGTGAGCCCGTCGCCGTCTTTATGTCCAAGCCAACGATATAATTCGTACATAAGTTTTTGAAAAACCCATTGGACGAAATTCCGACCGTCCAACTACTCAGCTATCGAGACTATTGTTTAACATTATTTGTGATAAACGCAATCTGGATTCTAATACAGAATGAGCCTTTGCTAATAAGCAGAAGCGAAGATTTATTGTTAATTGCAAAACCAAACTATAAAACTTGAATACATTATTTCTCTTTAATTTAATAATAAAAAAGTTCAGCATAACTTATATGCTTTAAAATCAAAAAATGCATATTAAATTTGAATACGATTAATAAAACTCTATTCATTTATTTATGTATTATTTATTGCACGCTATAAGAAAGAAAACATTAACAATATTTAAAGTGTGTATTTACACATGTTATTGTAGTGAGCAAGGAGCGGTCTTATTGCTGACAGCAATGTCTTCCAGAAAACTGTTCTCTATATTAATAATTTTTATATTACAGATTAAATTTGGACGCTTTCAAATTAAACATTATTCTAACTTGTCCGAATTTAAATTTAGATGGAAATTACAAAATTATAGGAGAAGTTCTAAAAATTCTAGTAAATGCTAGCGGTTACTACACAGTTACCACTGGTAAGACTTTTTATAAACTATATATTTAACCGCCATAGTAGGCAGACACGCCTTTCCCAATTCTGAGGTATACAGAGGTCTAAGTCCTTACGTACCCACCGTACTCCGAAAACATTTTTAGAACTACGTAAAAGGTGGAGAGCCCGTCGCCGTCTTTACGTCAAGCCAACAATATAAATCGTAAATTTTTCAAATAAAAAAAACGTATTCGTACGAACCTACCATCTGGAGATCGAACTCGGGTCCCTTGACTCGAACTTAAATTTTAAAAATAAATATAAGATACCTCCGTTTACGAGTGGTACTCGTATATGCACCGGTTTTCGTGGCGCCGCTATCTTTGAGGTCTCGGGATTGATTCCCGGTCGTGATAGAACCACTTTTTATACATTGTTATTTGCTATAAAAATACATATAATAAAAGAAGTTGAATTCATAAAGTATGAATGTATTGTGAATGCTGATGACTAAGTTTTAATATTTTGTTTTATTGAGTTTTTGAAACATGCAAAAAATGCCGGCCATGTTTGTTATTAAATAATAAAAAGCTTCTGAATAAGCTTGAGCGCCTGAAAAATCTTTGCATTCGTTTTATTTTCGGAATACGCAAGTATGACCATGTTTCACATCTTCGCAAAGATCTCAAGTGGCTCCCAATTCGTTTTCATAGGAACACTAGGATTTTATGTCTACTGTTTAATATTTTGCGCCTCTCATCATCCCCGTCTTACCTTCGCGAGCGATTCTCCTTCGCTCGTCCATCCCATGTCCCCTGCAGAACCCATCTACAAACCCTTCTTAAATTTCCTCCTCATAAGAGCGCGTCATATTCATCCTCCTTTTCTGTTCATGCAGTAAAACTGTGGAATGCTCTTTCGCAAAATATTCGCGATTGCAAAACCATTTCTCTATTCAAGAGAAGAGTCAAAGAACATTATATGTCATTGATACTCTAACTTATTATTTTTTCATAAATATTTATTTACAGAAAAAATTATGTTAATATTTACAATACTTATTAACTAAAAACTATTATAATCGTAGAGCCCTACTCCTCGTGGCATGGTACCAAGAACGCTGGCTGCATTTCCACGTTGAATGGCTAGACTTAACCGTTGAGCGAGAAAAGAACCAGCCCTCTTGTCACCAGCGGCAACGATAAGTCGCGGATACAATTCCTTTAGAAACTGCATCGCGCGGGGACCCCACGGACCGATTGTCTCTACGGCAAATGGAACAAATATATAGTCTCCTTTCAAAGACTCATATTTACGCCATTTACCCGATTCAGCTGCCTCTGATGCCGCCCCGGCCCTTATCGAAGTACCCTTGATATGAGAGGCCGCTAATGTATCGACGCAAGTTGCGTCCCACACAAGAGCTTTGCCTCTCTCCCAAGGGACTAAAGTCAAGCCGTCGGGTGTCTTACCATCCTCCTAAATATTCCACAAGGCTCTAAAACCGATGGAATATTTATGGAAACAAGAGCCCTTCGGAGGACCTCATTCAAGGAACCGTGACGAGACAGTCTGCCGGCACTTTTTTGGCATGAAAGTCCGTGGAGGCCTAACTCGTCGACGTCGCTGCCACAAGGACATCGATGTGGTTGACAAATCGATGCTCCCAATCGTATTCCTACAGCTATACGTAAACTTTCGTTATCTAGTAATGTACCAAGGTTACTTGATGGTAAAGCATGTAGCCAGTAACTTGATTCCTTTGTCGAAACACCTAGAAAGCGGGCGCGGTCTCTGTCACAGTGAAAATTGTTCAGTAAGCATTTCTGCACATTCTGAACCAACGGGATATCCCACTGTTTTTGTGAGTTAGATTCCAGTGGAATATCCTCGCCGGGACAGAGACGTAACCATGCTTCTCTTGCCTCGTTAGCAAAGGTCAAGTCCAAGTCATTCTTAAGAATTTTACGTGACAAATCATGAACACTATGTACGGAGGCAAGGAAAGCCGGCAGCGCAATATTTGAAACCTCTCTTATACCGATACCTCCAAATCTAACAGGTAAAGTAGCTTGAGTCCAGCTAGATGAGACTAAAGATAAATTTAGAATTTTTTCCAAAGCTATTTTGAGATTAAGGTCAATTTGTTTTAAAAAATCAGAACATTTCCATGCTGGACTCGAGCGGAGTAAATAAGTAAATTTAGGAACAAGAACGCAATATTTTAAAATAGTAAGCGCTATATGAGAATTTAGAATATACAGTTTATTAACATGTTCTAAAAATTGATCAAATTTTACTTTCAAAAGAGGTTTCATACTCTCTATAAATAACGGCGCTCCAAGGAGGTAAAGAGAATCCGCCTCAGTTACTTTAATGCCAGGAGATATATTGTTAAAATTTTGAAACAAACTGTGTCTATGAGAAGACAAACGGTCAGGAATGAAAAGTTCACATTTAGTATTATTTATTAACTTATTATTGTATTTTATATGCATATGTATTTATCTTATTATTATTTTTGTCTGTAGGTATTGTATGCATTTTATTTGTATATATTATATATGTATGTTTATATATGTATGTATGAATATGGTGTATGTGTATGTTTGTATATATGTAGTTGTACACGCGAAATCTACCTTTTACCACATTCCAGTCACAGGTCTGCTGGAAGAAATTTCTTAAGAAATAAGCAGTGCCTTTGTACAAACGTTTTCCTTTTATTACATTTCTTCTTTTTTATTTTTGTGTTGTCATAAATTAATAAATAAATAAATAAATAAATAAATAAATAAATAAATATCTTCACACCATTCCCAATACAGGGGTAGACAGACAGGGGTAGACAGTCTAGATAATTAAGTACCTTCGATCCACCTTCCACCGAAGTTATTTTGGGGCAACGTGACAGGTGGTGAGCCCGTCGCCGTCTTTTATGTCCAATATATGAATCGTACATAGGTTTTTGAAAAAACCCATTGGTACGAGCCTGCCATCTGGGGATTGAACTCTCTTTCTCGAAGAGTCTCTCGATTCGAATTCCGATCACCCAACCACTCGGCTATCGTGACTTCTAATTTGTTTCAAATAAAATTATAGAGAAAATAAAAAAATCGCCTGAATATGAAAATAAATTGACTTGGACAGGCCAGGTCAATTTATTTTTTAAATTTCTTTAAATTTTAATAATTATTAAGACTGTCAAAGTTTTGTTTCTTCTAAGGTAAAATATATTATGATTTTGCTGCCGACGTTGATAAGGTGAAAGGAAGCGACGGAGCAATGCATTTGGCGATTAAAAACTTCACTGTAGTTGGAACTACAGAACGTCAAGAAATAATATCATTTGATCAATCATTCACTCTTAAAAACCAATCTCGTAAGTATAGATTTTCAAAGAAATATATGCGTGCGCACGAACGCACGCACGCTCTCTCTCTCTCTCTCTCTCTCTTACACATATACATACATATGCTTCACCTGCTAAAGTTAACTGCAAGACTTGCCTCCCCCATGCTACCAGTGAAAGTTCTGCATAATTTCTTAATTATTTCTAATAATTATTGAGATGGGGATCCAGATTTCTATCAATAGTCATTTCTATTTTCTAGGCCTTTCTCTTAGTCGCTTCTCACACCACCCATGGTAAGAAAAGGTTTGATATATTGTTACGACTAATACCAAAGGGTTAAGAAAATTATGTAACTAAATTTATAGATATTGAGAAACCATAGCCCAGCGCCTAAAGGAAAGATGCGGAGGGCATCCAATTTTTAAATTCCGTGTTATAGTTGATTTTATAATCTCCCTCACATGATAAGCTTAACGAGGATTACATGGTTACCAAAGATTTTCAAAAAAATAGGTTTAGTTGTAAATTACATATAATTATTAAGCTTCGGTGGAAAGTAGGTCGAAAAGACATCGTCTAGACCTATGCCCCCGTAGAGGAAAATGCGTGAAAATATTAAAAAAAACATATAAATATTAGTTAACGTATAAAATGAAAAGTTATTTAATGTTAACTTAAATGAATGAATGAAATGAATGTTAATGAAAAGTTTACAAATCATTAGGATCATATAAACTAAAACGGCCATAAATATACAGGAACCTGAATGACGAGACACAGGTGGAGATGAACATAAAGAACCAGTTTTAATGCAACAGCAAATTATTGCAATAATTTGTATTTAAAAATTAAAACAATTCTTTCGATGCGTATCGTACTGTAAGCATTCCATTTTTATCTTCAGACATTTTCCCATACTGGGGTAGGCAGAGGCCTAGACAATGACGTCCTTTCGACGCACTTTTCACCGGACGTTATTTAGGACGATGTAATAGATCCGTATGAATTAAGGAATGGTTATTTTTTGTGTGTACCATAAATAATACAGATAAACACAAATATTAAGTTGACTGTACATTTCGGTTGCCTTGTCACAACATAGGGATCTTTTCCAAGTAACCAGAGGCGTAAAGAGATATGACACAGACACAAGAAAGGTGGTGTGTTGGTGGTGGTGGTATATATATACATTTAAAAGAATTCAGTATTCCTTCAAGTCACGATAGCCGAATGGTTGGGTGGTCGGAATTACGAGTCGAGAGACCCGAGTTCGATCCCCGTGTGACAGGCTCTTACCAATAGGTTTTCCAAAAACTTACGTACGGATTGTATCGTTGACTTTGGATATAAAGACGGCGACGGGCTCACCACCTGTCACGTTGTCCCGAAAATATCTTCGGTGGATGGTGGGTCAAAGGGACTTAATTGTCTAGACTAGACCTCTGTCTACTTTATGTTTATATATTCAGTATTCCTTCGGTAAAATGCTCCGAAGAAAGTTACAGGCGCTTTCACAAATATGTTTCGCAGATCGCTGTGGTGTCCTTAAGTTAAAAAATTATTAAAGATAGTTAATAATTATTTTAACTGTTTCAGGCAATTTAGTCAACGCATTCTTTCATGCAAGGGACCAGGATGTAATTCGTTTCGTCAAACCAGTTTATATTACACGTATGTTTGAAGCTATCATTAGAAACGTTAACAAGATGCTGGAAGCTATTCCTTATGATAATTTGTTTATCCAATAACATTCACCCATATGTTTCAATAACAAAAGTACATTAATATCAACGACAAAAAACAATAGTTACCCCTAGATGGAGACTAGATATGGTTCAAACGTCTCCTGAGAGCTGAAAGCTTTTAAAACAAATATTTTTGGTTAATTCGTTTTGCTATTGATATTTACGTATATTATATTATATACATTACGTATATTTTAGTAGCAAAACGAATTAACCAAAAATATTTATAATTATATAATAATTGTATGCAATACATTGCTGCAATTAGAAAATAAACTGCAAGCAAAAATTAAAAACTACCACAACTGCTACTTATTATGATCTGCATTTGTTACCAATAGTAGTAAGAATAGATGCCATTCTTTTTTGCCACTTATTTTACAAATCTTTTCCAACGAGTCGGAAAACAGCATTATTTTTTGCGGTGCTAGTGTGGTGCTAGTGCAGATCAGTTTAATGTTCCTTTTGTTGTAATTGTCAATTTTTTCGTTTTATTGCAATTACATTTGGTCTACATTATGTTAATACCTTATTACTTTCCTTATTCTTTCGCATATTTATTGTAATAATTATGATCTATCATACAAAATTAAAAAACACAGTTTGAGTTTAATTTAATAAAAGCCATTGTACACACTGCCAGACAATAATGGTTAAAGTAAATCATTTAAAAAATGCTATTTTAATAGAGGATAATGCTATTTTAAAAGAGGATTTTATCCTCTTCACAAGGATTCATATAAGGTCCATTAATTTATTGTTAAACAAAGTTCAGATTTAATTACTAAAGAGAGCAACTACCGTATATACGATGAAAACATTACACTTTAATGTCTATTAAACCTTGTGACGTTGTTATAGCGATTTACATTCGAGTTCTGTTTTAATTTACTGAAAAGTGATTGAAACTTTGGTTTTAAAAAGCTATTTGGAGGATTTTTGCTATAATTTTCATGTTAGGTTAGGCAACGTTCAGGAGTGGATTTCAGTTAGGATGTATGTTACAAAAAAATGTGTTTTAAGCGGGAATGTACATTATAGACAAGTGGATGGGTGATCGAAATTTGAGTCAAGAGGCCCGAGTTCCATCCCCAGGTGATGGAGAACGGAGGTGAACCGAGAAATGGCGGGGTAAACTTCTCGAAAAATATCTGACGAAAACAATCAACGGGCAAATTCTACTTTCGCTTTGTACCCAATTCCAACTTGCCAATACTATTTTCCGGCTCCCCGTAAAGTATAAGACCAAATTTGACGTCAAAAAAATTTGACGTCTGTCAAAGTGTCAAGAGCTAAGTATATTTAAATAAATTTATTTTAATAATTTTTACTATATTTAGGTTTTAAAATTATCGTAAAATGTTGATAAAATTTAAATAAATGTGATATTAAAAGGTTTTTATGATTTCAGATACATTTTTTGTCAATCGTGGTAATATTGTATTCCGGAGCTTGTCAAGGAATAAGTATATTTCTTAAATATTTGGAAAAACCTGGGAAGTATTTTAATATTCATGTAACATTCAATAATTATGTCTGTATTTCAAATATTACTTTTACTTTTAGTGCGCTGTACGGCATGCCTACATCTGATCAAAGGTCTACACTCTGTGGTCCGTCCTAACTGATTGGAAGCGACGCAGCAGAACTTAGCAACTTTAAGTTTATTTAAGATATAATAATTAGTTTATGAATATCGCTCCTACCAACTCTCAACCGGAATTCCTACAATGTCGAAATTGTTCGGACGGTAGGCTTTTTAAAGGTAAAAGAGGCTTAAATATACATATTAGACGTTGTCATCCACAGTCAATTTCGGTTTCACAGCCTCCCGTCCCCTCTCATGGCACAATCAGAGATATTAATCAAACCAATTTTCAAAATTTTTCGGACCAAATTCATTATTACCACCGTAATGTACCAATACTTAGGAGGATTCCTAGAGGTGCGAGGATGCAGCTAGCTAAAGCTTTATCAAATACCATTCAAAATTGTTTTACTTTTAACACTGTAACTAGTTGGCAAAAATTATTTTACTTTGCATATTTTCATTTTCATTTTGACAAAACGGGACGTAAGTCAATTACGTGCCAGCTTAAAAACAAATCTTTTCAAAATTTTGATTCACCGATTGATACATCCATAGCTCCAAGACCACACAATTTTGATTTAAAGAAAGTTGTCGAGTCTAAAGTTATGGATGGTGATTTAAAAAACGCATCGCGTATTTTATTTTCAGACGATATCCTGGCGCCTCACAATGCGGACACCCTTGAAAGCTTACATCAGAAGCATCCTAAGGCCAATTCCTCCTTGCTTCTACCGTCGCCTCCTGATCCTTCTTATCAGCCATTACAAGTTTCAGAAAAAGATACTTTAGAGGCAATTATGTCTTTCTCAAATGGCTCTGCCGGCGGCATTGACGGAATTACGCCTCAACATCTGAAAGATCTTGTAAGCGCGTCCGCCGGTGACGCCGGCTGAATTCTTTGGGCGACATAACAAAATTAAGTAATTTTATGCTTTCTGGCAATGTAAATCCAAATTTTGTTAAAATCATATATGGAGCAAGGTTCATATATGAGGCAAGCCTTTAAAAAAAGATAATGGTATCCGCCCTATAGCTGTTGGTTCCACTTTTAGACGTTTAACTTCTAAATTAGCATGTAGGCACATAACCTCCGATCTAAAGTCAAAATTTCAGCCTATTCAGTTAGGCTTCGGTAGCAGAGGAGGTTGTGAGGCAGCTGTACATTCAGTGCGTACTTTTTTAACGAATTGTCAAACAAATATTCTCTTGAAAGTTGACCTTAGGAATGCCTTTAACTCCCTCGACAGATCAACCCTGCTGAAGGAGGTTGCGAAACATACCCCGGAAATTTACCATTACGTTTGGCAATGTTACAGTCAAAACTCTAATTTATTTTACGAAAATCATTTAATCGACTCAGCCGTCGGAGTTCAGCAGGGTGATCCACTGGGCCCAGCATTGTTTAGTTTGGGAATTCAACCGATTATTTCAAAGTTGAAATCCAAACTCAATGTTTGGTACCTAGATGACGGAACCCTAGGAGGAAAGCCAGATGACGTGCAAAATGAATTAAATAATACTAAATGTGAACTTTTCATTCCTGACCGTTTGTCTTCTCATAGACACAGTTTGTTTCAAAATTTTAACAATATATCTCCTGGCATTAAAGTAACTGAGGCGGATTCTCTTTACCTCCTTGGAGCGCCGTTATTTATAGAGAGTATGAAACCTCTTTTGAAAGTAAAATTTGATCAATTTTTAGAACATGTTAATAAACTGTATATTCTAAATTCTCATATAGCGCTTACTATTTTAAAATATTGCGTTCTTGTTCCTAAATTTACTTATTTACTCCGCTCGAGTCCAGCATGGAAATGTTCTGATTTTTTAAAACAAATTGACCTTAATCTCAAAATAGCTTTGGAAAAAATTCTAAATTTATCTTTAGTCTCATCTAGCTGGACTCAAGCTACTTTACCTGTTAGATTTGGAGGTATCGGTATAAGAGAGGTTTCAAATATTGCGCTGCCGGCTTTCCTTGCCTCCGTACATAGTGTTCATGATTTGTCACGTAAAATTCTTAAGAATGACTTGGACTTGACCTTTGCTAACGAGGCAAGAGAAGCATGGTTATGTCTCTGTCCCGGCGAGGATATTCCACTGGAATCTAACTCACAAAAACGGTGGGATATCCCGTTGGTTCAGAATGTGCAGAAATGCTTACTGAACAATTTTCACTGTGACAGAGACCGCGCCCGCTTTCTAGGTGTTTCGACAAAGGAATCAAGTTACTGGCTACATGCTTTACCATCAAGTAACCTTGGTACATTACTAGATAACGAAAGTTTACGTATAGCTGTAGGAATACGATTGGGAGCATCGATTTGTCAACCACATCGATGTCCTTGTGGCAACGACGTCGACGAGTTAGGCCTCCACGGACTTTCATGCCAAAAAGTGCCGGCAGACTGTCTCGTCACGGTTCCTTGAATGAGGTCATCCGAAGGGCTCTTGTTTCCATAAATATTCCATCGGTTTTAGAGCCTTGTGGAATATTTAGGAGGATGGTAAGAGACCCGACGGCTTGACTTTAGTCCCTTGGGAGAGAGGCAAAGCTCTTGTGTGGGACGCAACTTGCGTTGATACATTAGCGGCCTCTCATATCAAGGGTACTTCGATAAGGGCCGGGGCGGCATCAGAGGCAGCTGAATCGGGTAAATGGCGTAAATATGAGTCTTTGAAAGGAGACTATATATTTGTTCCATTTGCCGTAGAGACAATCGGTCCGTGGGGTCCCCGCGCGATGCAGTTTCTAAAGGAATTGTATCCGCGACTTATCGTTGCCGCTGGTGACAAGAGGGCTGGTTCTTTTCTCGCTCAACGGTTAAGTCTAACCATTCAACGTGGAAATGCAGCCAGCGTTCTTGGTACCATGCCACGAGGAGTAGGGCTCTACGATTATAATAGTTTTTAGTTAATAAGTATTGTAAATATTAACATAATTTTTTCTGTAAATAAATATGTATGAAAGACCAAATGGATGCATCCGAGGTCGATACATTGGCACCTTAAACATTACATATTAAAGCCAATGTGTACGAGGATTGGTTTGATGATAACTACGAAATTTTGCCTGGGGCTATTCAGAAGCATCAGTCTCTTTTACGCCAGCATGTCAATGGTGCGGAATTGCGTAGGCATGTGAGGGAAATAAAAAACAAGTGGTGGAAAGGTAAGGCCGAACGCACGCAATGGCTTGTTGACACTAACCAACTAGAAGCATTTTATGATGAGGTCCGAAAACTTGTTGGTACTGCTAGTCGTATCAGAGCGCCTCTTAAATCACTCGCCTGTACTAAACTGCTTACCAACAAGCAAGATATTCTCAATCGTTGGGAAGAGCACTTTAAAAATTTGCTCAATGTGGGCCGAGCAGCAGACCTCGCACACATCAGCTCTATGTCTGCATATGAGTAGGACAGCCCACTGTCTTTGCAGGAGGTCATCGTTGCTGTACAGAAACTAAAGAACAAAAAAGCGGTCGGCTTTGACTATGTAGCAAGAAAAAAACTACGTAGTATCAAAAAAAGTTAATTTTTTTATTTTTGGCAACATATTTTTTCTCTCATTTAACGGACTCATTTAAATCAAATTTTCATTTAACTGATGAAAGGAATTCATTTATCTGTACCTCTGTCTACCCCAGTATTGGGAATAGCGTGAAGATACTTTTTTTTCTAAAGTTAAATCACTTGATATTAGCAACCATTACACAAATCTAATGATGTTTTTACAAACCATTTACTAAATCTAATGCTGCAGCCAGAATTATACTATCACGCGACCATTTCGCTCGAATATCCGACTTCGATGAAGTAGTTTATATTTATTTTAATTTATTTCAATTTTGATAAAGTAATGAAATACATCATAAATATATTAACGCATAGTCCTCACGTGGTAGCCTCTTTCGCTTCTTTCAAATTTATAATTTAACTCGAGCGTCTAGATGTCCGAGTACTCTTGACTTCGGTGATAGAAATAAGAGTAAGAGACCAACGTTCGATCACCAGTTGGTAGGCTCGTGCCAATGAGTTTATTCTAAACTTATGCATCGTTGATTATCGATGTGATTATCTGTATGGTTTATATTGTGCAATTTTTATTGATTTTATAGTCCATTGAAATTAAAATTTTAAAAGTTTTTCTCTTTAATTTAATATAGATTTACATTGTTGGCTTTGACTTTAAGTTGGCGACAGACTTATCACCTGTTATGTTGTCCCAAATGTCTCAAGAAATTTCCTTTCGTTTCGAAGCAAATTTCTTCAGGTCGAAAAGAATTTATTGCTCTGGACCATTTCTACTCCAATAATTCGTGAAGTTGTTTTTTTTTTACTTTATGCGTCCATATTGTTCAACGTGCCCAAATCGTTAGTATGAGTGCATTGCATGAATAGATAATATAAAGCGCGAAATTTATCGAGGTAGGTCGAGACTATCTTTAAAAAACCATGTGAGAAAATTGCTCTAAGAGAGTAGAGTTAAGATTCAGATACCCTGATGTTTGTGTAAGAAGAAAATTATGAATTTGAAAGAAGCGAAAGAAGTTATTAGGGATCATAACATCTGTTTTCTCTTGCTACCTCATCAGAGATACTCGAGATATATATCGTTATATACGGGCGTTAAGGTATATCATTATAATTACAAGTCCGTCTTGACATTCTGTCTAACAATTTGTTGGCAAAAATCCTTTTTATTTTAAAAGACAAGTAATTAATCCACAGACTGTACATGAAATAAAAGTTATCAAGTTTCATCATATTCGAGTTATACTCATACAAAATTATTTTCCTCATGTTATTTTCATTACAGTCTTTGTCTATATCTCCTGTTCTAATTTGTTTTTATTTACAAACACTCGCTCTTTCATGTGCTCTTGTCCAGTTTAAGTGCTTGACTTAGAAAGAAAGTAGGTATAAACATTTAATATGAATTTCAAAGCTCTTAAAGCACAGAAATTCTAGTTGTAAAGAAAAAGAAACTTTAAAATAAATAGTGCTGTACTAATCCGTTAAACTATTGTGGTTTGATTAACTTACAAACATTTTAACATAAACTTATAAAAAATACAATATCTTCACGCCATTCCCAGTGCAAGTGTAGACAGAGGTCTAGTCAACTCCTTTCGACCTACTTTCTACCCAAGACATTTTTTGGAACAACTTGACAGGAGGTGGTGGTACAGCCCTTCGCCGTCTTGTTGTCTAAGCCAACGAAAGAAATCGTACATAAGTTTAGAAAAAACCCTATATAAATTACCCTATATAAAAAACCCTTTATTTATTAATATAACAAAAACCTTGTTCAACTCACTTCGATGGTTTACGTTAGAAGTTGAAGGAATGAGTGAAGTACAATGGTGAAAATAATATATAGTGATAAAATAATTTATTTTCGAAGACCACGTAAACAAATCCCTCGGAGTGGAGGATCAAAGATCGTGTGTTTATGAATAAAATGATGAATTTCAAAGACGAACGCAAGGATTGTGACACTTAGGGATCTGTTAACTCTGACTACCCCGTTATGGGCTATACATACACATAAACATACATACATACATTCATACATACATACATACATACATACATACATACATACATACATACATACATACATACATACATACATACATACATACATACATACATACATACATACATACATACATACATACATACATACATACATACATACATACATACATACATACATAAATACATACATACATACATACATACTTAAGGAGGATTTGTCATAATCGCCACGCTTGGCAAGTGGATTTGCGATCGCAGTACCAGACCATTCGCACCTCAGACGCTGCTGGCCTACTTCGGTCTGATTATTTTGGTCTGATATTTTTATAGAGATGGTTATCCCGCCCTCTGTCGGTTACCATAACGATATTCAAGGCTGTTTCCCATAGTCGCCTCTTACGACATCCTCGGGAAGAAAGGGAGTGGTAATATTCTTACGCTATACATCAAGATATAATCATGAAAAATGCTTACGCATTTCAATGCTTGGGCAGTCAGAGGTCTAGATAGTACTTTCGACATTATTTGAAGCCATCAATACGGTAACGCGTTATATGCATAAAATACAGTTTCTCTTCTTTTATAAAGTACGTATGAAAAGCTAAAATATTTTTCTTTAATAAATGAGAAATTTCAAGATTGAGACACGATGGCTCACAGCTAAGAGAATCAGTTCAGTAGAAGTCACGTATGCTGACCTAACATATCACATCTAATGAGTCACGATAGTCGAGTGGCTGAGTGGTCGGGATTCAGAGTCAAGAGACCCAAGTTTGATCCTCAGGAGGCAGGCTCGTACCAATGGATATTTTCAAAAACTTAAGTACGAATAATATCGTTGGCTTGGACATTACGACGACGACGGGCTCACCACCTGTCACGAAAATTTCTTCGATGGAAGTTTGGTCAATAGGACCTAACTGTCTAGATACCTGTCTACCCCTTTATTGGGAATGACGTGAAGATATTTTTTTACTTATCTAATAATTTAACATATAAGATTGGTTTTAGGAGAGATAATTATCATGATGTCTAAGTATAGCCGCAATAGCTACATTGTTACTGTTGCTACAAAATACATTCAAAATACATCCATTGACTACAAAAGGCTTCCTTTAGTAGTCAATGGAAACAAACATTACACAAACCAACAAAAAACCTGAGTTCCGTTTGGGTCTATTTTTTATTTTCCGTTTTTAAAGAGCATCACCAAGTGAAAATACATATAGACAAACACAAAGACAGACAACAAACACAAAGACCACACACTCTCCTATGGCAATACTGCTGAAATATATTTCTTATGAAATAAGTGGTACCTTTTTTCAGATAATTTTGTTTTATAATTATTTATTAAAATAAATAAATATTATTCGTTCTATATATTTATTAAACTTAAGTACGTACTTAAATTTTCTTTGATATATTTAACTTTAAAATCGATTAATCGGATCTCCGGTTATATTCTCACTTTTGTTTTATCCGGATAAGCGGGATTCTTTTTTTTATAGAAAAAGGGAGGCAAACGAGCAGGTGGCTCACGTGATGGTAAGTGATTACCGCCACCCATGAACACCCGCAACACCAGAGGCTTAGCAGATGTGTTGCCTCCCTTAGAATGCCCCCCTCCCCCATAATTGGGGGCGGAGGGTGTGAGGGCCACCGGTTACCTGCACTCACCAGACGAAACGCAGAAGTTTGATAGACTTCTACTTTACGCCGCTATTCTGTGAGGTCGTGGTACTTCCCCGGTCGAGCCGGCCCATTCATGCAACAACAAAAGTTGATGCGTGTCTCTACCACTGTATAATAAGCTTTGAACAGCGCTAGTATAATTTCCGATAGATGTTTCCAACGTCTCTAAGAGGTTTACGAAAGAGATTTAAAATTTCTACTGATACGGGTGAAACACAGTAAAAAAATTCCTTCGACAAAAAATATAAAGGAAGTTCTAATTTCTATGCTATTTAAAAACAATAAGTGTTACAGATGTAGATCGGATGAATATAAAACTTAAATTTTTAGAACTAAAATTTTATTTTATTTATATAACAACCTTCTCGAAGACAATTTTAAAGACTTGCAGCGTATCGATTCGTTGTATATCTAGTAATCATGATAGCACGAAATAGAAGAATACGTTTAGAAATACAACAAAAGTTTTAAAAATCGCTTTAACGTCACTAAGTCATTTAATAAATGTCGTCACGAACTGAATTGAAATTACTCAATTTGTTGTGTAATCCTTCTTATGTTCAAGTAAATTTAACTCAGGATGAGAATTCAATAGCACATGATGGGGTTTGGGGAGTTTGGTAGGGGCACTATTCGAGTAACAATATATTATCCCATTTCTTCCTATGGGTGCCGTAAGAGGGAAGAAAATATTTACAAATTCTATTAGCTACCGACAGACGGTGGGATAAACATTTTGAAACATATCATATCAGAAATTTTACAGAATTGTGACAGCTAGCAGATTCGCTCGGATTTCTTTTAATCTGAGCTATGCCGCCTGAGCCTTCTGGTTAAGGCCTTTGTACTTTGTGTTTGTAGTGGACTTTTTCTTCCACAGCCTCTACTATAGCCTGTAAACATCAGGTCTCCGTTAGAGTAAGTTAATATTAAGTAAGCCTTTACCTTTTAAAATTTTTTGTTTAAAAACAAAAAATCTCTAACTTAATGAATGATCCGATACCACAAAAAACCTTTAAGATTGATTTTTGTTATTAGTATTTCGTAGAAAAAATTAATGAAACAAATTCATCAAACGCAAAAAATGGAGTTTTAATAAATATATAATAAATATCTTCACGCAATTCCCAGTAAAGGGTAGACAGAGGTCTAGTCTAGAGAATTTAGCCACTTTGACCCACCTTCCACCGAAGATATTTTCGGGACAACGTGACAGGTGGTGAGCCGTTTTCTTGTCCAAGCCAACGATATATCACTAACATCTAAACCCGAAAATAAGTAACAAAAGCGGTTATCTACATTGAACCGTTCGGAAATCCAATTTGGGAACACAGGCCTGACACAGAGCTTACCTTGAATTCCGGTATATATCCAGTATATACGCCACGTGACGTAGCATCTCGTGAAAAATATTCATAATTGAACTATGTTTTCGTGGTATTATTTAAACTTTATTAACTTAGGTAGACGTTCGTTTCGTTCGTTCCAATACATGAACCGGAAAAACGATTATCATCATATTTCCTGGCGTTATGCAGGAAACAGGATGCATTTTAATCTTGTTAGTTACGACGTCACTCGCGTACTTATGTGGGTTAATATGATGACAAGAAATGTTATTGCATTAAAATACTTTAAAAGGTGACTCGTCCATCTAGAAGTCATGAGGATCAGTAACAGTCAAATCAAATAATTTTTTTATCGAAATAAGAATGTACATTCTTAATCGATGGATATTTTTAATCTACCACCATTTCGTAATGAAGTTCCTCAAACGGAGAAGAAACAGGCGAAAGAAACTCCGTAGCTATCCTCTATACTTGGTCAATCTTTTATTTCAATAATATCTTCACGCAATTCCCAATACAGGGGTAGACTGAGGTCAAGTCTAGACAATTTAGTCTCTTTGATCCACATTCCACCGAAGAGATTTTCGGGACAACATGACTGGTGGTGAGCCCGTCGCCGTCTTTATGTCCTAGCCAACTATATACATCGTACACAACTTTCTTGAAAAAAATCTATTACTACGAGCCTACAACCTGGGTATCAGAACTCGGGTCTCTAGACTCGAAATCCGATCACCCAGTGACTCGGCTATCGTGACTATAGTTTGATTTTTTTTGTCCGCCATTTGAGCATTCTATTGTCCATGAAATAAATAAATTAAAATCAATAAGAAAAGCAAAATAAAATGCGTTTTCTACCCACGCTGCAGCACAATGTCCTGCTATAATCTTTCTCAAATGTATTAGAAAAGAATTACCAGTAGTCATCATTTACAAGTTGATGCTGGCCTTATACAAAAGTGGCTTTTTGAAAAACTACATTTTTCAAAGCAAATAACGATTTATGCACTTGGCTGTGCTACAGTTGTTGAAATAACTTTCCTAATAAAGTGAACTACTTTAACGGAAAACGCAAAGTGCAAAGTTGAGCGTAAATTTTACAACTTCATTTTTAAGTGTTTGACGTATTTGACCAATGGTGAATTTGGTTTTAATGTAAACGTATAACCTAGTTAAATAATGATAGTTAAATGTGTAAAAAACATAGTTAAGTCGATCGACAGGTGGAAAGCACATATCAATGTGTTTTTCAAAATTTATGTACGATTCATATCAATGGCTTAGACATAAAGATGGATATATCAGATCAGTCAGAGATATCAGATCAGATAAAAAAAAGAGATGATAGAAAAATAAATAGAGAAATAAAAAAATGTCTTCGGTGAAAGGTGGGTCGGATGGAGTTTATAGCTCTGTGTTGAGAATGGCGTGAAACATGTAATGTAAATTTATGTGTTCATATACTTACAACGTCGTGGAATGCCCTAGAATCTTGAGGCATCACAGATAACGTTTATAATATTATGTATACACATCAGACCTGATTAAGCATTATATCTTAAGTTCGAAAAAAGTGTTTTAAATTTGATTTTCAAAATCTGACCGTGTCTATGTAAACACACAGAACAACTAAATTCGTTAAAGATACTTATTTATAGAAAATCTAAAAAAATTAAAATAATATATTAATAAAGCGTTATAAAGGCGATGATCAGCTTTTTTGAAAAGACTGTGTATAAGTTCATATCACGAGTCTGTGAATATTAAAGAAGGGAACATGAAATGAAGCTCCTCACGTATATCTTATACAATTATGATAAGAAAAATTTAGTATGTCCGCTCTGTTACCCATGCGAATCCGGGATAGGTAGTTTTATTTAATTACTAATTTGGATATCAGAAATTACCAATGTATTGACGCTTTAACAAGGTATTTGTAATGATATCTTGAAATAACATATTTTGATTAATAAACAATTACTAAAAAGATTCAAAGTTATTTCACTTGTTGTATTTCTATCTCTAATGTATTTATACCTCATAAATGAAGACCGAAAGCCTCACATTTCATGATTACACTCTCTGTCTATACCCTTCAAATCGGAACACAAAAAGGTGTTACGTTGCTATTTTATGACAGAAATCGACAACAATGTTACTGATCCACATGACTTCTTGGCAGAGGAGTCACCTTTTCACGAGTCAAAGTATTTTCACGAGTCAAAGTATTTAATATTTTTTTCATCATACTAAACCAACTAAGTACGTGAGTGATGTGATAACTAACAAGGTTAAATGCATCCTGTTTTCTGCATAACGTCAGGAAATTTGATAGTAATCGGTGTTCAGGTTTATGTGTTCTTAGAACAAACGAAATTAACATACATACATACATACATATCATCACGCCTCTTTCCCGTAGGGGTAGGCAGAGACCACTTCTTTCCACTTGCTACGATCCTTACATACTTGTTTCGCTTCGTCCACTTTCATTATTCCCTTCATACATTCTCTTCGATTCAGGGTACTCTTGACCTGGCCTTTTTTCAGGACGTCCCTGATTTGGTCTTGAAACGTCCGCCTAGGTCTTCCCCTTCCTACACTTCCATTCACACTCGCCTTATATGCTTTTTTCGTCAATCGTTCTTCATTCATTCTCTCGACATGGCCAAACCATCTCAGCATACCTTTCTCAATTTTAGTCACTACATCTTCTTTCAGACCACAACGTTTCCTTATTTCACCATTCCTTATCCTGTCGCTCAGTTTAACTCCTAACATACTTCTTAATGCTCTCATCTCAACTGCATTTACTCTACTCTACGCTTTCATGTTTCTTCTGCCATACCCAACTTTCACTTCCGTACATGAGTATCGGAACCAAAACTCCCCTATGCACAGCCAAACGAGCCTTGTTAGACACCATCCGACTGCTCATAAAGGAGTGCAAAGCTCCATTCACCATGTTTCCTGCATTCACTCTTCTTTCAATATCACTCTCACACTTTCCATCTCTTGTGAACTTTGAACCCAGATACACAAACTCATTCACCTGTTCAATTTGTTCATCTCCAATCACTATATTGCAGTCTGTCATGACCTCATCTCTTTCAAACACCATTACTTTCGTCTTCTTTACATTCATCTTCATCCCCTTCCTAACAAAATCTTCACTCATTAAATTAACATTTACTTAAGTTAACAGAGTTTAAATAACGAGTAATGGCAATGTACACCACTTCTCCTATAAAGGAGAAGGTACACCCCTTCTCCTTTATAGAAGAATTGGCATTATCAACTAGGGGGAGGAGGGGGTGCTTCGTAGCACCAGTGGTGTTTATCCTATTTTAATATATGAAAATTCAAGTAGAAAAAGATAGATAGATAGATAGATAAAAATTAAAGTTAGTAAAGAAAATCATTCATTTTTAACTTTTTTATATGGGAGTAGGTAATTAATATTCCGACTACCTCATTAACACATGCCATTTAGAGCTTTGTCAATAAACAAACAAATCAATTGTTAATAAAAATCTACGTAAAAATAAACACAAAGTAAAATATATACAGGTGTTTTCCTTTTGATTTAAAAACTTCACATTATATATACATTGCTTATAACAGTTTTCTCCTAGAAAACGCTATAAAAATCGCTTTGTGTTAAATTTATCCGAGAAAAGAATTTCTGCTTCTTTCATCGAAGCGTAATCACACCAGTGTATAGAGTTTGTTTGTTAGTTGATGTGTTATTCAAGCGAAGTACAACAAAGACATTATTAATTTTCCAACATTTTTTATCGTATGTTACTTTAATATTTAAATTACTAGTTTGCTAGCGGGAGATATTAGTGCCGCCGTAAGGGTAATTATCATGAAAATCAATAAATTAAAGACAAATAAATATCTTCACGCATTTTCTATTCCTGGGTTATTTAGAGGAGCTTATTTGTGGTGGGAGGTGGTGATCTAGCCGTACATGCCATACTACTTACATAGATGAATATTTATGTTAACATATAAACATAAATGATTCGAGTACAGACATATCCATCACGCAAATGTTGGCCCCTAACAGGATTCGAACCCGTAACTTCTACCTTTGTCTATTTTTATATTTACAATAAATTTACAATAATTCCCTCCAACTCATCCGAGAATCGAACGCACCAGCTGGCGGCACAGCGAAAACCGGAGTGTATGCAACTCGTTCACAGAGGTCATAAATGTATACCAGTATAAACACGGGTTTCATTTATTAAGCTGTACGTTTAGCATACATATATACGTACGTACCTATATTAGAATGTCCTAATAAGTTGAACGACTTTTGGAACTGTCGAAGTTGTCGTTAATGAATTTAAGTAAAACCACTTCCAAGGAATTTCAATTACCTTACCCCTCACGAACAATGTTTATATGAGAAGAGAGATGTCCAGAAACACTATGAGGTGCTTTATATGCAACTAAGTGACAAATTATTTATTCATTTCTTTAATAAAGACATTATATAAGAGCCACGAGGGTTGTGGGTTAAATGTTTAATCGCTTTAACGCTTTTTAAGAAACATCAAAGAAACGTAAAAATGTTTTAAATCTACGACTGAATAAATATATTGACATCCTTAACGTAGTCATGATAGCCGAGTGGCTGGGTGATCGGGATTCGGAGTCAACAGACTCGAGTTAGATCCCCAGGTGAATGGCTCGTATCAATTGTTTTCTTTTAACTTAAGTACGTATTATATCGTTGGCTTGGACAAAAAGACGGCGACGGGCTCACCACCTGGCACGTTGTTCTAAATTCATCAAATATATTTACGCCATTCGAAATATAAGAGTAGACAGAGGTCTAGATTATTAAGTTATTTCGACCCACCTTCCACCGAAGACATTTTTTGTAAAATTAACGTCAACTTACACTTACACACGTAAAATTAACAGGCTTACACGCAATATTCACTGAAATACGTAGCGAGCTTCAGATACTTTTTTATTCTCGTCTAAAATAATTGGAAACACTAATTTTCCTTCATCGGTTCTCAAAGTTTATTTTAGCTAATACCTAAAAACAACTCTGTGCATATTTTAAATAGTGTTTAAAATGCAAACACAAAGATACAAACCGTTCGGCGGCGCGGTTTTCGCGCCTAATACTTTAAAATAATTTAGTTTTAGCGCAACTTGAACGTCGCAAAACGAAAATCTTCTTTACTTTTCAATTCCCTTTTGTAATCATTAACATTTATAATCCTTTGCGAGCTCTGTGGAAAAGTGATGTAGGGCCTACACACCGGTTTTATGGTGACGCTAGCATTGAGGTTCCAGTTTCGATTCCTAGATGGTTCAGTGTAAAAAACCATTGTTTCTATGTTGTCTTAGATCTGAGTGTTTGTGACACCTACGCTGTTTCCGATACATAACACAAGCGCTTTAGCTACTTACTTTGGGATCAGAGTGTGCATTAATTATTATTGTGCCGAGTAGTTTAAAAGAATAAACAAAATTCATCAAAGAAAAGTAAACGAAGCTGGGTTTTCGCAAGTTGGTCGACAATTTTTCTGCCTAGGAGTCGTCAGGGTCAATACCACACTAGTACCTATTTCAGACACGAAGTAACACAGTAAAAACTGTTTCGTTTCGGCTTAAAAGATAGCGTTTGTAATCCGTTATTATGTAGCATTCTATCTTAATAATAAAAAAAAATCCTTCACGCCTTTCCCAAAACTGTCTGTCCCAAACTGTCTTTTCGTCTCGCCTTCCACCTTGGACATTTTTTGGACAACTCGCCAGGTGGGGAGCCCGTCGCCCTCTGTATGTCCAAGCCATCGATAAAACTTTAAGGATCTACACCGTTAATAATCGTTAACGTTGGTTTTCAAAAATACCAATAATACTACCTGGGGATCGAACTTAGATCGATCGAACTATCTATGTACGTGTGTATTTATTTAGTTAAAACATATTTTTTTTAGTCTTAAATTTTCTACTCGTGGTAAATAGATTCGAGTCTCTGATGTCAAATATAAATTACCAAATACACTTAAACATTCGTTTACTATGAGTGCTGACCCACGCTCTAACATCGGGTGATGTAAATAATACCAAAATGCTTGTAAGAAGTGAAGTGTTTTAAGGGCAAGTACCATCGCTTCGCATTACCCCTTCACTTGTCTGAAATGAAGAACCTGTTTCAAAATGCCTTTGTCACGTGATATTTATTAGATTCCTAACCTCCCTTGCTATATTATGTCTTATAGCTTACATATAAATTTAAACATTCGTGTCTAAAAATTAAAATAAATTACTATGATACGTAGCGGCTTCTAAGGTCTGAAATGTTGCGGGGCTGCGATCCATCACACTTGCCAAGCGTTGCGTTTACGGGAAATCTTGCTTCGTCAATGGCCTATGTTAAGCAGGTGACTTTTACAGGACGTGTAGCAATTAGTAGTAGTGGAAGTCTACATATTTAGTTTTATAATTTGAGCAAACAAATCATATTTCGCTACCACTCTAACCTAGTCACTCTAGCTATGCAAGCATATTTTATATTTGAATAGTGTTTTATATTTGTAGCTTAAATTTAATATTAATTAGTAATTTGATAAAATTCGTTTACAAAAATTATTTAATATATTATTTATATATTTGTATAACAATGGAAATGAGTTTAGTAAACTCTTTGATTTTTATGAATGAGTCACACTTAGTAGCTTGGAATGTAAAATGTTAATGAAAACCTTTTTTTTTCAGTTAATTAATGTATTAAATTAGAAACATACATATTTATTTGTACCTATGATACGTATATATTTGTTGCACATGATGTATTTTTATGGGCTATGTTTTGTGTATTTATGATGAGGAAACATTAAAATTAAATTATTTATAAAGTAAATTAAATTTTAATTGTTAAATTTTAATATCATTTTCATCCTCTCATTTATATCTTTCATTGTATAATTTTTCATCACTTTACTAAACAACTGGAAGTATAGTTCAATGGTAAAATGGGGTGAAATAAAATATTATGAAATATTTTTATCTTTGTTCATTTTCTCATATATGATGATCTCGACTATTAAGCTTTTTCGAGTCTCCTTTCACTGAAGTACATAGGTCAAAGTCTTAGTTTCCAAACGCATGGTACAACACACTTATGCAGATATATATTTACATAGATAAATATTTAAAAATATATCATCAATCGTCTGCATCTGCAATACATATAAACATCCATGGTTCGAAAAGAAGCTTTCATATTCATCACTCAAAAGCTCACCACAGGATTCAAGCCTTTTACTACGAAGTCTGCCTTCGTGGCGTTTATAGTTTATTGCTTCATTAAAACTAAGTCCCGTATAAAACATTACTCTCAAACTATGGATATAGCAATGTTTTACGATTCCATAATATTTGTATAAAGCAAATTAAAGCATGTAGCATCGGCATAAGAATACAAATATTGTAGGAGGTGGCCCTTTATTTCGGGGGCTCCGTATGAGGCGATTAAGGGAAACACCATAACAATACCATTGGTTACCGGCTGATGGCGACAGAACCATCACTAAAAATACAAGACCAAAATTCATTCAGCCCGTCGACGAAGAGCAGCGTGTAAGGTGCAAGATGTCTGGTACTGCCATTGACAAGCCACCAGCCAAGCATGCGATTAAACAAGAAGCTATGTTAGCTGCGCATATGTTTACTTTAATAATACCCCGTAAATATTTCGACAGTAAAGCGCAGATTACTTCACGATTCCTGAACTTTTTAATGACTGTCCTATTCTTTCTTCTGACGATGTTATGAGATGTTAGTATTACACTACACGAGATAACATCACATGCTTTAAGCTCAAAGTGAGTAGCTAATGCACTTGAGTTATGGAATATGAAACAACGAAACCACAAAGATTTTCTCAGTTCTGTGACATTATGAAAAAGTAATTGTTTACATTGACCGTCCGGAAATCGACTTCAGAACTTACCACAATATGTAAACCGGTCTGTTGGGCACTCGGAAAACTCGACAACTAAACTTTATTCTAACTTATTATTTCTGTTCCGGTTCCTTTGGTCATGATATGTATTAATTAAACTCGTGCCTGTCGACTAAACTTATTTTGTTATCTCTCTGTTTAAACTGTCGGGTGCGGATTAATTTCTGACATTAAAATTATCTTAAAAGTTCCTATTTGCTTTTTTTTCGGGCGGTAAGCCATCGTTTTATTTCTTTACGGCTGGGCCACTTAGTAAAATTGGATTGAAGATTTGCGTTGAGTAATGAAGGTGAAAAGGCTAATTATGACCAAGATTCATATTAACACGAAGTTTGAAGTTAGCTGTGTATACGGAGTAGTCATAGCTAAATTTTTTTAATTTTATAGAATAAGGGAGGCAAACGAGCAGATGGCTCACGTTATGGCAAGTGATTACCGCCGCCCATGAACACCCACAATACCAGAGGCATAGCAAATGCGTTGCCGGCCTTTGAGGAAGGTATAGGCTCTTTTCTTGAAGGTCCCTAAGTCGTATAGAACTGGAAAATACGCTGACGGCAGCACATTCCATAAAGTGCAAGTACGTGGCAGAAAATTCCGCAAAAACGCACTGTAGTAGAATGCATCTAGATGGTGTTGATGGAATGTTTGACTATTCCATAAGGTACGATGGTGAATTTCAGCGGCTTTGTAAAAGAAGTGTTTAATTTACACATACTGGCCAAACACTCTTTTTAAATTTAACAACAACAATAAAATTTAACTAATGGCATAATGAAAAAATATAATACATATATACATACATAGATAAGAACAGCATCACATACATTGCTCTGATCTCAGTGTAAGCGCTTAAGCACGTGTAGTATGGAGTCAGAAACAATGAAGTACCACAAACACCCAGCCCGAGAAAATATAGAAAAAGTGTTTACTTCATGGACCCGTTCGGGAATAGAACCCGGAACCTCCAAGATGGCAACACCATGAAAGCCGGTGTGTACGCGACTCGTCCACGGAAGTCGTCAAAAATATGTAATATAAATAAACTTTCGACTTGCATTTGTCAAACAACGTAAAAACCCGATTCTCTACTTTCACCCGTCCGGGAATTCAACCCGGAACTCAGTGCTGCAAAAATCTATCTCCACATGTAGCACTTGGCTACAGCACGTGACTTTTATGGCAAATCCAGTTTAGAATGTACTGCAGTGGACTTTTACAGACAGATAAATATGATAAATATAAGGAAGTGTCAATTCAGAATATCTAAACTAAACAACAAAACTTTTTAACTAAGAAGCCAAAGTTCTAAGAGAAGTCTCACCGACGTTAAAGTATTTGGTAAACTCAAAACTGTGTGTAATTCGATCCGCAAGCGATAGCCAATGCCGTCCGCTATCAATACAATGCCAGTAATGGAAAACAAGACTTTGATATATGATACGTTT
Organism: Sericinus montela; assembly: GCA_029286605.1. NCBI lineage: Eukaryota > Metazoa > Arthropoda > Insecta > Lepidoptera > Papilionidae > Sericinus > Sericinus montela. Next base: position 2,347,768 of record JAGSMR010000074.1, on the reverse strand, counting down.
TTGTGAACATAATGCTTTGTTTCATTATCCTTCAATAAATTTACATTCTTCTATTACAATATTTAAAAACCAGTGTGCTTTAGACCACACACGAAGTAAAACTTCTTTAACTCCATCTATGTAACACCATTAAGAACGGAAGAGACCTGCGAGGCGGAGGCCCGCAGACAAATAGAAGCAAAGCTGTAAACGAAATGAAACACATTTGACTGACGGTGGGAGAGAGGCCTATACGTATGTATATATATTTATATATGGATATATGCATTAGCTTGGACAACAAAACGACGATTATACCCAGGTCCGCAATTAAAGAGATATTATTGGAAATACTTTTTTGATCTCAGTAGATTATAATATTTGACTTATTAGAAATTTAGTATGTTAAGAAAACTATTCAGTTGCAAACTTTCCGAAGTAAATACGAACAGGTCCCCTTTAGTTAAAATTTTTCCCCTGCTTTAGAGTTAACTAAATGATAATTTTCGAATCCTTTTTAATTTATTTTTCAAAAATAAGTTTTTTTAAAAAAAACATCGGTTCCACTCTATCTCTTAGACTCAGGTCTCTTGACTTGAATTCCGAACATACAACGTCTCGGCAATCGTGATTTTTTTAATGAAAATATGCTGTGCAAGAGGGGATATTGAAACACAGTGCTTACATAAATTCATACATTGGCAATCTCTAAACGTAATTTAAGATTAGATTAAATGTTTAGAAAGTCACGATAGCCGAGTGGTTGGGTGGTCGGAATTTTGAGTCAAGAGACCCGAGTTCGAGCCCCAGGTGGCAGTACCAATAAGTTTTTCAAAATACTTATGTACGAATTACATCGTTGGCTTGGACATAAAGACGGCGACGGACTCACCACATGTCACGTTGTCCTGAAAATATCTTCGGTGGAAGGTGGGTCAAAGGGACTTAATTGTCTAGACTAGACCCTGTTTACCCCTGTATTGGGAATTGCGTGAAGTTATTTATTTATTTATTATTTTAATGTAATGTTTAAATAATGTCATTGATAACATAATTTTAAAAATAATATGCATATTCTTTTGCGTATCTTTATCTCACTTTATTTAAGCAGTGACTAAAAATAACTCAGAAGTTGCATTTAAGTTAAAGAGAAACTTAAAAATCAACAAACATGGGCAGATCTGAAGAAAATTAACCGGATTCCGAAGAGTCCGGTTGATTTTAAACTTTCTTTAATTTAAATTCTAATCATAAAATGAAAGTTCATCATACGTATTCATTTTAAAAATTGAGTAATAATAATTTTCTTTAATATATATATATATATATATATATATATATATATATATATATATATATATATATATATATATATATATATATATATATATCATTCACATAGCTGATGCGCTGTTACTTTAATGAAAACCACAAACTCTTAAGAAAATTACACCACGTACCTACTCGGTTCGCCTCATGCGGTTTCTTCATTTTACAAATGAACCTATAATAAAATTACAAACAATTTTGTTGGGCAGTCACAGTCTTAAAATATCAGTAAATTTTTCTGTAAATATTTATTATATCAGTAAAGGCTTAAAATATCTTCACGCCATTCCTAAAACAGGGATAGACAGAAATCTAGACAATTAAGTTCTTTTAACCCACCTTCCACCGAAAAGAAGAAGAGCACGTCGTTAAGACCAAGCCAAGTACATAAATCGTACTAAAGTTATTAAAAAAAAAACACACAATGGGAACAAATGGGGATAGAACAAGGGTCTCTCTCACTGGAATTCCAAACATCTTAGCACTCGGCTATCGTGCATTAGTCTTTTGACACTTCATGTACAAGATTCTTGTGCTTGTTCTTTTTTCTTCTTCTATTTCCCAATAATCTTGTACTCAGGGGCCAAGACAATTACGCCTTGCAAAGCATGATTGAACGGAGCCCACGTGGGACAAGGTGACTGGTGTTAGCCTATCACCGTTTTAGAGTCGAAAAACTCATTGTTAAGTATTAATGCAATTGATATTAATGATATCTAAAATGAAAATATTATCAAACTCGGAACTCTGGATAGTAATTCCAGCTACCTAACCGTTCAGGAATTATGATTCTGTTTTTAATATATAAAAATAAAATAAATATCTTCACGCCATCCCCAATATGGGGGTAGGCAGAGGTCTAGACTATTAAATCTTCCCAACCAATCTTCCACCAAATTCTTTTTTTGGACAACGTGACAGGTGGTGAGCTTGTCGCCGTCTCAATATCTAAGCCAACGATATAAATCGTATATAACTTTTTGAAATAATCCATTGGAACGAGTCTAGGGGCTCGAACTCAGGCCTCTTAATTCAAATTCCGATCTACCAACCACTAGGCTATCAGAGCGTTGCAGAATACGGGTCTTGTGGCTGACATCTTTACCTGGGCGTCATGTCAGGGTTGCTGTTTCCCTTTCCCTGGGTGTGGTACCCACCCAGAGCTCTGTGGCACTGTACAATGTTCTATATAAAACATGTTTCTTCATATAAAAATTCATATAAAAATTCGAGAAAGCGAAATGGAAAGCCTTTTAATCGTGTTCGTATTATAAAACGCGTTTACAGCCATTTACAGAGTAAGTGCTTCCGGTTATATAGGTCAGTTTCTAGGTGACGCTTAACACATTCGAATAAATAAACGTAGAAATATCATAAAACATGTAATTAATTTATTTTGAATTTAAGATATATATGTTGTTGTTTGTATAAATATTATTATTTTTTACTTGTTTTTTTAATGTGTGTCATTGCGTTAATTTTAGGAAAAGACTTTTTTTATTGATTTGCTTCAATACTATTGCCGTTCCAATATGCCGTTGGTGTAGATGATTCCTTTCTTAAAGTGCAACGCATATAAATTATGTTTTAATTTTAAACACAAGCAACATTCGTGGCAACTTGTGTGACATAGTTCTACACGCTAGCTCAGAGCAGGAAACTGTCTACTTCCGTCGGTTAATTTGCGACACATAATTAGTGTAAGACAACGTAAAAATACTAGACGGTGCTCAGGACGTCGTGTGTAACTCTGAGCGGTTCCTCTGTGAATATTTTTGTAAGATATTTCTAGCAATTTGTTTTTAGAATCGTATTCACTGAATTTCGAACGTGTAAAATTTGTATATTGTATATATATAACGTATATCCACTCGTATTATATACATGTCATATGTAGGGACTATCTATCTACACTAATATTATAAAGAGGAAAGATTTAATTATTTGTTTGATTAAAAAAGTCACGAGAGCCGATTGGTCTGGTGGTCAGAATTTCGAGTCAAGAGACCCGAGTTCGATCCTCAGGTGGCAGGCTTGTGTGGAACTCTGTCTACCCCTGTATTAATGCGTCAAGGCGTGAAAATATCACAAAACTACATTTAAACGACTACGGGAATAATTAACTTGTGTAAGTTAGCAGCGGTAAGGATAAGCCTGGTATGAGAACCTATTTATAGTAGAGTAAACCATTTAACAGGATTAGTTTTGGTTTACCGCAGAAATTTCCCGGGTTTGATATTAAACTTGTTATTGGAGAGTTAATTTAAATTATGTTTTAAACGTGTGTTCTTTATCAAATCCAATTAAAATTCTAAATGTGAAGTTTGAATCGTTTTTGTTAATTTGAACTTTTAGCTACTTAAAAAAAACTATTAAATCGTTAAGTCCCACCTCCCACCGATAAGCTTTTTTTGGGACAACATGAGTGATGGTGAGCCTATTGCCGTCTTTCTGTGCAAGCTAACGATATAAATTGTACATAAGTTTTGTAAAAACCCATCGGTACGAGCGTACTATCTAGGAATCGAACTCGGGTCTCTTGACTCGAATGTCGGTACGTCGAATATTTTTAGAGTGGCAACTGTGATATGTCACATCTGCTCTGACGCAACACCGGGTTCTGGTGCGACGGCAAACATTAAAGGAATTACACGACACGCCGTCTTGCTGCTCAGACGTGCGCCACGTGTTCGTTGGAGTGTCTTAGTTTAATTTGTGTAGTAAAGTGTTGCGAATCTGATAGCGATTATATTTCAGTAATTTGTTACATTATAGTCAAGTGGTTAAGAACAAAAGTGATTTTATTCACCTCGTTCGATAGACTTAGGGACCTTCAAGAAAAGAGCCCATACCTTTCTCAAAGGCCGGCAACGTATCTCCTATGCCTCTGTTATTGCGGATGTTCATGGGCGGCGGTAATCACTTACCATCACGTGATCCACCTGCTCGTTTGCCTCCCTTCTCTTTACAAAAATGATTACTCACGCCTACTTAGTCCCTATCTGGCCATTGGGATCGTGGGGTTTCTCGTCCTTACTAACTTACATCTGTGTGTTTATTTTAAGGCTCTCCCTAAGCCACCTCTTACGACACCCAAAGAAATAAGGTACGGTTACGCAGTAAACGTACGGTGATATACGCAGCATCATGTCTACAAGACATCTTCGCATTCGCCGTCCATGGCGACCTCATAACAATGAGAGGGATTAAACATTTCTACGCAACTATGGTGGCTCGGACATATTAGCGTTACCACGGTACGGCAAAGGTACGTACGGTTCGTATTCCACTCGTGCCAGGTGAATTTTAAAAATTTTTAAAAATGCACTGTAAATTGAATTAAAAATAAGCCTAATTTTGATGCTTTGGCACTCTTTCTTTACCTCTGTCTAACCTATGTGTTAAAGTTACTCCAAATCAAGATTCTTTTTAAAAACAGGTCATAGAAAATTATGTATATATCTAGCTTATGTATATATCTAATTATGTACATATCTTTATGTTTATATCTATATACCTCTTTATCACACTTTCTTATTCCCTATGCTAATGATCACTCATGGAAGGTATGTTTTACTTACCAAGTTAATTTTTTGTACATATCTTTCTGTTTTTTTCATGCACACCCTACGCATTTATTTGCATTTTGGTAAATTTCAGATTTTTTTTTCATTTATATCTTTACGTATTTTACCAATAATCGAGTAGACAGCGCTCTCAACAATTAATCCTTTTCAACCCACCTTTCACCGAAGCCGATTTGGAACAACGGGACAGGTGCCTGGAAGAACTTACTAAGTATCAAAGAAGTCAGTCTTTTGTTATTCAAAATTTTACTTTTAAAATATTTAATTTTGTATCTTTCCTTCATTAAAATTTGGTATTACTCCGATCTGTAACCATGCTTTATCCCGAAATGAAAAGTTTAAACTTAACTTTTTATTCCCGTATGTAACCCTACAGGGACAAAGCAATGTATGATGCGAAATTTGTACCTAACGTATGCTGTTATTTGTAAGAATTATATAACGTGATCACAAGCGGGTCTCCGGATTAAATCTGGGTCGCTCCGGTCCTTCGAAGTTTTTAAACCAGTACAGTAATTCCTAGTATTTGCAAGTGTCGCCATCGTATATCAAAGCTAGACCGTGTTTTCCAGTTATTTTGTTAAACAGACTCGTTTTACTTCGATGGAATTAATTTGTACCGTCCTTTATAAAATATTGTATATCTTGGGGTGCGTCCAAATCTGGCGGACGCGACCCCCTCGCGAAATGCGCGTGTTCATTTTAAGTTGACGCGTCGTTGTTGCGGCGCCGGCGCGCCACTCGTCGCCTTATACGCGCCGAGCACGAATGGAGGGTAAGCCGAGCGCGTGCATCTCGCGCGCAGCGCGTGCCTCTTCACGCACTCACCCACTCAGTACATCTCTGGTTTCCGAAGGCTGAATACATATTACCATGCAGTGGACAGACAAAAATTGTTTGAAAATAGCAACAGGTATACAATATGAAAGTGGATGGAACCATTTGCACGTAAGCTGAATGCGTGCCCGTACTGTGCAAGCCTTGCAAGAGTTGCGCGAGTAGCGCGCGAGCAGCCCGCAAGCAGTTCGCGAGCGGCGTATTCCCCTAATTTGGACTCACCCTTATAGTTTCTCTTCTTACCAAAGGTGAACATCGTGATTTTACTCATATTTTTACTTTTAAACCAACTTACATTGATCTATTCCTTCGTTTACCAAAAATGGTTCCTGCAACCGGTACCTTCAATGTTTTTGTCAAAGATTATGTTATAAATAATACCAAATTTTTTTTTATTTTATATTTTTACTCACTTAGCTCACAAAAAGTCCCCTTCAACCCACCTTACCCTCTTTGGAACAAGGGAGAGCCTATCGCCCTCTTAGTGCCCAAGCTAAAGGCAGAATATACTTACGTAGATACATATTTGAAAAGATATATATTCAAATTAGGTTACCCCAGGGCTTCTGTGGCGTTCACTCGTTCTCAAGGTGTCGCCGGGTTTGATTCCCGGAAAAGTTAATATTTTAAGTTCGGTATAAGAATGACTATCATCATGTATTCTTTAAAATTGTTTTGCAACACACAACTGTTGAATCAGGGTACACCCAGGAAAGACGGAACCATAGGAAAAACACTTACCCCATGTACCCATGACTTTATTTCTACTCTTCAAAATGAAGATGAGAAAATGAACGATTTGAAACTCGAGCTTAGACATTAAAAACTAAGTCGTCGATCTACAGGACTAAATTATCCAATAAGTAATCTGGGAAAAGCATCTAAAGCAAATCATCTATGAAGCTTTTGTGAAAATCAAAGATCATTAAATGAATAGAATCAATAGAAAATCATTACGATATAAATTCCATTTATGTTTTGTGCTTTGTAGAAAAAAAGTTTGAGCCGCTAACGTGATATTACCATTCCAATATTAAATTCATTCGTATTGGATTAACCAAAAGACTGGCCTAATAGAATTTGAATTAAATGTTTTGTACATTTAATTCAAATTCTATTATGCCAGTCTTCATACTTTCAATTGTGCGTGCTTGTTGGGTTTAAAGAACTTTATTCTCAGAAGAACATTGTGTCGTTGACTTACATGAGATTACAATATGAAAAAAGAAAAAAAATCTAATTCTAGAGTAGGAGCATGCAAACAAAATTACTTATAATACAGTACAATTGTAAGGTTATTTTTTACAGAGAGTGCTTATGTTTTATAGAATATACATTTTTTTTTTTTTAAAAAATCAACAGCTTGTTTGTAATGCATAATACGACTTGAGTTTCTTTTTAAATAAATTCACATTTGTGTATTGCTTAATTTCGACAGGTAGCTTATTGTATAATTGTACTCCTTCAAACATAATATTATTTCTTCCATATTTATTTGTTCTAGGTGGACGTACCATTAACTTGTTTTTATTTCTAAAATTGTATTTATGTGTCTTTGTAGTAAATGTAATGTTTGTTTTAATAGTATTCGAAAGTATTTTTTTTATTAGTAAGCATGTATTGAAATTATATATTTGTTTTATATCGTATAATTTAGTTTTCCTGTATAGTAGTTCAGTAGAAGTAAAATGCTTGTAATGGTATAGTAGTTTTATTGATTTCTTTTGTGTTCGCTGTAGTGGTTCTAGGTTGTTTTTAGTAGCTGATCCCCAAACATCAATTAAACAATCTAAATGAGGCTTAACCAGAGAATTATATACAGTACTTCTTACTCTAAAAGGTATACAATTTCCTATTTTGCGTATTACTCCATTGAATGATATTAGTTTTGATCTTACATGTTCTATGTGTGGTTTCCATGATAATTTGTCATCTAATATTAGGCCTAAGTATTTTCATGGTTAGATCTATTAATTACTTCATTGTTGATTGTAAGCGACGTTTTAGAAACAATTTTTTTATTTTTGGCGGCAAATATCATGTAAGATGTTTTTGTGGCGTTTATCGTTAAGAGGTTATGTAGAAACTACTCATTAAGCAAGTTAAGATCAGTTTGTGCTTGGTTAATAATATTAGTTACGTAGTGTCCGAAGTAGAAAAGACAGGTGTCGTCTGCGTACATGGTTAAATGTCCTGTTAGGCCTATTTGATTGATATCCTTTACGTAAATTAAAAACAGCAAAGGCCCCAAAATCGAGCCCTGCGGAATGCCGTAAGATATGAGACTAGGAGTACTTTCGGATTTTCCTATTCTTACTATTTGGTACCTATTTTGTAAGTACGAAGATAATATTTTGTGAGCTTGTCCTGAGATGCCTAAATCATTAATTTTTTTTTTAAAAGCTTTACATGGCTAACAGTATCAAAAGCTTTTTTCAGGTCAATAAAAGTTCCGAGGCAAATGTGTTTTTGATCGATGTTTGTTTTTATTTTCGTTACCAAGTCAATGACAGCAGAAAGTGTATTAGATTTTTTTCTAAAACCGTATTGTTGATCAATTAAAATATTCTTTTCTGACAAAAATTCATTGAGTCGTGTGTATATTATTCTTTCAAAGATTTTAGAAATTACAGGGAGAATAGATATAGGTCTGTAATTATTGGGATCAGATTCTTTTCCGGATTTGTAAATAGGTGTGACCTTCGCTATTTTTAATCTATCAGGGAATATGCCATTTTCTAAGTACTTATTTATGCACTTTGTTAATCCTTCAACAATTAGACTTCTTAAACATTTTATAGTTTTAGTACTTATACCGTCAATACCAGCAGAAGTGTTGGCATCTAAATTATCAATTATTTTAGTGATTTCTGTGGCAGTACATGGCTTAAACTGTATTAATGAGTTACTTATGTCATGATTTCGATAGAAAGAGTGTGAGTTAATATGATATTTTGTTGGTATTTTACTCGCTAATTCAGTACCAACAGATGAAAAGAATGTGTTAAACGCTTCGCAAATTTCTAAGTCCTTATTTAATATACAAGAATTAATTGATAGTTTAGGAGGAGGATGGATGGAGGATTCTTTAACTAGAAATAATGTTAGAAATAGTTGTACTATTTCTAACATTATTTCTAGTTAAAGAATTAATAACCTCCCACATTCTCTTTGGGTTTTTATTACACTGGTTAAAGATTCTATCATAGTATTTAGTTTTCTCGTAAATAATCTTCTTTTTCACTTTATGTTTTTCTGATACGAAAGTCTTATGCAGTTCTGTATTTTGATTATCGGTTTTTAGTTTTTTTCCATAAGAAATTCCGTCGATTAATCATTTCAATTACTTCCCGATTTATCCAATCGTCTTTAGGCAAGTTTAATATTTTTGTTTTAAATATTTTATTTTTATTTATTTTTTCCGTTATAAAGTTTTCTAGATAGTTGTAGTCATCGTCTTTATTTAAGTATGTACACTTTGAAAAAGTTTCATAGAGATTTTATAGTCGATTCCTTCATAGCTTTCTCTTAATTTTGTTTGTGGCGTATGTTTTGAAAACTCCAAGTAGATCTGTTTGTGGTCAGACATAGAAGATTCCAGGATTGCCATATAAAATAATTGTTATTTAAATCAGAACTGATGTGGTCTAAAATAGTTTTGGACGTTGTAGTTTCCCGTGTGCAGAAATTTTCATCGATCTTATTTACAAGAAAGTAACCAGCCTCTTCCAAATTTGACAGATAATTTGAAATATAATTGTTCATTATTAATAAGTTCAAATTGAAGTCGCCGAAAACAATCGACCTCTTCCTTTTCTCTAATTGAAAGGAAAATCGGTCCATAAACCTTTGTACGTTAGTATCACCTGGCTTATATACACCCCCAATGTTTAATGCAAATTTAGGTAGATATATCCATAAAAAATGATTGTAATTTTCAAACACTTCCTCGGTTACGTTATATTTGATGCTATTGTGTACGAAGATAGACACGCCTCCTCCTCGGCTGTTCGGTCTATAGTTATAAATATGTGTATAGTTCGGTAATTGGTATAGGTTGGCATCTTGTTCGGATCTCAACCACGTTTCTGTAAGTATTACTACATGTATCAAAGAGGGTATTGCTTTAATTATACATTGTAGTTCATCAAATTTTCCTGGCTTACGTATACTGCGTACATTTGCATAGAAAAATTTCAGAGAATTTGACTTTGATGGTATAATATCTTGATAATTATTTACTAGACTGTATGATATTTTATCCAGCTTACTCACATTCCCAGTAGAAGATTGCGACTTTGATACATTTAGTTTTTTGTAAAAGTATTTGTGTTTATAATATTTGGTAAACCCTTAATGTATTTTATAACTAAGTTTTTTTCGCCATTCTTTATTCGTACTTTTAATTCTTCATTGAGATTTTTCATATAGTTACGCTGCGCTATTGTTTGATCCGAGTAAAATTTTATATTTTTATTTAATTTGTTTTTATTTCGTAATATGTATTTCGGAATTTCAGCGTTTTCAAACACTAATTTTAATGGTCTAGTCTTATTAGGGTTATATTTACCTAATCTTATTATTTTCATTCATTGTAGAAGCGTGCTCGTCGCGATTTCGCCAGCCCTTTTCAGGGCTGCAATTCTACAGCTGCGCACCCATGCCAACGAGGGTTAGGGCGTCCCCAAGGCGACGCACACCAGTTCGTCCCCGTTGGTGTGAAATGCAGCGCGCAAAGCGGCGATGGGGACCGCCACCCGTCACGCACAGCCCGACACGGCGGAAGGTGGAGGACGGAGTGCAGAGTTGGCACGTGGAATGTTAGAGGAGGCATGAGAGATAAGACGAATGAGTTGATTGAAATAATGAAAGAAAGAGAATTAGATGTCGTGTGTTTGTCGGAGACCAAGCGGAAGGGCAGTGGTACTGAAGGCTCCCTGGCGGGGCGTTAGCTCTATGGTCCGGAGTCCCGGAGAGCGAGAGCGCCTGCCAGGAGTGGGGTGCTGCTGTCGTCTCGGTTGGTCGATGTTATGACTGAATATAAGGTTGTGAACTCGAGACTTCTCTGGGTTCGCTTTAAATTGGGACTGACGAAGTTATTCCTTTTGGCTGTTTATGCGCCGGTGGCTTCGTCGTCCAGAGCTGAGCTGGAGGAGTTTTGGGAGAATGTAAGAGAAGTTCTAGACTTGGTTAGAGGAAACGAAAGAATTGTTGTATGTGGTGATTTGAATGGATGGGTTGGTACCGCTCGGCCAGGGTACGAGTCGGTGCTTGGAATGTTTGGCGATAAAAGGGTTAACGATGCTGGCAAGCTTATACTGGCTGTATGCAAGGAAAAGGGTCTTCTTGTGACAAACACTATGTTTAGTCACAAGAAAATCCATATGTATACTAGAACAAGAGAGAATGAGAGAAGTATGATCGATTTATTCCTGGTGGATGACCGACTGCGAAAACAGGTGATGGATACGCGGGTGTTCCGAGGTGCTGACCTGGGAACGGATCACTACCTAGTGATTACTAGATTTAGGGGTCTGTTCGCGGGTTGGCGCCACCGGACGGCGATACCAGAACCATAGTCGGTCGGTAGCATCCGAAGCTGGAAGCTTCAGGAAGCGGACACTAGGAATAAATATCAAGCAAGGGTAGCCGAAAAGCTGGACAGCATTGGTGTTAGGAAAGAATGTGTGGAAGAAATATGGCAGAGCCTTAGAGATGGAATGGTTAGTGCAGCGGAAGACGTGTGTGGAAATGTGAAAAGAGGTAGTAGTAAAAGGGTGATGCATGGTGGAATGACGAAGTGAAAGAAGCTCTAAATAAGAAGAAGAAAGCATGGTTAGACTACTTGGCCTCTAGTAATGATAAGGATATGAGAGAGAAGAGGAAAGAAAGATATAAGCTCCAGAAAGTTCACACGCAACGCAATCGCATTGATTGAGGAAGTGCGTGAAAGGAGTAGAATGGAAGCGGACGAAAGGTTGTCGCACAACTTCAAGGAGAACTCCAAACTCTTCTGGAAAGAGGTTGAAGGACCCGGAGTGGTGCGACAGCCTTAAGAATGAATAAAGTGCTTGAACCAATGACGTCCTCTCAGAAAAATCGGACGTCATGCAGCGATGGAGCGAATTTAATAGAGAGATGTATGCGTGTGATGATCTTAGTGAGGATCCGGGGTGACGCCGTGACTGGTACGCCAGATTGGACCTCGATGACACTGAGGTCATCAGTATGAAAGAGATTGAATGTGCGATTAGAAGTTTGAAATGTGGTAAGGCTGCGGACTAGACAGAGTTACTGCTGAAATGGTCGGCATGGTGGGCCACGCGTCTGGGACAGCTTTCATCTGCTGTGCAATTTGTGCTGGCGAACGGGGCTGTTCCGGATGATTGGCGATCCGCGGTCATTGTGCCTTTATATAAAGGTAAAGGTTCACATTATGACTGCGGGTGCTATCGGGCGATCAGCTTGACCAGTTTAGCAAGTAAAGTTTACTCGAAGGTTTTGACACGTAGGATGCAAGAGAAATCGGAAAGATTTCTATGGGAGGCACAATGCGGATTTAGACCTGGAAGAGGATGCACGGATCAAATGTTTTCTCTCCGCATGATCACGGAGAAGCTTCATTGCTAACCAGAAGATTTTCTGTGCTTTTGTGGATCTTGAGAAAGCATTTGATAAGGTTGTAAGGAAGAAAATGTGGGAACTGTTGCCGGGGTATGGTGTGGATGGTCGATTGCCAGGGCTGTGCAGTCACTTTACTGTGACTGTAAAGCCTGTGTGCGGGTAGGGCATGACCTGTCACCCATGTTTAGCGTCCAAACGGGCGTAAAACAGGGTTGTGTCATGTCTTCCTGGCTATTCATACTGTATCTCGACAGCTGTTTACAGAAGCTGAAAGATAGCTGTTTGGGTGTGAAATTGGGTGACATAAAAGTAAATTGTCTGCTTTATGCTGATGATGCAGTGCTTATAGCACCATCAGAGGCAGAACTGCAGGCATTAGTCACGTGTATGAAGAAGAATGTGAAATTAATGGTCTCCGTTTGAATGCTAATAAAACTAAGGTTCTGGTATTTGAAAGGGACGAAGAAAGAACGAAGTGCGAAATTTGGGTAAATCAGGAATGTCTAGAACAGGTGAATGAAATTGTATACTTGGGGAGTGCGTTTAGCCGGGATGGAAGATGTGATTTAGATGTGGACAGGCGTGTCGCTGCCGGGAACAAAGTCAATAGTGCCCTGACTGCGTTAATCAAAAGGCAAGGCGTTGTGAAAAGTGCACGCCTTGCAATACATAACGCAGTGTTGGTACCGACTTTGTTATATGGCAGCGAAACCTGGGTATGCCAGAAGAAGCATAAAAGCAGGTTGAATGCAGTGGAGATGCGATCTCTTCGTAAAATGTGCGGCCTTACCATGGCTGACCGAAAGCGAAACGAAGAGATTCGCAATATGGCAGGTTTGAAAGATGACCTTGTCTCAAAATGGATAAGGGCGTGCTTCGATGGTTTGGGCACGTTGAGCGAATGAGTGAAGACCGAATGGTGAAGAAAATATATAGCGCGAAAGTTAATATTAAAAGGTGTCGAGGTAGACCGAGATTAACTTTCGAAGACCATGTGAGCAAATTGCTCGAAGAGAGGAGGGTCAAGAGTACCGGATACCTAGACGCATGTATGAAGAAGATGATGAATCTGAAAGAAGGAAAGAAGTATGTAGGGATCGTGACACTTGGCGATCTGTTCTTTCTGGCTACCCTGTCAGGGATTGTGCGTGAAGATAAATAATATTATTATTTTGAACGGCTCCGGACAGTTTTCATATATTGAAGTAAGAATGTCTTGCACTTGTTTACAATCATATTTATTTGCGTCGGTAGAATGCTCAGGGCTGTTAGTCTCCGCTACCCCCACAATCACAATATTTTTCTCGATACAGACGCTCTTGTATTTCTCGGTAGAGAGTATGTTGATGTACGAGTTGCGATTTTGACGATAAGTTTGTGTTATTTTTCAATTGGGATATATCATTTTCCAATACTTCTATTTTTTTCTGAGTTGACTGATTTTCTGCTATAACACTTTCTAGTGTTTCTTGAATTTTATTATATTTTAAAGTTAAATTTTCAGATACAGATTTTATATTTTTAATAGCATCCTTTATTTCTTTTATTTCTTCCCGGATTTGTGCAATGTTTTCATGTTGCGATTCGGCTACGGTTCTAAAAAAGTTCATTATTTCATTACGAAATTCCGCCAAATCTCTTTTAAAGTCATACTCCATGCCACGTTCTTTCCTTTTTCGTGTTTGTTTATTTACCATATCATCTTCCTCGGTGTAGATATTCAAATTCGGTGCTGAGCCGCCTCCGCTTCCGCATATTGATACGGTGCCGGGCGGCGTTCGTTGTACGCTCATACTAATGACGCATCGATCACTGGCACTTAGAATCGCAAGATTATATGTTCTTGTTATCAGTTTCAAAACCTCACTTTAAGATTGCCTTAGTAGAACTCAGATGAAGTTGATCTTAGAATTTCTACTTTTTTTTCAATTTATTAATTGTACTTTTTGAACACACGTCCGCATGCTCCGAACACTAGAACGTTTTTTTTTGTTTAATTCTTTTCCAATTTGCGAGATAACGTAACAGATTTCATTTTGTAAATTAAAAACCATTCTGTTGTCGTAACCAGCCAGATAATTGGATGAATGAACAAATTTTATTTCATTTATTTGAATGAATAAGACAAGAAATATTATGATGTGGCATTTTTTTAATAAAATGTTTTTTTTTTATTGAAAACAAGGCGTAGCTCAGAATATTGACAGTACTTTATTCGATTTTAAATTATCCCACCTCTCCTTTTTATCTTAAAGATACATTCAAATTTCTTTATAAGAGTAATGATCGTGTGTCTTCGAAAGTCAAGATCAATCTCAAAATCACCATCCCTCACCATAAAACTGGTTTCTTTAGCTCTTCCTATATATAACTATACTTCTTTAAAATTGAAGGCTAATTCTTCCTGATTTATTCCTTTTTTGGTTAATTTATATATTTACTTCATACATACATATATATACTTGGATACTGTTTGCTTGAACACTTAAGCGACGATGGGCTCACCACCTGTCACGTTGTCCCAAATAAGCTTCGGCGAAAGTTGAGCCGAAAGATTATAATTGTCTAGGCATCTGTCTACCCCTGTTACAGGAAAATTCCTGAAGATATAAAGAAAAAAAATATTTATTAAACATTCATATGTACGTATCCATGGCTTGAATACAACCATTCTTATATACCACACAAATGTTCGTCCCTAGCCGGATTCGTTCTACCCTTATTCTTCGGACCGTCAGAAAAGAATAATAATCACAATAATAGAAAAGTATAAAACTAATTCATATTACGTACCAAAGATTGCACACAGCGTTAAAACCCTTTTCCTGGAACACGTCGTCGGCTATACCGGACGACGTATTCCAATTCAATATCGTACACATGCGGTAGAAACGTATCTTATATGGAATGTGTTGGAATGGGAACTTATTACAAATATGTGGAACTTTTCAAAAGAAATATTTTCAATAAACGCTTTTGAATATTTTTCAGTTATTTACTTTCTGTGTAGCATAGTCGCTGAAAGAGTCGCCAGAGGGAACGGATCGCCAAGTCTCACGATACTTATACTGCTCTATCGCTTTTAAAATTCATAATCTACACACGCACGTAGTATCTGAGTACTTTTAACCTGCTACACTGCGTAATGCATCTCAATAACTTCTTAAAAAAACAATATATGGATCCGGGGATCCGTCCACGACCTCCGTGGACGGATCCCCGGGTTCGATTCCCGGACGGGTCAATGTAGAAAAAACACTTTATTCATCATTTTCTTGTCTGGGTGTTTTGGCGCCATCGATGTTTCCGATTGCATAACACAAGTGCTTTAGCATCTTACATTAGGATTGGAGCTATGTATTTGATATGGTCTCTATCTGCTTATGTACATGTTATTTAAATGTTAATATACATTTATGTGATTATTTTTATCGTTAGTTAGGACGTTGGCTTGTAATTTAAACTCAATTAAATATTTATTAAGGTCGTGACTTCTTGATAAACATTTACATTCTTCTTCCCGTGAAGATAAAATTCCAGGTTCAGAAAAAGACTACATAAGCAATTAAAATTACAAAGAATGAGTTATGTTTCCAAGAGAGATACAAAACTATGAAATATGTTATACGGTATAATAAGTTGTGGAAAAACTCCACAACTAAGCCGTTTGTGGGCAGCGCTTAGATTTACAATAGACACGACTCATACGCTCGCGTGAACTTTGTCACGCTGAACTTTTTAACGCTGTGTTCAATCTTTGGTACGTAATATGAATTAGTTTTATACTTTTCTATTATTGTGATTAATATTCTTTTCTGTCGCACTGTCAAAGTTTTTACGATTACAAGCATATATACGGATATATGCTTGTAATCGTAAGAACTTGGACAGCGCGATATAGTAAGTCGATATATTTCCTCAATTTTCCGCCACTAACGATTTTCCTATGTACAGTCATACATGTTGTCACAAAGTAAATGATCCTGAATAATGGTTAAGTATAAATCTCGGGTTCGTTTGTATTCGTGCAAAGTTAATATTCGTAAAATCTAGATGATTCGAATAGGACCCACGGGAAGCCTAAGTTTGTCGTCGTAACTTTATGCGTTACCTATATTGCATTAAATTTGCCGTCTTACGTATTTACGCATAATGTTGCCCATGGGAGACATCGCTCGTTTCGCCGTCGCCTATATCTCTAACTGCTCATAAATCAAGATTACGGCAGTGTCTTTCTACCTTATAAAACTTGCCGACGTACTTCACTGTCTCGAACTATCGTTGTCAGCTATTATAGATGATCGAACAACCCAGTTGTCAGTTACGTTGTCTTTCAAGTTAAGAGTTGCTAACGTGTGTGATTAATATGGACGTTTGTACTTGAGTCATGGATGTTTATAAGCTTATATCTATCTCTCTCTACTTTAATGCAAAACAGTAAAAAGAAATTTCACATTTACCACAAGTTAACACCGCCGTAATATTTAATTCACCGCTTTAATTATCGTGTTCACATCATCGCGCATCGCCTCTTGGGATCGCCCATTCCATACATCCCCACCTGGGTCACACAGTCCGCGCATCCCCACCTGGGATCGCCAAGTCCGCGCATCCCCACCTGGGATCGCCAAGTCCAACGACTCTACGGTTTCCTCCGAAACCCGACCTACACCAAATCTACACGCGTACCTCGTATCCACGGAATACCGTTCGACATGGTTTCTACTGGACCGATTTCTACTGGACTATGGCTACGTAATAGATTGGTACGGTCCACTGTTCCCCAAGGCTCTCTCAGACTCTACTCTATACAACAATCCACCAGAATGAAATATTACCTAACCAAGTCTCAAGCAGACTCAGCTTGCTCATCTTCCGGAATGGTGTCTACATTCTCGGTCTAACTTATGATTTGTTCTGTTTCGGGCATTTGTCTATTTGTCTATCGTGAGCGTACTTGCATGTACGCCTTGAGTTTGTATGTTGTTGTGCCTGTAGTGTGTATCGGTCTTCGTCTAGTACCTTCATAACTTTAAAAGAACCTCTATACATATGATCAAGCTTTTTTTGGTTTCGTTCTTATTGTGTTAGAGTCACAGTTTCTTAAAGTCGTTTGCCATTAAATTTAAAAGAAATAGTTTGTTTAACAAGCGAAAATTCGGCTCTAGAATCGTAATAAAAAGGAAGCTGCTACCCAGAGTGATGGACGGCTCCAACAGGCGCGTTCACGATGTAGATATCCACTCTTTTTCTTTCAAAAGAGCAACCACCGTACCGTCGCTCGGCAGAGTGCAGACGAAAATCCGTACTCGCAGAAGGTGTCCGCATTGCCTGTGTAATCGTCAAGAAGTTGCGGTTCTGGTTATCTTGATCTCTCACGCAATGTGGGCTGATTGAGTTGCATCCCGCTTCTGATGTCGACGTAGGCTATGCCACATGAGGCAACTCGTTGTTAGATCCGTCTTGAGCCATATCAGAAAACAGATCTAAATGGGTGGAAACAAGTAGTAAGTTCGATACCGGAAGATGACCGACAC
Organism: Sericinus montela; assembly: GCA_029286605.1. Taxonomy (NCBI): domain Eukaryota; kingdom Metazoa; phylum Arthropoda; class Insecta; order Lepidoptera; family Papilionidae; genus Sericinus; species Sericinus montela. The sequence goes on along the minus strand of JAGSMR010000074.1, from coordinate 2,329,875 downwards.
TGCCGTCTGTTTCGTAAGTAAATCCGGAGAATCTTCTGAAGACACCATATATCAGAAGTCAAATGATATTGACAACACATAGTAGTCAAATCCACTCTGTCACTTCCTGTATCAACCCCAATCAAACGCACCACTTGACGTTTCCGAAGACTTTTAATAGATGGCGTTGTAACCAAAATTGTTGCCTTATCTTGATTCTGCGACAAATGTATTATAATATATATATATATATATATATATATATATATATATATATATATATATATATATATATATATATATATATATATATATATATATATATATATATATATATATATATATATATATATATATATATATATATATATATATATATATATATATATATATATATATATATATTTATATATATATATATATATATATATATATATATATATATATATATATATATATATATATATATATATATATATATATATATATATATATATATATATATATATATATATATATATATATATATATAAATTTATGTAATATATTGATTAGTTTATAATTTGATTAATAATTTTTCTGCAGAGATATTTAGTTTTTTAAATATTCTACTTTTCTGTTTTTCCCCTCTTCCTTTTTTGCGCCTATTACAAAATTTCACTACACTGGTTGACTGGTAGAGAATGCCAACAGGTATTAAATCCGCCTTTTGCTGTTTGTTAAACGCAACGAATAATAAATAAATAAATAAACAAATAATAATAATAATAGGTATTTATTTCTCTTTAACAAAGTTACAAAGTCTGCGTTTTTAAGTGTGTAAGATACATTTTATAATCGAAACTTTGTGAGAGACTGGTATCCGTACTAGGTTGCCCTGTCTGACAGATTACCAGGCCCCCGCTTATCGGATCAGTTACACAATAAATTATGAAGCGAATATATATAAAGCGAAATATTTATAAATAAATTAAGTGAAAAAGCAACTATCATTTATGTCCCCATCACAAAGTTTATTATATTAGCAGGAAGCAGGATAAGAATGTGGGATTTCGTCGCGTTTAATTTTATAGCTTCTTTCTTTTTATTTTTTTTTCCACCTTTAATAGAGTACCGAATAATAACAATTAATTAAATTAAAAATAACATAATCTGAAGTTTGAAAATTATAAAGATAAATTAATTGATCAGAATTAGAATCAGATGGAAGGATCAATGTGTGTGTGTGTGAATCAATGTATCAATTTTTCTCTACTAATGTATGATTTATATCTCTGCGTCGCATCCACGGACAGAGCCAACATAGGCAGGCTTGATACCAGTTTGTGGTCGGATGACGGATATACGAATAATTATCCATTGCAATATTGAAATATGCATATATGTAAGTAAATTTTACTGTTGTCTTGGACACTAGGATGGCTACAGGCTCACCATTTGCGAAGTTGTCCCCGATAAAACTCGTATGCTTAATACACCAAGAAATCGTCTGGCCATTGTTTACTTTTAAACTAAGGAAATATAGTAATTAAGTACAGTAAGCGACGCAGTGCGACCAAAGTACTTATATTGCTTCGGGCTAATTAATTTAGTTACAGTTTAGCTCGTTAAAAGTTTATGCGAGCTTCAGCATTGCACCTACGTTAAACGCGAGCTTTGGGCGGGGTGAGCTTTATTGCCCTTTCGTGCAACGAATGACTTCGCCTTTGAAACTAAAAAAGCTTCTAATAAAGTAAAAATGACTTGAAATATTACAAATAGTGAAATGGGGAATAATATGTCACGAAGTTCTGACTACCAACTTAATATTGACAACAAAGTTGCAAATACTAATCATGAGGCAGCTAAACTTTTTGAGACTTTTTTTAGTGAAATTCCAATTTTGACTACACAGTCGTTGAATTCTTCTTCTGTTGTTGCCGAAACGTTACTGGAGGAAAAAGTAAGAGATTGCACCACAACCTTTAAGTTTGAGGCTGTTAGTTCTAAAGATATTGTGAAAATGTTTAACACTATTGAAAGTAAGATAACGGCGGATCTATGAGGAATGTCCGTTGAAGTAATTGCTTCTATAATAGATTTGATTGCACCTCATTTGTCCATAATATTTAATAATAGTATAGAGTCTGGTGTATTTCCTGATCTCATGAAGCAAAGTAACCTTGATTTATATCGGATAGTACTTCGGACCCCACTAACTTTAGACCTATTTCGGTACTACCAACACTTAGTAAAATTTTTGAAAAAAATATTCTTGCTCAACTGTTAAGATATTTTAATTTAAACAAACTATTACATTGCAATCAGTTTGGTTTTACAAGGGGTCGCTCAACAACCGATGCTGGTGTTGAGCTAATTAAGCATATATGTGGGGCTTGGGAGAGATCACAGGATGGTTTGGGTGTCTTTTGTGATCTCTCTAAGGCTTTTGATTGCGTTCATCATGAAACACTTGTCAGGAAATTACACCATTACGGTATCAGAGATACGATTCTTGACCTAATTAAGTCTTATTTATCTAATAGAATTCACAGAGTGGCAATCAACGCTGCGTATTCCTCTGGATCACGATATGATTCTCGGTCCATTTCCTTTTCTCATTTATATTAATGATTTACCTTCCTTACTAGGGAATAAACACGATATAGTATTATTTGCTGATGATACCTCTATAATATTTAAAATCAAACTACATATTGTCACACTTGACGAGGTAAATGATGCTATGTCAAAAATAGTCCATTGGTTCAATGCTAATAATTTACATTTAAATAGCCATAAGACTAAATTTATAAAATTTTCAACACCCAATGTTAAACAGTTGGGTGATACCAAAGTACTAATAAATGGGGGAGAGTTGAACTTTGTGGATACAGCTGTTTTTCTCGGAATAACACTTGAGGCGAGGCTTCAATGGGGCCCCCATATATTCCAACTTGGGAGTAGGTTAAACTCTGCAGTATATGCTGTAAGAAAAATACGGCTTTTAACTGATGTACAAACAGCTAGACTTGTTTATTTTAGTTACTTCCATAGCATAATGTCATATGGTATGCTATGGGGTCAAGCAGCTGACGTAGAAACTGTAATTGTTTTACAAAAGAGAGCCATACGAGCTGTATATTGTCTGGATTCCCGAGCAAATCTTATAGAGAAATTTAAAGAAATTAATATTTTTACACTGGTCTCTCAATACATATATGAAAATTTATTGTATGTGAATAAAAACATTAATACTTTTAGCAAGACTTCTGATGTACATAATGTAAATACTAGGAACAAACATAAGCTTGTTACACCGGTTACTAGACTCCATAGAGTAAGTAACTCGTTCATAGGGCGGTGTATACGCTTCTACAAACAAAATCCCGGTAAATATGCAAAGCCTGTCTATTAACAGGTTTAAGAAATTTATTAAAGAAAAGCTATATAGGAAGGGTTATTATAATATAAATGAATATATTAGTGACAGTAACCCCTGGGAATGAGGTGATCGCTCCCAAGCTATATCTAGAAAATATCACATTATATTTGTATAATGAATTACATTGTTAAAAATATTGACCAAAAAAGAGGATACCTACGGAGTTTCTTTCGCCTGTTTCTTCTCCGTTAGAGGAACCTCATTACGAAACGGTGGTAGATTGAAAATGACGATCGACAAACGAGTGTATGTTCTTATGTCGATGAATAAATGATTTGATTTGATTTTGTGTTAAGTTTTTTTTGTTTGAAACTACAATCAAACTTACTGTATGTTTTTAATTCAGTTGTGTTCACTATTTTATAATGACATATTGCTAGCCTGCTTGTTTCTATGTTTTCACGTATTATACCAGTACTGTAGTAGATAGAGATATATAGACGACCCACTTTCACCGAAGGGGGACAACTAGACATATGTCTACTTCTGACACTAATATGTATATTAGTTAATAATAATCAAATGAAATAAAAGTCACTATAGCCAAGTTGTTGGGTGGTCGGAATTTCGTGTCGAGAGACCCGAGTTCGATCCCCAGGTGGCAGTACCAATGAGTTTTTCAAACACTTATTTACGAATTTCATCGTTGGCTTGGACATAAAGGCGGCGACGGGCTCACCACCTGTCACGTTGTCCCGAAAATATCTTCGGTGGAAGGTGGGTCAAAGGGACTTAATTGTCTAGACTTGACCTCTGTCTACCCCTGTATTGGGAATTGCGTGAAGATATTTTTTTTTTATTTTACAATTAAATGAATACATTTCAAAACATTCATTTATTATTAAATAAATTAATGCTATTATTTTCGACAAATTTAGTTTATTGTTCGTTCATCTTGTATACTATTACATACTCAACTCAAGCTTTATACAAATATCAAAGAGCTTTAGATTTCATTCTGTAACTCAGAGAAACCAATTTATGAAGCTACAGCTCTCTTTACAGCCTCCACGTTATCAACTCCTGATGGACTCTGTATTCAAATTAATTGCGTAGAAGTTAAACAGACTTGTAAAAAGCAAACCGAAACTGTTTCATATCATTTTATAATTATCAAAAAACTTGAGCAGGTTATATATGTGCATGAGTGCATCTTGCAGTAGATGTTTACAAGCCTTTATGATGAATCTTCTCCTTCTCTTGAACTTCAACTGCTGAACATAGACCTTCCTCAAAGTTTTCCACAAAAAACGGCCCCCAGCCACCTGCATCAAACCACTTCCCGCTAAATTTTGTTAGTCGTCATTCTATCTAGTGGGGGGTTGCCTTATACTTTGGACACAGATCCTCACTCAAGAAAATTTTTCCTCCAACTAAACCTCACTTTATAATGAATATGCTATTTTAATTCATCCTTAAAAGTCAACTTACTATGAAGACTTAGAGATACAAAATGTTAGAAACATTTTCCAAGCTCAAGCCACAAATCCGTACAATTCGACCGTCGACGAAAATTGAAGTGGACTTTGCCCTAGAATCGTTCTATATTTTTTATCGTCTAGATTTTCGAAATATTTGATTCCAAATTGAATATTATTTATCAATTTCATATATTCACGCTATTCCCAATACTGGAGTAGATAGAGGTCCAGACAGTTAAGTTATTTCACTCTTTTTGTCCTTCATAACCCTTGCGGCCGCTTCTACTTAAATTTAACTAAATGAAGGTAATGCTTGTGATTGCTGTCCCTTGGTAGAACCCTACCTTTCGCTAGCTTATATATTGAGTGGCACCTACATACTTGAATCCCATTTATTTATTCTATTTTATTACACTTACGATTCATTACATTAATAAAAAAGTCACGATAGCCGAGTGGTAGAAAGCTCGTAGCAATGGGTTTTTCAAAATTTATGCACGATTTACATCGTTGGCGTCGACATAAAGACAGCGACAGGATTACCACCTGTCACGTTGTCCCAAAAATGTCATCGCTGAAAAGTAAGTCGAAAAGGCAATTGTCTACTCCAGTATTGGGAATGGCGTTAAGCGCAGCGTAATGGTTGGTAAATAACAAAAATGAGTAAGGGCGTGCTTCGATAGCTTGGGCACGTAAAGCGAAAACTTACAGCGCGAAATTTAAAAATGAAAGTGTCAAAGTAGGCCAAGACTAACTTTCGAAGACCATGTGAGTAAATTGTTCGAAGAAGGGAGAGTCAAGAGTACGTGAATACTTAGACGTGTATGAATAAATTGATGGATTTGAATGAAACGGAAGAGGAATGCGAGAGTCGTGACACTTGGTCGTGAACACTCTGTGGCTGCCCCCTCTGTAACTACGTATGGAGATGTACTAATAAGTCGTCATTTATGTTATATTTATGTAATAAACTATATCAGTGAAGTCTGGCAGCCTATAAATGCCTTAATGGACGAGACATTAGAGCGTACGTCCGACACGCTACTTCAGTGCGTGTCGGCGGACGTCACACTGATTTAATACAACGCAAATAAAAAAATATAATTTTTTATTCCTCAGGCTGACAGATTAGCTCATAATGATTTCCATTACTGTCGAGCTCGTTATAAAGTGAGCATTTTTTACTTGTTTAACGTAGAGAAAAATGCTTTGCTTACTCTTCTTCCTTGACCGGGCCGCCACCGAAATGATTCGTGTCGGATTTCAGAAGGAGAAACATACCAACTAAAAGCTTCCACGTACACCACTGTTGGCCCTAAGGCCTTTACAGCACATTCGGAAGAGACCTACGAGAGCGAAATCCCGCGGGTGAAAATAAGAAAGAATAACAACGTCATGACGCACTCGATGTTACCTTTGACTTGGACACTAAGATCGCGATAGGCTCAACATCCTTGTCTCAAATAGGCTTCGATTAAATTTAAGTCGAAAGGGCTTAATTCTTAAGACCTCCGCCTACTTCATTGGAAAAATTCGTAAAGATAAAAAAATTATAACTTTCCATTATTATTTTTTATAAAAAAAAAACAAATTTATGTAAAAAAATAATGACAAACAAATAAAAAAAGTCACGATAGCCGAGTGATTGGGTGGTCGGAATTTTGAGCCAAGAGACCCGAGTTCGATCCCCAGGTGGCAGGCTCGTGCCAATGGGATTTTCAAAAACCTATGTACGAATTATATAGTTGGCTTGGAAATAAAGACGATGACGGGCTCACCACCTGTCACGTTGTCCCGAAAATATCTTCTAGAGCTACCCCTCTGTCTACCCCTGTATAGGGAATTGCGTGAAAATACTTATTTATTTATTTACAAACAAATAAAAAAAATTGCTGTAAATTCAGTCTCTTGCTCTAAGCACTGAAAGCTTGTTTGTTCCATGTCGAAAAAGTTGTGCATTGCGCGAACTTTCAGCGATAACCGGCGGCTATTTCGCTTTTTCAACAAATGAAACGTCATTTCGTACTTATGAAACAATATCCAACTCCGCTAACGACATTGCTTCAATATGTGGCTGAGGTTAACGCTTGTTTATACTTCTTTGCTTTGCCCTTTTATGTTTTGTTTTTCCCTAGTTATTATTTTTCAATTATTACTTATTGGATGTGACAAGGTGGACTTGTGGTATGCATACCGGTTTTCAAGTTGTCGCTACCTCTGAGGTCAATTGCCGGACGGATAAATGTAGAAAAACATTTTTTTAATATATCCGTCTGTGTTTCTAGTAAAAGTATCTTTGTATATCGAGGACCATAGACGAGTGGCGTACACACCGGTTTTCATTGTGTCGCCAGCTCTGAGGTCTCGGGTTCGATTTCAGGACGGATAAATTTAGAAAAATTTATATATTATGAAATTTCCATAACACAGTGATTTGGCTACTTACTTTGTTATCAGAGCAATGTATGTGATTTATTAGTCATAGTGACTAACAACAAGTAACAACAGAACGATCAAACCTAGAAAATAAATTCCTCATAATATTCTCCTAACTATAAATATTAGGATTTATCGCTAGCTAATGGGCACTACTTACGTCATCCAATGAGTAGAGAGTAGAATCACAGAAGTGACGGAAGAACGATCAAAGAAATTAATTACATTAATTGTACAAGGAACTATAGTTATCGTTTACCGACAACATTTTGGTTGAGATTTTTTCTTCTCATAATAAGATTTATTTTTCTTTTTTTTTTATGTGTTTACGCATTTCCCCAATACTGAAAAATGAGTCCTCTCGAGGCCCTTTTAACCGATACTTATTTCAGAGATAAGTCACAAGAGAGATATGCTCTCTTCGTTCATCGTTATTTTTTTAAGGTTTAACGTTGATAGAAACATGTTCAAATAGATAAATATTGATGAGTTCACTACTTGTCACGATGTCACAAATTAGCTTCGGTGAAAGGTCAAAGAAACTTAATTGTAAAAAAAAAACTTGGACCTCTGATTTCTCCAGACTTGACATTTACAATAAACATGTAGATAAAAAAATTGTCACGTTAGCCGAATAGTTTGGTAATTAGAATTCGGGCTCGTACCAATGGGTTTTTTCGGAAACTTTTACGATTTATATCGTTGTCTTGGATATAAAAACGGCGACGGCCTCACAACCTGTCACGTTGTCCCAAAAATAAATTCGGTGGAAGGTGGGTCGAAAGGATTTAATTGTCTAGACTGTCTACCTCTGTGTTAGGAATGGCGTGAAAATATATATTTTTTTCTAAATGCATACATTTCTCGGATACCAAGGTAAAAATCTTAGCACTTTTTTTATGATATCAAAAACAATAAAGGTACCACAAAAATCCAGCCCCTTGATTATTTAAAATTAAAAAAAGGTAGTTTTCTAAATTTATTCACCCAGGAATCGAACTCGGGACCTCATAGCTGTTGACACCTGAAGACAGGTGTATACACAACTCATCCAACCAGGTCTTTATTTGCCAATTGAAAGATATTATAATTAATAAATATTAAGTTAGAGACTCGAGCAACGAAGTACATCAGTATAACTAAGACCTTTTATTTGGAAACATTGAAGACGCAATCGTTGAAATAGGAAAAAAATAAGAAAAAGCTTACCATAAAAACTAATATCGGAATGGAACATTTAATATTTTATTTATCGTAACTTGACATTTTATATCCGATGAAATCAATTTAATGTTCGACGACATCGAACAAAAGCAATATCATTGCTAAACTTGCCAATTTTCAACCATAAAGCATCGGCTATTGTTTTGTATTTTGTATAATGTTGCAGGTAGTCTTATACAGTTTATTTAAGCTTATGTTTTCCATATATATGTTTTTTTATACTGACATTTTAACTCACAATTGAATTTATTAAATTGTGACGATAAAAGAGAGTTATGACAATCATGGAATATGTACTAGTTTATATTTTTTTAAACTTTTCGTATACGAACAATTAAGAGAGAATTGAATTGAATTAAGAGAGATATATGAAAACGTTTACCTTACACACATACAATAAAAATTACCTAAAAACTTTAGATCACCGTGAAATACACTGCAGGCGCTTGAATATAAATATTTCCTTATTTAAAGTGAAACTAAGCCTCTACGGTCTGGAATCAGAACTATCCATTACAGCCAAAATTTATTTATAATGACAAATAAATATACGTAGACAGGGACAGCATCACGAACATTGCTCTGATTCTGAAGCTAATGCACTTGTAATGGAAAAACACATAGACTAGCAAAATGATGAAAAAATACTGGTTTTCCGTATTGTACGGCGGTATATGCGTTAGAGTGGTTATCCCGCAATCGGTGGGTTGCTTGCATTTTCTAGGAATGTACTTTAGTCACCGCTTACGATAATAATGCGAATAAAGGTGGTGGTATATCTTAATCCGACAAAGTGAACCTTCACAGATTGTTAAATAAATTAAGTAAGTAAACATAAATAACAGAGATAATTTTTTAAAGTAAAAATTAACATTTAATTCTTATAAATTATGCTTTTAAGTTTACAACACGAGAACATTAGAACTTTTTCTTGCTCACCTGAGGCGGAAAACTTGGTGTCATTTGAAGTTAACACTTTGTTTTTGCACTTTGCAATAAATTTCTGTGCTAAAGTCGGAGAAAATTGTGTACCGGTTGTCTCTAATGCTTTACTGATTACTAGCTGTAAAATCCTGGAGTTTAATGATATTTCAATTGCAAGAAAAACTAATTTGATCCCTAGAAATCGTGGCTAGAACACAAAATAGGTTGGTTGGTTGGTTGAATGGTTTAATATTTAACGCGTTGTCCTAAAATAAACTCCAGTTTCCAGTTCCAAAGGAATTAATTATACAGACCACTGACTAGCCTAATACATATACAATAATTCTTCACAATACAACAGAACATCTGTCATTTTGATATTTGGGGGCTGTAATTGGTATGAATGTGATTGGTATGTATAGAGGCCATAAAATTGAAGCGAGGATCATGGGAGAGAGGAATGTCGATATTACGATGTGCAGTTCTTTCTGCTCTCCGCGTTCAAGATATGGTTGACGCTAGAATCAAAGTTCAGACACACTGAGGAGTAACGAGTGATTTAGTAATCGTTGAAGCACCTTATGGCCTCCGGATGGCGGATTCGTGGATGTCTTCTGCCAAAGTGGGAATGGTAGCTGCGGAGGCTGAGGTGCTCGTGTCCAGAACATTTAGCTAAGAGGGAGATTGAGATGTACTCTCATGAGATCATGGACGTATGCGAAAGCCGTCCCGTGGCCCTATCAACATGCGGAGACGGAAGAACGCCGTGGGGTTTTAATGAGTGCATATCGGAGACTACTTGTTCTTGCCACTGTAAGGACGGTATATGTTTAGAAACTTGTAAAAACCCCTAAAGCTGTATTCCAAGATTTTTTTGGTTTTCTTAGAATGTTTTATTTATTTATTTATATCTAGAAAAAGTTAAACGACTTTAAAATAGCTTCGTTCACATTTTATTTTCCACTAACTGAACGTCACTGTAAAACAACTTTAAACGGTAACAAACTTTTCTTGTAGGAAACTCGAAAAGATCCTTTCGCGGAATCCTACTTTGTTAGCTAGACCTAAACCGGCGATAGAGTAGCAGGGTAAAATTGTTTGGTTAGGTATAGTATTTTTATAAGTATTTTATTTGTATTAAAGTTTCAATAAAACCATGATAAACATTTGTTTTTTAATGTAACTTAGATTTTTAATAATATGGAATGAGTATCTTGGACGGTGAGACGACGATCTATGTACAAATGTATAAATAAATGTTATTGTATTCATATGAAAGCGTATATGATTTGATGTATATTTTAGTGATTTTTAAGCAAACAAACTAAGCTTTTTTTATAAATAACTTCACGCAACATGGAAATATATTTAATTAGACAGAGGTCTTCTAAGCATGAAGTCCTTTCTACCCACTGTTCACAGAAGCTTATTTGGGACATCGCATCTCGTGAGGCTATGGCCGTTCTACTGACCCAGTTAACGGTACAATATTTTCCCAATCATCTTTATTCACTTACTATTCATATTATAAACATTCCTAGAGTACAAACATTCATCATCGCATAAATATTAGTATCTAGCGGGACTCGAACTAGCAACGCTTTGCTTTGAAGGCAGGTTCTCTACCAACTACGCTACCAGGTTTACGCTACCATCATTAGAAGAAATGGTGGACAGAACATTTTTTTTTAGTTTTCAATTAGGTTTTATTCTTGTATTGTCATTTTCAAAGCGATTTTACCATGACTTGAAATGTAAACAATCTCAGTTCCCCTTTACCACTTCCCGTCGTAGATGCTACTGATACCAGTCTGAGGAATATTGGTCTAGTATTATCAGATAGTTATCCTATCTTTTAAGTATTTTCAAGGCTTCGTACATAAGTATTTGAAAAACCCATTGGTACGAGTCTGCCACCTGGGGATCGGACTCGGGTCAAGTTATCAAGGAGTTACAGGTCACACACAACTACATTTTTGTGAAAAAGGAGTAGAAACTGCAGCCAAAGTGTATCAAGATACAGCCTTGGATCATGTTGTGAAACCTCTCAGCAAAACATTTTTAAAAATATTCCGTGGAAATTAAAGCAGGCCTCTGCACGTGGTTACAAGGTACGAACTACCAAAGCCTGGCTTGAAACCAACGTTATGGACTTTATAATAGCTGAAGTCTGGCCTTCATCTAGCCCAGACATTAACCCTTTAGACTTCAAATTATCGTTAGTTTTAAAAGACATTTCCTGTTCTAAATGACACGGCGACATTGAGTCTCTTAAAAAATCTTTGGAGCAAGCAGTGACGAAATTTTTCTTGGAAACAGTGCGTAAATACATAGATTCGTGGCCAAACAGATTAAAGGCCTGTATAAAAGCCGAAGGTGGCCATTTAGAATAGAATATAATTTTTATAAATATAATTTAAATTTGCTGCGACTTATCAATAGGCATAAATTTTAATAATATTACATTATTACAACATAAAAAATTAAATTTTTTAAATTACATATTACATTACCTCTGGCAGGTTGGTACCCTTTTCAGCACATTTTCGCTAAATCACCTAGTACCTAGTACCGGCTAATTGAAAACTAAAAATAAATACTCTCTGAGTTACAGAATACGCAGTGAAGACATCCGATTCAGAAGAAAGGTTTTTTAAGGGTAATCAGAAGTAAGGAGAAGAAGAAGTAAGATTTTGCCAATATTACCCCAAAGAAAGTGCGCTATAGTGGCAATCTGCCTGCTACGTAGCTCGAAGAACTGACAACCGCTGTGAAAAGTTAGGCTAATATAGTGTTTGAGGAGCCTTTATAAGTTAGAGTGAGGATCGGCAAAACGTTACGAGGATTGGATGGATCCAGGTGACTGAGGACCGGTTATTGTGGCAAACTATAAGGAGGCCTACATTCAGCAGTGGAATCTTGATAGGCGGTAAATAAGAAGAAGGAAGTACAATCAAATTAACAAAGTACATACATACATATAATCAAGCCTCTTTCCCGTAGGGGAAGGCAGAGACCACTTCTTTCCACTTGCTACGATCCTTACATACTTGTTTCGCCACGTCCACTTCCACTCCACTCGCTTCGTCCACTTTCATTATTCCCTTCATACATTCTCTTCGATTCAGGGTACTCTTACCTGGCCTTTTTTCAGGACGTCAACAACAAAGTTTACTTTTATAATTTTTTACAGATAAATAATGTGTACTAACTGTTTGACAATCTCCATCAAGATTACTAACAACAATTACATTATTAAAATTTAATATTCTCAAATGAATAAAATTACCCTTGTTCCGCAGTAACCGCACGGCAAATCGTGTATTGGGCACAAATCGTTAATTGTTACATTTGATAATTGCCATTTAATAAATAGAATAATATCGCATGCATTGCTCTGATCCCGATGTTATATTTATTAAACTATTATTTTAGAAAAGGTTTCGTGAGAAATGTCAGTTCTGTTACTACTTTTAAAATTGTTTTGATGGCAGAAACTTTTATCTCGAAAACACTTGAAATCGCTCGACCCGGATCGTTACAGTACGAATTTTTAAAATCGGAACATTTTGAACGTTTCCTATTATTTCGCACCACACTGGATAGAATAAGTTTTAGCATTATATTTGAATTGACCTTTTGTATTTAACGCTTTATTGAACTATCACCGGAGAAGTAACATAGGAAAATGCATTGATATATAGATAGGGACAACATCACATACCTATGATCCCACAGTAAGTAGCCAAAGCACTAATGTTATGGAATCGGAAAAAACAAAGATACCACAATCACCCAGACCCTACAATATATAAAAAGTGGTTATCTGTTGCAATTATTCGATGAATAAATGAATTGATTTCGGTTTGATATAACGGACTCAAAAGTCCCTGCCACAATCATCAAAATCAAAAAGAAGAAAAGACTGAATTAACCCATAGGAGATGAGTTAACCGTCTGTGGTTACGGCGAAAGAATATACCATCCCCTATCTACCAGTGGCTGTCATAAGAATGGACTAAGGGAAAAGTGCAGACAATGCAATGGGCTACCGACCGGTGGCGGGATAATCACCAAAAAAATTCCAGATCAAAATTCAGCTGACCGCTGACGGGCAGCAACAGCTAAGATATAAGGTGTACTGGCACTTCGATCGGCAATCCGCTTGCCAAGCGTGACGAACTTGCAAACCTACCGCACGGGAGAGGCATGTATCGTGCAGTGGAATTTACAGGTAGTTAAAATAATAAGATAAAATAAATATAAAAACACTTAAATATTCCCAATTCCCAATACAGGAGTAGACAGAGGTCTAGTCTAGACAATTAAGTCTCTTCGACCCACCTTCCACCGAAGATATCATTGGGACAACATAACAGGTAGTGAGCCCTTCGCCGTCTTTATCTCCAAGCCAACGAAATAATTCGTAGATAAGGTTTTGAAAAACCATTGGTACGAGCCTGCCATCTGGGGATCGAACTCGGGTCTCTTGACTCAAAATTCCGACCACCCAACCACTCGGCCATCGTGACTCTAATAATAAGATTAATGATAAATAATAAGATTATGATATGTATTTAATATATAAATTATAGATAGAATAGCAAGCATTGACAGAAAGGAATGTCTATAGGTAGAGGAATATCTGTTATAGTCTATGTAACCAGCATGAGACAATCACGCTTTATAGATGCGACTATATTATTTTTATTTTATTAATATGCACACTTTGGAAGTAAAGAAGAAAGTAAAATATTTTTACAAAGCCTATACTTAATATTCTGAAATGTATTCCCGAACTCAGTAAGAAATTTATCTAAAATAGCAAATTTGGTGGAAAAATTTGTTACAACTATTATACGAAAGTAAAATAAAATACATATTCGTAACATTTGTTTATTTTAACATAAATAGATAAATACATATATTTATAAATACAACATGACAAAAAAGGTTCTTTAGTATATGGACCCGTCCGTGAATCTGACCTGGGACTTCTATCCGGCGAAACTATAAAAACCGGTGTACACGCCAATCGACCACGCCCTCATCAAAAATACACTGGAATACACAAATTCTTAAGACATAGTGATCTTTTTACAAACAACTAAACGATGTGCTAATAGCTCCTAAGAAAAACTTCACCCACTTCGCAGAACCTCAAATCGAGAGGATATTAAATCGACTCCGTTCCAGTATGAACGTAAGTATGAACTCGCATTCTCGACCGACTCAATAACGTCTACAGTTGCCGCCTCGCGCCTGACTCGAATATTTGTCCCAATAACCCTGTAATATTGAGCATAGAATGCCTCTCCTGGAAAGCGAAGCCTTTATATGTATTTTATTGGCTTTTTTTTTGAGAATATTTGTCGATATAGTGTGCTAAGATGTCTACCTCGTCGAATAGTTTAAATTCGACAGCTCTGAGGTCCTGGGTTCGATTCTCGTACGGTTGGATGTTGAAAATTACTTTTTCTATATTTTCTCAGGTCTTGGTGTTTGAGGTTTTATGATTACATAACACTAGTGCTTTAGCTCCTTACTTTTTTGTGTGGCTGCGCTCCTTATATTATTTATAATAAACTTACTTCTTTACGCGATTTTCTCTATTTATATTTATTTATTCGAACAGATGCCTATTATAGAAGCCTTATATATTTCTATTCTTATGGGTTCGGGATAGTAACATATCATCATAACTGTCTGGATAAGTGTAACAAACATACATTCTTAGAAACTTTAAAGTTTGCTTGGCATTTTTAACTAAAGGTTATTTAAAAAAAGAATTACTTGTTTGAATTGCCTATAATTATGTTACCTTAAAGTGGCACAAGAATGATTTATGTCAAGATGAGGCGTTAAGAGGGTATCATTATTACATTTTAATAGCTTAAGGGTGCGAATAAAAATGAAGTATCTACCCTAAAAATGTACTTTAGAAATTTTTATAAGCTTCTCGCCCTTTTATTTTCAAGGCAAAGCATGAGGAAAAAATGTTTTGAATTTTTTTTACACTCCACTAACGTGATAAAGAACATTTTTGCTAAAAATTTATTATTTGTACATTATGTTTGTATATAAAATACTTCTTTGGATTTTTTTTTCTGTATATCGTCGTAAGAATGTGATTGGTATATTTGTTCCTGTGGGTTTCGTTAAAGCAACTAAGGGAAATATTATGTTTGCCATTGTTTGTCGTCAGATGACGGGTTTTTGATGAGTTTATTTATTTATTTATTTATATATTCTTTATTGTACACCACAAAGGAAGATGAAAATAAGTACAAGTAACATATAGGTAGTACAAGAGGCGGTCTTATTACTAAAAAGCAATTTCTTCCAGACAACCTTGCTATAGAAGCGTATGAAGAAATAACGAAGAAAAGGAGGGTGGTGTACCGCTATTATTCAAAATAGATTACTAAATGATGGCAGCCGTAATATAAAGGATTTTTTTATGAATAAAGAAATAAGGAGATGGTGAAAAAAAAAGGAAATGAAACTAAAAACGTGGGAAATGGCGTTAGGTTTCTAGATAATAGGAATTAAGAAGTTTTTTGAATGAAGGAAGAGATGGAGCACGTCGAATATGTAAGGGCAAAGTGTTCCACAGGCGGACAGCGGTATCAGTAAAAGATTTATTGTAAAAGGAAGAGGAGTGTAGAGGAGTTCGAAGGGAAAGATTGACAGCGGAGCGAAGAAACCGATCATAGGAAAGGGACATATACTCAAACCGATCTTTTAGGTATTGGGGAGAGTATGGATTAAACAGCACGGAGTACAAAGCAGAAAGGATGTGCGTATTCCTGCGAAGGCGGATTGGCAGCCACTTGAGCTTCTTGGCAGTGAAATTAGAAATGTGGTCATATTTATGAAGCCCAAATATGTAACGAATACTAAGGTTTTGAATTCGCTCAAGTTTGTTAAGCTGCTCTTCAGTTATGTCGAGATAGCAAATATCAGCATAGTCAAGGATGGGCAAAAGTAAGGACTGAGCAAGCACAACTTTAGTAGTCAACGGTGGAAGTTACGTAGTCTGCGTAAAGAACCCAGTGTTGCAAACATTTTACGACTAACTTCGTTAATTTGTGGAGTCCATGTCAAATAGGAGTCAAATATAACACCCAGATTCTTAAGTTTTTTGCTATAAGGGATATGAGTACCATTGAGATAAATTTGCGGTATATTAGACCAATCAATTTTAGAAATAATTCTTGGACTTCCAACAATTATTGACTGACTTTTCTTGGGATTGATACATAAACCATAAGATTTGCTCCACTTCAAGATACAAGTCAAGTCAGCATTTATTGACTCAATTGCTGTTGGCAGGGCTTCCAATGAAGATTGTTTATAAATTTGGAGATCGTCTGCATACAAGTGGTAAGAAGAAGATATGTGATTGCTTACTGAATTAATGAAAATAGCAAAAAGGAGCGGAGACAACACGCCACCTTGAGGGACGCCAGCGCCAATGCTAGTCCAGGTGGAAAAAATATCCTGAACCTGGATACGTTGCCGGCGTCCTACTCGGTAACTACGAAACCAATCAAATGAGTTTCGAAATGTTTCAGGCCTAAACTTAATAGACTGGTACTGCGATCCCCAACCAAGGGGATTATGGGAAAAATAAATAAAATAAATATATTCACGCAATTCCCAATACAGAGGTAGACAGAGGTCTATTCTAGACATTGAAGTCTTTTCGACCCACCTTCCACCGATCATGTTTTCGGGACCACCTATGCCCGATTTATATCGTTGGCTTGGACATAAAAACGGCGACCGGCTTACCATCTGCCACGTTATTCTAAAAATTGTTTTTAGTGAAAGATGGGTCGATAGGACTTTAATGTCTAGACTTCTGTCTACCCCAGTATTAGGAATGGGGGAAGAAATTTCTGGGGTTGTTCACGACGATATTCGAATGCGTAATAATGGTATGCAATCCGCACCGTAAACCATTAGGCTATTGGCGCTTTATAATTTGTTTCTTATTAGATTTTTTTTATAAAAGGTCTCCAGTGCAACTTTAAGTGCTCAAAAGCTTTTAACTCTGTGTAGGTCCTTGGGGTTAATTTGACAGTGTGCTGTAAGATTATCTGCATAGGATAAATATACCACCACGTTCTTTTTTGTGAAACGAAAAAGAAACAAAGAGTTTCGCAATATGGCAGGTTCAAAAGATGACCTTATCACTAAGATTGACAAGGGCGTGCTTCGATGGTTTGGGTGATTGAGTGAATACCGAATGAATGAATTAACTTTAAAAGCTGTCGTGGTAAGAACACACTTCAAGATTCGTATACTTAGATAGGTAGATAGATAGAATACTCTTTATTGCACACCAACACAGAAAATATACAATATCAATTTTGCAATATTTTAGTGACACAAATAACGGTCTTATCACTAAAAGCGATTTCTTCCACACAATCTTTGGATGAATGGGATTGTAGGATATAGGGGATTAAACAGCACGTTGTACAGAAGGAAGAGATATGGGTATACCGGCGAAATCGAATTGGCAGCCACTTGAGCTTTTTCCGGAAATCTAAAATTCCGTTAGGAATTGTGCATGAAGATAAGTAAATAAGTTCTTTTTTGCGAGGGTGTGTTTATTTCTTTCATTTTTAAAGTATTATTTAAAAAACTCTGGGCAGTGCAGATTCCTTTTTCCTTATAAATTCGTAGCGAGTTAAATATTAACGATAAGTCACGATAGCCGAGTGGTTGGGTGGTCGGAATTTCGAGTCAAGAGACCCGAGTTCGATTCCCAGATGAGGTACGAGCCAATGGTTATTCAACAACTTATGTACAAATAATATCGTTGGCTTAGACATAAAGATGGCGACGGGCTCACCACCTGTCAGATTGTTTCGAAAATATCTATGGTAGAAGGTGGGTCGAAGGGACTTAATTGTCTAACTGTATTGGGAATTGCGTTAAGACATTTATTGATTTCATTTTGTTAAATATTTGATATACGATAAAAATAAAAGCAAAAAATATAGACAAAAGGACATTTCGTAAATCACACGTCATTGCATAAATGAGAATTTGTAATTTAGTCTTTGCGTGCATTCGAGTAATTTAATTAAACGGGTTCCAACTTCTCTATATCTGTATCGTTAAATAATACAATTTTAATACATGTACTGCCGAAGCAAAGACAACCATAACATATACCAATCAAATTGAAAACCTGCTCCTTTTTGAAATCGGTTAAAGAATACGTCCAAAAATAGAGAAAGAGCTAGGCGATCAAATGGCCCTGACTGAGGAGGTTAAACCTCGCCTGGGATCGCCATATGAGTCGATAAAATGTTATTGAATTGAGCACACAATTAGTGAAGAACTCGGCTGCGAATAAAATATAACTTCAAGCCATTCCCAAAACTGGGGTATTCAGAGATCTAGACGATTAAGCCCTTTTGACCCATCTTTTACCAAAGACTTTTTTTGGGACAATGTGATAGGTGATGAGCTTGTCGCCGTCCAAGCCATCGATGTAAATCGTACATGAATTTTGATAAAACCCATTGGTACGAGGCTGCCACCATACCATAGGGGATCGAACTCGGGTCACTTAACTTGAATTCCGATCACCCAACCACTCGGCTATTGTATATTTATGTAAATTTATATCTATAGTTTATATTTTTATTTAATTTACTTCGTTTATTGTGCCTTTCACAAATTACACTATAGGTTGCTTGGGAGGGAGAGATTGCCTATAGACAGGCAGACGAGTCAGTCATTGTTAACCTTTCATAAATAAATTCAATAAAGATTTAAACAAATAAATAATTATCAAAGAAGGTGTATAAATGACATTCCCTATTATACATTTGTCGCAGTAATAAAATTTTATTGATGTCGAGAAACTTCGACAAGTTTTTTCATCAGACTAGAACTGTTAGTGCCTAATGGTTGCTCCAATTTTTGTTTCAAACTCGAATTGCTTCACTTCATAACAACTTCAGGTGATACTAATTACAACAAGTAAGCAATATAACATTTCAAGGTCATTGAAACTTTAACTTGAATTTAATTTTTTTGTTTGCTGTTTTAAAAAACCAAGTTAGCCGAGAGGATGGATGGGTGTTCGGAATTCGAGTCAACCCGAGTTCGATCCCCAGGTGGTAGGCTTGGATCTATGGGTTTTTACAACACTTATGGACATAAAGACAGCGACTTAATTCTAAAACTCTGTCTGCCCCAGTATTGTGAATGGCGTGAAGATATTTCATATATATATATATATATATATATATATATATATATATATATATATATATATATATATATATATATATATATGTATATATATATATATATATATATATATATATATATATATATATATATATATATATATATATATATATATATATATATATATATATATATATCAAACAGATTCGGTGACGTGTATTAAAATTTTAATCAAAGGTACAAAACTAATAACTGTCCATTAACATTAATCCGGTTGCCTTTCGGAGCTACAGAACTTCCACGCGACTACAACTGCAGTTTAATGAAATTAAAAATGAGATTGCTCCTACGAAATCACTTAGAGTCAAGTTTGTGTAAATAAAGTACAAAGCGTTACGTTTAATCACATAAAAAAAGATGGAGAGAATCTAAAGATTCTAAAGGGTTTCAGACAAGAGTATAAGATTTTAAAAAAATTAATATCTATAAAGGTTTCTTAACGCCACCATAAGCGAAAGGTATGATAGAACAGAGGCACCATGAGGCTTAGGAATTACTCCTTCTCGCTTCCCTTACCCTAACTTTGGGAAGGTGCAATAAAAAAAGGCTGAAACAAATATCTTTAAATGGCAAAGGCTACCGAAACTATTATTATATTATTTATCTCCGTGTTAGAGATAAATAACTATTATCTTTTATTATATCATTTATCAATAGAACTGCGGTTTAAATCAAACATGGACTGAGTCAAATTTTATCAAATAGTTAAAGCACCTGTGTCAATAGAATCAGAAACAACAATGATAGCACTAATACCCAGACTCCGTAATAAAACTCCGTAGTTTTTAAACTTTTTTGGTATTTTTTATTTGTTATTATAATTATGAAGTATGTACTTCAGGCATGTTTGATAGCCTCCATTGATGAGAGACCTCCTCTGAGATCCCGGATTCGATTCCCGGAAGGAACAGTGCAGAAAAGCACTGTGTCTGCATTATTTCGGGATCAGGGTTTTTGTGTTTAAGCTACTTACTTTAAGATCAGAGCAATGTATGTGAAGTTGTCCCTATCTTCCCTATCTAGAATTCATTTCATTCATCTATAAAGAGTTTTTGTTTTTTTTTTTTGGAAATTGCTTAAGAGCACTCTTATTATTATCATGGACTAATGTCTTGTAATAACCCATCTTATAAAGGTTTTCCTTAATACTCACTCTCGACATGTTGTCTGTCACGTTGTCCCAAATAAGCTTACGTGAAAAATGGTTAAAGTCACGATAGCCGAGTGGTTGGGTGGTCGGAATTTCGAGTCAAGGGACCCGAGTTTGATCCTCAAGTGGCCGTACCAATGGGTTTTTCTAAAAACCTATGTACTAATTATATCGTTGGCTTGGACATAAAGGCGGCGACGGGCTCACCACCTGTCACGAGGTCCCGAAAATATCTTCGGTGGAAGGTGGGTCGAAGGGACTTTAATGTCTAGACTAGACCTCTGTCTACCCCTGTATTGGGAATTGCGTGAAGATATTTTATTTTTTTTTGAAAAATGGGT
Organism: Sericinus montela; assembly: GCA_029286605.1. Classification (NCBI taxonomy): domain Eukaryota; kingdom Metazoa; phylum Arthropoda; class Insecta; order Lepidoptera; family Papilionidae; genus Sericinus; species Sericinus montela. The sequence goes on along the minus strand of JAGSMR010000074.1, from coordinate 2,308,695 downwards.
CAAAATGATTTCATTATCTAAACCTTTGCATATTTCTGACATGAATATTTGTATATATTATTTATTTATTGAATATTGGATATCACTTGAATAAACAACACAATAGAATCGATTTATTTAACTGTAAACGTAAACGAGATGTAAACGAAAACATCTGTTGTTACTTCTATTTCTACCTGCATCAAGTCCCGTACACGTATTCACTTAATGTCGATATGAAAGAGCAAAGAAAAATTACTAAACAGTTCGTTGGCGCAGGTTCGTTAAATCCCGCATGTAATTTCTTTGTTGTATCCCCAATTTCGCCGCTCTAGAGACGTTAATTGTTCTGTTTGTATCGATATCTAGAGCTGCTCGTACATATCGATAAATGAGCTGCTTTAATATAAATAAATTGATGAGGACATCACATACATTGTCATTACAACGAAAGCACTTGCGTTATGGAATCAGAGCAGTGGTCTTTTACAACCTACTTAGTAAATCAAACTTGGTATGTTTCATAGTTAACAAACTCAGGCGTTACTTTACTGAAATTCATTAGGTATTATAAACATGTTTTTTATTACAAAATGCTTTTGCATCTCTCCGCCTGTAAATGACAATAAATGGCGTATGTTATCCAGTTCGCAAAGCAACAACCGCTCGCCCAAAGATAGGTGCACTAATTCTAAAGATATCTGCTTTCAATGCACTACCGCCTCTACACTCAACCCATGGAATTTAGGCATTATACTCTACGACTTTCGTTCGCAGAATCATCATATGTTACCTGCGGTCGAATATAATGCAGGCGTAGTGGTAGCGGCTCCTTTCCCAAAGTCATTAGCTAAAGCACTTATTTAATGGAATTAGAAACAACAAAAGTACCACAAACACTAAGGACAACGTAAAAAAAGTTTTTGTCTATATTGAACGGTCCGGGAATCAAACCCTTGACTTAAGCTGGCGACCACATGAAAACCGGTGTATACGGCCGTACACGGATCGCCGATATCTACATGAATAATACTCACACTTATTTAAACTTACTGACAACGTCAAAAGTCACGATAGCCAAGTGGTTGGGTGGTCGGTCGGTGGTTGGGTGGTTCGAGTCATGAGACCCGAGTTCGAACCCCAGGTGGCGGGCTCGTACCAATGGGTTTTTCTAAAACTGACTGTTGGTTGAGGTGAAGGCGAGATTATTTCACTT